>OZ005753.1:4738235-4930735 GCA_963930835.1 Spongia lamella
GCTTAAGAGAACAGTAGATGCCGCAGTGACTGAGTGTGACTGTGTTGAAAACATCTTTGTGATGTCCCGAACTGGGGCAGAAGTTCCAATGCAGAGCGGAAGAGACATAAAACTAGAAGAAGTAAGCATGGAGTGTGTCCTACAATCCATTTCTTGTTATTACGGATGCTGGGGGTGAACCAAATTTTAATGACACACTAACAGTTGTCTTTAAGATTTTGCTGTGTGTTTATAATTTGGGGAATCCTTTAGGTCTTCAACAATGATTCCTTCCTTTGAAGTTTATATCTATGATTATTTTTACAGGTAATGAAGCAGCAGTCTAAGGAATGCCCACCTGAGGCCCTTGACAGCGAAGATCCCCTATTCATGCTATACACATCTGGCAGCACAGGGAAGCCTAAAGGACTTGTCCACACTCAAGCTGGCTACTTATTGTATGCAGGAATGACACAACAGGTACGGTGTGTGTGTTATGTTGCTTCCTAGATTTAAATTTTGTGCTACAAGTTCTTGTGAATTGAGGACAAGGTTGTAGCAACCTTGATTTTTTATGGGAATACATACAACTTCCTCCCTGTTAAGAACAAATGTACAGCCAAAATTGAACCATAAAGTTTTAAATTTTAATTTGCCTCCAAAAGGAAAGACAAAGAACTAAAGAAATGTGTTTCACTATTTTTATTTATGTTTACTGTATTTTTACTGCAGTATGTTTTTGATTACCAAGAAGGTGATGTGTTTGCGTGTGTGGCAGACATCGGGTGGATCACTGGTCACACTTATGTTGTGTATGGTCCCCTCAGCAACGGTGCCACCTCAGTGATATTTGAGAGTACACCAACTTATCCTGATGCAAGTCAGTTGACTGTTGTATGTTGTGTAGTTAATGAAATAACCGATAAGTGGCTCGATGCAGATATATGTATGCAAATTGTATGTACACACACGCACACGCACACGTATACACACACGTACACGTACACACACACACATACACACACACACACACGCACGTACACGCACACACATACATGCATATAAGCTACACTACGCACCCACAGTTCAGGCTTATTTATATCACAAACAGGTCGCTATTGGGAGACAACAGATCGACTGAAAATCAATCAGTTGTACAGTGCCCCAACAGCCATCAGAATGTTAATCAAATGCGGTAATGAACATGTCCAACCATACAAGAGGGACACACTGCGAGTACTGGGATGTGGTAAGTGTGAAAGAAAACATTTTAACACATCATATGCACATACGTGTACATATGTGTATTACGCATATCATTATGTGACTGGCTCGGTGAAAACTCTCCATGCATATGTTCACATGCACATCTTTACCAGAACTTTAAAATGTCATAACTCTTTAACGGTTTCTTGTAATGTAGAAATTTACAAATTTGTTGACAAATGATCCATCTTCATTTACATAAAGCATTAAAAATTGATGCCACTATCAGCTATTTTTGTAAGGCTATGTAAAATACGCAAACATGGAAGGTTTTTGCTGAATCAGTCAGTATGTCTAAAATTTAGCCTTGATGATATTTTATGCATGTGTTCTATGTAGTTGGTGAGCCACTGAATTCAGAGGCGTGGGAGTGGTATCATGCAGTGGCTGGCAGTGAGAGGTGCACCGTAGTTGACACATGGTTTCAAACAGGTAGGATGCAAAATATGTCTGCCACCATCATTTGGTTTCTAACCTGTTTTAGAGACTGGAGGTATTTCTATTACTCCTCGACCATCTTCAGACCACTCCAAACCTAAACCTGGATTTCCCATGTCTCCGTTCTTTGGCATAGAACCTGTCCTGTACAGCAAAGATGTATGTAGTACCGTATAGCTGGGTTTTTTCACTGCTTAAAATATTCACTAATTAAATTTTCACAAGTTATATTTTCACAATTTGGTGCTATCCATAGAATTTGTATTGTAGAAGAAAATTTAGTGGAATTAATTTTTAGCATTTTAGCTACAGCGAAAATTCAGACCTAGTGAAAATAATCCTCCGTATGAATGGCTTTCCAACACATTAACTTGTGTTATTGTTTTTTACTTCAAAGGGAGATCTGATGGTTGGCAACAATGTTACCGGTCACCTGTGCATTAAGAAGCCGTTCCCGGGAATGGCCAGAACAATCTATGGAGACCATCAACGATTCCTTGACACCTATTACAAGCCACACCCTGGTATGCACTTAATACAGTTAATGTATACGTGATGTGTGTTAGGGCTGGGAGATAGTATGGTAGTTTTACTCTCTATCACAATTGGTGATAATGATACTATTGAGACTTGATGTTTTGCAGTTTAGAGGTGGCCAGGATGCCATTTTTATGCAAGCAGCTATCCAATCTTGACTTTACTTGCACTTGAAAGTGAAATATTATTTCACTAGGGTGATACTGGTACTTTCAATGACATCCAGTATTATTGTGATAGTATTTGCAACCAGGTGTGCAAAAGCAGGCCTTATCTACATATCCAGTTTTATGGCTTTTAAGACAATAGAGACTTGGCATAGGATAATATCACATTATGGATCATTGGCTAATTCACAAGCAAATCATTGAACGTGTGTAGTTGGAGTCTTATTTTTGCAGAGCGCAGACTTGGTCAAATTTACTGTTGTGATTTGCTCCTGTGTTATCGTGATGTGGTCAAATTCCAGCCTTGTCATATATCACTGATTTATTGTTTGTGTAGGAGTCTATTTCAGTGGGGATGGAGCATTTCGTGACAGTGATGGTCACTACCAGATCACCGGTAGAGTGGATGATGTGATCAATTCTAAGGGCCATAGATTGGGCACTGCTGAAGTAGAGAGTGCAATGGTAAGAATCTTGAAGTTCTTTTTTTAGAATTGTTGTGTGTGTGTGTGTGTGTGTGCGTGCGTGCGTGCGTGCGTGCGTGCGTGCGTGTGTGTGCATGTGTGTATGCATATCTAAAAACTGTTACGATGCATATTACCTTAGGACCAATTGCGACTGGCTCTGCCAATAACCTCTCCATGTTTGCATGCAATTTTAAAATCTCACAACTTTCTGTTTTCATAGTCATAAAAATTAAAAACGATGCAACTATCAGGATTTTACAGTTATTTTTGTGAGGCTATGTAAAATACACAAACATGGAAGGTTTTCACAGAGTCACAGTTTCTGATTAAGCTGTCAATTTTGTTGCAACTGTCTTTAGAATTTAGATCCAAGAGTTGCTGAATCAGCAGTAGTCGGGTATCCTCACGAGATATATGGTGAAGGTGAAGCGATCCTCACTATGGAAGTTATGTATGCTTATTGTTTCATGCATTGCAGGAGTATTTGCATTTGTAATACTAAAGAATGGAGTAACGGATGATGATAAAGCCATCTTTGAAGATCTAGAGAAGCTGATTCGGAAAACGATTGCCGCCTTTGCTGTACCAAGTGCTTTCCTAGTAAGTTAAATGCTTAAGTACAGTAGACCGAACAACTGTATGTTCAATATAGATAGTACCTGGTTTGCCGAAGACACGATCTGGCAAGATCATGAGAAGAATTTTACGCAAGATTGCTGCCAGTCAGTATGACGAACTTGGAGATGTATCGACATTAGCCAATCCCAGTATTGTTGAAGAAATCAAGACTAAGCACATATCAATGACTGCAGAACAATGAAATAGAATTTTATGTACATAAAAATATTCATATTCATAAAAATCTTATAGACAATTGAACAAATTTTACAATTGTACACCACTGGATGAAAATATGTAACTTCCATTAGATTTATGTACATATTGTGTATTGTCAAATTCATGTACATTTATCAGTAAAAGTATCTTGCTATTCCCAAGCCTGCCATTGCTGTAGTGTGGGTTAAGGTGGCACGGTATCAAGTTACATGGAAAACCCTTACCGGCTCCAACAAATGCAAGATAATGACGAGTATTGTTGTTGACTGGCAGTCGATGTCTCTCATAGAAGGCATACACTGACACAGCTGCTAACATACTACAACCCACTATGCGACATTCTGTACAACTTGAAGCTTTGTCCTGTAATAATTCTAATTAAAATTACGTACAAAGATTTACAATTACTATGTACTTAAATTACACTGAATAGAGTAGAATTAATAAAGAAAAGGTACATAAAAGCATAGGCAGTAAAATATTCACAAACCGACTGCACCCATAGATACTATAGGTACGGAGTCTATAGTATCTATGCTGCGCCGACCTTCATTTCTTGAAACGGATACAGGATAACACCGGATACTACAATAAAAGTTGCGCATGCTTGAAAGCACGTGTTGTTCTAAGGGAGGATGGAGGACGAGGTTGAAGAGCGGGAGCCACTTCTCATCGGTGACTCAGACACTGAATTGTACTTCCCTGTCACACATGCTCCTCATGTTAATGTCACTAGGAAGGCGCATGCTAAGACCGGGTAAGTTGTGGGGTAAGTAGCACAGCCGTTCATTCAACTCCCTCCGTTTGCTTGTAGGTTCAATGTTTTGTTCTTTAAAAGATTTTATCGTATTGCAAAACTCATGTTTCCATGCTTGCTGTCAAAGACGCTACTGTTCTTTCTGTTCCTGATATTTATACAAATAGCTGGTAAGATGAAGAACATGACAATATGTTATATGCTGATGGTCTCTTGTAGAGGAACTAAACATATCCAACACAGGACAAATCACTGCAGATTTTTATCTAGCATTGGACACCAAGGACAAAGCAATGTTTAAGCACGCACTCCTGCTATCCTTTATTGTAACGTTCTTCACGGCTGTGGTAAGGATCCTATGGACCCACACTGTATGTGTGTATGTTGTTTGTGTTTAGTGTAAAAGTGCTTCTTTGCTTGTGAGCGGAATTCTACATGTACGCTGGAGAGGTCTTATCACACAAGCTATACACAATCGTTACTTCATCGATATCAACTATTTTGAGATTAACAGTAATAAAGACATTGACAATCCGTAAGCATTTTATTTTATCACTTCTTAGAAATGATTTTTATGTGTACAGTGATCAACGAATAACACAAGATGTGGATAGGTTTACTGACCAACTCACCCAAGCATTACCTGATTTAGTAATAGCTCCAATTGTGATCATATATTATGCTTACCAGACCACCAAAAAGTAAGGAATTTAGATACCATTTAGTCCAAAATTCACAAAAACCTAAAATTAGGATTTTCGCATTTTTTATTCTTGGAGTATACATTGTAAGTACAGCATTCATAATTATATTTGTGAAGTTGAAATTTGTAAAATTTTCATCCCATGGAAATTGGTACGTACTTAGTGGTCCATTCATAATTTTTAGCGTTTCTTTCTACCACGTAGTGTATTCAGAAAATGTTGATGTCAAATGATCAATTATCATATAAATATCAACATTTTCCAAGCGTATGTATGTGTAATTTTATCCCTCCCCAAATTTTGAGTGCATTTTTTAGTCATTGTAGGCATACAAGTGCATAATTTAAATTAATTGGGTGGGGAATGGCCTATCCTTCAGCCAACCTAATTCCTTTATTGTGTATTAGTGTTGGGATTGAAAGTCCATTACTGATTTTTGGATTTTTCTTGTTGAGCACAATCATCAATAAGTTTGCAATGAGTCCAATAGCATCGCTGGTTTTCAAGCAGGAAGCTAAAGAAGGAGATTTCAGGTTTACTATTATTGACCTAATATTTGCATTGTAAATATAAACACATGTTAGATATCATCATGTTCAGGTTAGGAACAAAGTTGAATCACTTGCCCTTTATCGGTTAGTTGTTTTGTGATATTAATGTTTATAACATGGCAATTCATTCCAGTGGTGGAGCTGCTGTGTTGGCAAAAGGTGACATTTCTTTACAGGTAAAAGAATGCACAAAACTCTCTATTACAACAATCGCGCGTGTGTGTGTCACTTGTACTAAAAGGGTATCAATTCATTATATTAGAAACCTGTTAATATGGACAAAAGAAGGACTAGAAAAGTTTCATGACCTTAACTTAGAGAATCCTTAAAGAGTTTCTACCATGCATATGTGTATTCCTATGTGTTGCAAATGTGTACTGATTATACAAATGCAGAAACTACTACGTGCAATGCTTAATGTGGTCCACTGGAGTTTACCATTGAATGGTGAGTAGTTATACTGTACATGTGTAGTCTGCAGTTTTGATTGGATGAAATTTCCATGAATTTTGAGGGAAAATCTATTTTTTTGTAAATACAAAATTAATGTTAATATTTTGAAGGCTTTTATGGAACTTTGTCCTTTGACTATAAAGTAAGTAAACTTATGTGATATGTTTTGATTGGATTGTCACTTTTTAGTATCTGTCAACATTTTTGACTACGTCAGCACTCCCATCATCTTTGGCATACTGGGAATGGAAATAATTTATTTTCATCACTACAGTTCGTTGAATCCAGCTGAGCTAGCAGCAGCCATAAGCAAAGTGAGTAAGTCTTGTAATAGCAATAGTACTACTAGTGCTGTCACGATATAGAATTTCTTATGTCACATGTCATGAAAGTTTATGTCACGATATGAATGTATGTCATGACATGAAATTTCTACCTACCAAAGATGAAATTTCTCCACATATTAATCTAATGAAGTGTGTTCATATGACCAATACTCTATAACTTATGCAGTCAAATCATGTATTTCAGTATTTCTAATTATTAAATACAATATCAATAGTGATTTTTGTTTATATCATGTCACGATATATATCACTATATCGATATATCGTGGCAGCACTAAATAGTACATTTTAAAAAACATTTGCCACTCTCAACTCACAATGGGTAAAACGTTTTGGAGAGGAGATATGGGATATGTTGCATTCTATATTGACTGGTTGTGTTTTTTCTTTTCTGTAGAATACCTTCTTTTCTATATATTTGCTGCACTCTTTTTCAAGGGTCACGGATTTGGCAGTCAATTTTTCAGACATTGCTGGCTATACACATAGGTGGAGTGTAGAGATTTAAGAATTTAATATTTACTTTTTATTTACCATTAGAATTGGTGAATTACTAGAAGCTTTAGATGTAGTGGAATGTAAGAGGGGAGCCAAAACAAAGTATGATGGAATTACAGGGTCTTCATCAAACTGGTGATCATTTTTTTGTTTAAAAGTGAATTCTAAGTTGGCTGTCTTTGCAGTCACAATGACAAACAAGCTCTTATTCTTACAAATTTATCATTAGCCCCACCAGGATGGAATTTCCCTTTGGTCCAAGGTAAGAAAAATTTTGAAATAACGATGTCAGTCACTGTTTTGGCCTCATAGATTTGAATTTTATATGGAGTAAGGGTGAATGTGTTTTACTGGATGGTCCTGTTGGTAGGTTATTGGTAATACATGGAGTGAGGTAGCATATGTACCTTTTAGGTAGTGGAAAAAGCTCTTTGATTCGTGTCATTAGTGGACTGTGGGAGCCATTTGCAGGTTAAGGCATAGTACAGTTTGTGTTGAAAAATTGTACTCCATTATTACTGCAGGATATTCTGATTTACTGGTTGATATTGGTAACAGTGGAGTGATGTTTGTACCACAGGAACCTTACCTCATCAGTGGCACTCTTGCCGAGCAGGTTAACATGATAAAAAATCATTCCGATTACCCCAGGGATAAAATACTCCCTAATTTCAGCTTGGCCAAGAATTGTCGATTAGAGTTGCAAAATTTAGCCTACAATTCTGATTGTTCTATTAGAGTGTTTATGTCATTTTCAAGTATCAATCCATTGTATTCATATTGGCTTATGACCATCTATTGGCCATACAGTAGTGTTACGTGTGTGTGTTCACATGCATAGAGCTGGTTATTTATACAATATGGTTGTGTGTAGATCACCTTTCCTGAACAAGTTGGTAAAGAGAATTTGATAGAGGATGATTTTGACACAGTCAACAGTGTGTATACTGGTATGTATGTATATATGTATGTCTATGTCTATGTTTGTGTGTGTGTGTAGAGATTTTTCTAGAAAATAAATTTAGGGGGCAAATTGTGAGTTTCAAAGATGGAGGGGGCTGGATTTAGCCTGACAATTCAGTATGGTTGCTTACTTAAGTGCAAGTTTGCAAACACTTTCTGCAACTAGTTGTAGAAAATCATTTTCAGAGGGGGCAAAGTGCCACCTAGAAAGATTCCTCCACTGTGTGTATGAGCGTATGTAATTATTTTATGTATGTATGTACATTATTGTGAAGTTTGTATATGTAGATGTTATCTGTCTGCCTGTCTTTTAAATTTCTGTTTTGTCAGGCACACACAAGGAAGAGAGATTGACAGAAGCAATAAACATGGCAGCACTGGTGAGTAGAACACAAGCTTTATTGCACTGCTTATGTCTCCATCTGTTCAGGTCCAAATCAAAGACAGAGTGGGTGGCATGCAGAGTGCAGTGGAATACAATTGGTACTTCTATATAGCAAAAGAGTATTGTACGTAATGTGTTCCAACCATCTGCGAAGGTATAAAATGTTATCACCCGGTGAAATGCAGCAGGTAGCCTTTGCTCGATTGTTCTACCATAGACCTCCATTTGCTGGTATGTTTAAAATAGAAGATACTTCTATGTTATCAACTTGTGTAGTTCTTGATGAAGCATCCAGTTTTCTCAGTGAAGAGTTGGAATTAAAATTTTATGGTACACTTCGGAATCTTGGAATCACTTTTTTTAGCGTTGGACACCGATCATCTCTACATAAGGTGAGTTTTTCTTGTGTAGATTTGTAGGTATTGTGTTATTGTACTGTCTGTAGTTTCATGAACACTTCCTCAGTTTTAATGAACTAGGAGAGTGGACTTACAAATAGTCTATCAAATGTCTAATTCAATTTCCTATTATTTAATAAATGTATTGTATATTCATAATATTATAGCTATACAGAAAATTTAAGTTTTTATAACAGAAACAATGAATTTTTATAAACAGAGGGAAACCAAGGGGTCGCCAACGAAGCAAAATCATGTACGAGATTTCAACTGTATTTCAAAGTTATAAATATTTAAAAGATAAGTCTGAGATTTCAATATTTTAAGACGTGTGGTTGAATAGGATTTCACTTTTTTTCTTACAAATGTAGTCTGGCTAAGCATCAAAATGCAAAAACCGGTAATTTAAAACCTGTCCTGCAAGATATCTAAATATTTACATGGATTTTGTTGGATTTCTCCGATGGCATACGAGATTTCAGGGCCGTTGGCAACCCCCCGTTTTAAACGTCATAATTACACCTAAGGACGCAAGTCAACTTCAAACTGAATCTTTGATTTTGGACACCATTGTATAGGAATGAAATTAACTGTCAAATGCAAAGCTCTAAAAATTCACTAAAATTTATCAGTTCTTAATGAAGAAGGATTCATATTCATGATGTGCAGACAACTGTAAAGCTATAGCAGTACATATAGCAACTACATAATGAAGATCTGATATCCCTGCATATATGGGTCATATACAAGAAGTGCCTTAGACTTCCATTACATGCATGCAGTAGTAATGAAATTAACAATACTATTATGTGTCAACATTTCACAATGCACAATGTTTCAATGTACATGTTCATACCTCACAAAAAATGTTATAGTTAGCTACACCAATCTTCAACTCTTTTTTTAAGATCTTTTGCTTTTAGTGGAGTCTTCACCATTTTGTTGTACAATCCAAGTATTGCTGCACATATAAAAAATCCAATCAGTATGAAGTTACGATCATTTTGCAACCTGCCCTCTGACACATCAGTCTCACAGTACCCATCTCCAGTAAAGCATATCCATGCATAATTACTGAAAAGTGTAAGAAATGCCAGTGGGATTATGGCAATGAGAGCAAGAAATGCTAGTGGTTCCATAACTACCCGTATTGTAGTCATATCACATCGAATATCATCACCTTTTTTGCTATAAATAATAGAAAGTAAAGGTCATAAGTTGTTAGCCATGTAGCTGGTTAACTATATGGAAATGACAGCACAATAATCGTTGTATATAGCTAGCTACATACTAGAGTAAATCGATGTTTCAATGCTGTAAAAAGTAAGGAAACAAGGAAAATTCTGCGAGCGGAGTCTCAGGTCACAGACCAGTGAGAAAAGGCTTTTGGCGCTGATGAGAGAGCATTAAAGATTCTGGCATGAGATGATACAACATAGCTAATAAAAATGTTTGTCATTTTGTTACAAAAATTTATTAGCTAGCTACACGTAAAGTAAAAAATATACAGCAACCTATGGAAAAATAAAACATAGCTAGTTTCAGACATAACTCATTTTGACTAGGAAGTGTTGTGGTTGTGCTAAAACGGACAGATTCTCAGTCACACAATAAGACCTCCTTTTTTCTTTTCACAACAAATAAAAACCTTCATAGCTACAGCCTGCTGCTATAAACAGGTTTTTGAGAAACAATTTTTTGTGTTCTAATTAAAAAGTACTGTTATGCGGTAACTAAAGCATTATCTGACTAAAATGGATGGCATTAAATAGAGCAATTCATAAGGAGTTGATTGGTACTAAGTTTGACAAATTTGGATAAAGTTTAGCGCTTGCTCTTTCGTGAAGTATGAAAACCTGTAAAAATACATGTATTTCCTATGGATTACTCTGGATTTGTGGAGTATCCAAGCTAGTTGGTGATTTATTGGCAGAAAATGATCAAAGAAGTACATTACTGGCTTAACGTTTGTCACTTCGTTTAAGCAAAAAGACCGTTCACACTACAATAGTATAAATCCAAGTATTAGCACTTTTGGATATGAGTTTAACCCCTACTTTTGGTTTGATCCAGCATATGTTAACCTACTGAAATTGTGAGCCAAAACTATATCTTATACCAGAATCTTTATAGAGCTATCGTGTTGAAATCCTTTTCTTTGTTTACTTACTTTTGTATCACTGAAAGATCGGCCCTACTCACTATTTAGTTCATTTGCATACTTGCATAAATAAATCAATCTGTCCTCCACCTATACGTACTTAATTAATGTTTGCTTACAAATGTAGGTAAACATTGAAATCTATTATAGTTATTGGCACTAGTCTTGCATAGCCAGACACCCTTGTATACGAATAAGGGTCTGGTGACTCTGGTATGCGGAACTTGTGCAAATGGAATGCAAAATATGTAATTTTACACATGACGTTTTAGCTATGAATTAAAAATGGCTTCTATTATCTGTGAGTGGTATGACGGATGACATTTGATGGAAAGCTTGTCATACATCAATGGAAGTCAAGTATAACAGTGACTTTCAATTCCTATTATTTAAGACAATCACCTTATAGCCAACGCACTCCAAGATCTTCATCTGCTGCATTAGAGATGAGACAATACTGTGATGGCAGTGACTCATGCATCGATGCATCGCAATACATAATAGTTCAATCTGCATATCAATACTGCAAATTGAGTATCGATGCATTGATATATCGAGGTATCGCTGTGTATCTATCAATAAATGCTGTGTGTAATGCATAATGAAATAGTATTAATGGCGGGTGCATAATTACTAATTGTCACATGTGTAAGCAGCTGTTTTGTGGCAGAACACACACTCAACTTTATCGACACATTCTTTCATCTTTTTTAAAGGGACACATGCAGAAGGAAAAGGAAGATAGTGAAAGGATGAAAAGAAACACCATATTGCAGTGGATGAATCTTCATTGGAATTGCATAGTTTCATAAATCAGATGTGATTTAATACCTTGTTGTGTAGCTCTTCGGTAGGCTGGCAGTCAGACGAACTATAGGTAGATTAAATTCATGGATCGCACTGTTAGGATTTTCACAGATTTTAGTGTTATTATAGTGTTACCAGTACATTTCAGTCACGTTTTTGGTAAAGATTGTTGTGCACATAAATTATGGAAACCATACATTTTCATAGCGATCCCTACGTGGTCCTGAAAAATCTTTGTTCCGGTGAATACACAAAACTATTTACAAATTGATATTATAGGTATAGTTAACCTACACAGCTTAAGGCTTGCTGCCTAGCTATAGGTACTACCAAAATCCTACCTCGTTCTGCTACACGTAAAGATTGAGTGTCATAATACCGATAGCTCCAAATTTCCATTGTCTAAAATAATTTATTGTGATAGCTACTTGCTTTTTGGCTTGAAAGGTGATTTTTGTGATAAATTTTTTGTGAACCTCCTTACATTAATTTTTGTGAATCTTTGATAAGATTGAATTAGAATTGCTGAAGCATGGAATGTATAAATGAGAAACTCAAAACTAATTAAAACAATCAGTTTAATATTTAAAACTTACCAAAATGAACAGAGATCTATGAAACCAAATATATTCCATGTAACTACTGCAGTAATCCAAATTACAGAAAATATAACAAACAGAGCAATATAAAATGCCTTATCTTTGCCAAGGCATATGCAGTTAACAAAATCTTCATCTTTATTATCAATTTCAGTAAAACCTTCGTAGAAGACGTAAAACATTAAATAGACGTATATTAGAAACATTGAAAAACATAGTAATGGCTGCCCAATTTTCTCTGTGTAAAAAATATTATAAGGAACTTTTTGTAAATTTGCTCTAAACATTTTGCAAAATCATGCATGTGTGGCTATAGCTAGCTAATGACACATACTGCATGAGTGCATGTGTATAGCTGCTATTTATGGTAGCAAAGAATACATGCATGCATGCAGGATGCTAATATTGCATGCATTAAGTGCACACACATGCATGCATGCACTTAATGCAACAAGCCACTATAAAACAACTGGCTAGTTATAGCCTTCAGTAAACTCTAGTCATAGCTATACAGTTGTGAAAGTTTGATTTAGTTATAGAACCTTTAACATGGCATTGTCAAATAAAGCTAGAAAGGTAGCTTTATACTTTTTGCCAAGTGATTCACTAAATGAGGCCATGCCATTTCTTTTGACTGCCTATGCAACAATTTTAAGTCACCTTCGTAGTCAAGCTGTATCGGATTCTTTAAATGACCTCCATGATAATCAGACAGAAGAATTTGTATTTAACAATAGTAATGTTAATGTAAGATCTGTATCCAATGCTGTCATGTGGAGTTGCCGGAGTCAATCAAATGGACGATATTATTACAGAGGACTTTATATTGGAGCTTTTGTAGTAATGATAATATTTAACTTTTTGTCATTTGTAAGTGCCTTTTGCAGACCTGAGTTTTGGTGCAGAAAGAGAAGTTCAATTTTTAGAGCAATAGTTGGAGGATTATGCTTCAACATAGGCCTAACTTGTTTAGTCTTTTCGTTTGATATATCTCCTTACTCATGTAATCTTGGTTCTGAAACAATGGAGTACGTACTCCCTGATGAATTGGTTGATATAGTATTTGATTCAAAAGTAGTGAAGTTTATTAAAACAGCACCAGCTGTTGCTTTAGTTTGTTTTATTGGGTGGTTAATGACAAATTTTGGAAGTTTTATCTATGATTATTATAAGTACCGTAAGGGATATGAAAATAACATCATATCATATATATTTGAAGAAAAAGAATATGACTCCAGTGCTGATGAAGCAACAGAAGATGATGACACATACTATGAAATTAACTATGTTAAAGTTAAAAGAAATGTGCGTGACCATGGGATGCCTGCTTATACATTTCATGCACGTACCTATATGCCAAAACCAGAACCCCAAAGTCAAAAATCGGGAGTAACCAATACTCAAGGTCCATCAAGACAGAAGCCAGAACTGCAAAACCAGAGTAATAAATCAGGAGTAACCAATACTCCGCAAGGATCATCAAAACAGCCAGCAGAACTGCAAAATCAAAGCCAAAAACTAGAACAAGAAATGCAAACAATCACTGATACACAGGGATCAAAAGAGCCTAACGACAACCAAACAGAAACCAAACAATTATAATTAATGGCATAGTTGAACCATTAGTGGAACCATTAGCTAGCTGGATATGCCAGCTGTATTTTTGAAACTGCTTAAAGTGCTCTATATATGAATCTGATATTTGTATTATTCATGCTGACATGACCAGAGTAGCTAAGCCGGCTAGCTATGTTCTTAACTGAAATGTCTATTTCAAGCAGTTTATGGAACATACAAGGAATAATAGTTAGGATAACACCTGCAAAGTGTTAGGATAACGCCTTTCTAATTTCAGTATACACATGGCCATATCCCGCATGCATGCATGCGTGCATAAATAATATGTATAGTTGAATTAAAGATCATAGCTACTCAAAAATTCAAATAAGGTATAATGAATAATGTCTATAGCTACATAAGAAATATTGAAATGCCTAAAAACCTAAGTCAGTTCAAAGTTCATTCATAAGCAAGTATTCAAGTTGGTTCTTTCAAGCTATACACTCAAGAAATCCAAATAATGTATAAATACAATGAATAATGTCTATACATAAGAAGTATAATCTAAAATTGAAATGCCTAAAAACCTAAATGAGTTCAAAGTTCGAATCATCATTTTCAGTCATAAGTTTTATTGTGTCAAATGATCTTTCAAGGCTATCAATTATTGTCAGTAATGATACTGGTAGCTTCCTTGATGGCTTGATTTTGTATACAGCACTTTCTAAGAGGGTCATAATAGGAGATTTTGCTCTTGGGTAAGAGATGTTAAAAATGTAGTATGCTGCAATGCAGTAATTGATTGCTGTCACTAAATTTGGCATCTTGATTATATTATCTCTCTCTCTACTACCAATTTGAAGTCACTAATATCTTGACTTCTGTTGTGCTAAAATGAATCTTCAATATTCACATGTTCTCCCTATGATAAATAAAAAGAAGCAGGTAGTTAGTAGCTAATGTGTTAAACAAATACAATATAACAAGTCCTTTAACTAAAGACTATATTAACTTCATGCTTAAAGATAGCGGATAAATGCACTATCCCTGCCGGAGCTGGTACCATGGAATTACATATCCCCTATATGAAGCCTTGAACTTGCATGCATGTTCAGCATTTACCTAATTTTTTTACTGCCAAGGTGTCTTTACTACCAGTTACGTATATACGTACATATGTGCATGCAGTACCTGTTGCTGTTTTCACACACATCGATATCAATACCGTTCAATGCAACACCGTTTGCGATATCAATACGGTTATAACAACTGTTAATCAACTGCTATTCAATGCATTGTAATAGCAATTAATGACATCACTGGTAAGTCACATGAGCAAAGACTCATCACTAAGGAACACATAGCAACGCATACAAATTTAATTCTTTCAGCTTTATACTGGAGTACTTCAGTGATAAAACTTTTATAAAGTTGTTTTAAGCTAAAATTCTTACTGTAACAGTATAGGCCAGTTTTCTTTTATAAGCTCTGCAACCAGTGTAGCACGCCCGCTTTTAAAACTGAAGCACTCCATCATGTTAGTAATGTACAGCTGGTTAAACGGCTTTTACTGTGAAATGAACGGCTAACCATGCATTTTAATACATAGCTACCTTGCTCTTCTTTGGCGTAACGCATGACCCGCTTTGTTACTAAGGCCCCTAGCAAGTGTCATATAAAGAAACTGTAAAGCATTTGATTGGTTATTCTGGCTTGAATGGTTTTAATAGCCTGGGGGCAGACAAACATACAGACACTAGTCTGGCATAGCCAACCTTTTGTTTAAATAAAAGGGTCTGGTGATTCTAGTATTGTGCACTTGTACAAGAGGAATGCAATTATAGACCGAAATATATTTTAATGATGTAATATCTATACATATTTTAACATGGCATACTCATACGTATGTACTTATGTGTACATGGTCTTTCATAACTGATGTAAGCAGTGTTATTATAGCAACAACGAACTAAAGAACCAGGCAAACAAGCATATAGCAGAAACTTTTACCGTAGCCAGTAGGGAGTATACAGCGAAAACATCCTTTCCCATAACAAGCTCTTTGATTATGACCTTTTTGCTCTGAATTTAAGGAACTAATGAGCTTGCCACACACTCCCCACTAGTTGAATCAACTTCATAATTATGAAGAAGCCATTGCTATCCTTTAATTGATACGTTAAAAATAGAAAATTGCAACAATTAATTACTTGAGAAGCAATTTGATTGCACCAGTTACTCACCACAAGTACATATATGTACTGTTAGATTCACCAGATCCTTGTATCAGTGTGGGAGCGCAAGATCTACTCCAAGGGTCGGCTTACGCCAGACCACACACACACGCACGCACACACACACACACACACACAGACTTTGTGGACGAAAACAATTAGATAAAGCAGTCAAGTAATAAGCTACCTGTCATCATCATCATCATCATCATCATCATCATCATCGTCATCGTCATCATCATCGTCATCGTCATCATCATCATCTAAAGATATGGGCCCCATTAAGTAATTTGATCTCTTAATAGCTGCATGGCACCTGATACGATACACATGCTTATTATTATTATTGTGTATACTTCCATGTAGAAATATACATATATAGACTCTGAAACTCACTTTGGACTACTATCGCCAGGAGTTTGAGTTTGAGAAAGAGGAGTTGGTTTTAGATGCTTTTTTGAAACACTGGGGCATTTGTCAAAACTGTTAGCACTGTTGGGTGATGTGACTTGCTCCCAAAGCTGTTGCTGGATGTGGGATCCTATATATACTAGAATGATAAAAAATTAAAAATTTAAAAGGTAAGTAGGGATTGAATTCAATAGTGCTACAAAAAGTAAGGAAACAATTAAGGAATAAGATTTTGGGACGAGAGAACATTCTGGCATGAGATAATTTATAAAAGTTTAATCCCTACTTTTGGCAAACCTGCTGAAGTGAGCCAAAAGTAGGGATTAAACTTTTATAAATTATCTCATGCCAGAATGTTCTCTTGTCCCAAAATCTTATTCCTTGTTTCCTTACTTTTTGTAGCACTATTGAATTCAATCCCTACTTACCTTTTAAATTTTTAATTCTTTATCATTCTAGTTTGTTTGCTTTTTATACATGCTAAGCATTCATAATAATCTTTCAGCAGGCGCACAAATGTTACAGGCGCTTACGTAATAATTATGCTTGTTTTCAGGCGCTTGTTAACAACGCGCTTACATGGCAAAGCAGCTGTGTGATAGCAAATAACGCTCGAAAAACAGCAAAAGCTATTTGTCCAAGGCTATAATCTCGAAGTTCACGATGTAATAAAGTACACGCGAAAACATCGTGCCATGGTGCCACTGTAACTAATTATATCACGTGCAAGCCAGGTTTTAGCGTGACGTAATAAGTTTTGTACATAGTTAGATGTACTGACTATAATTGTAGGCAGCTGCTACTGCACATGTCCAATGAAATAAATTGTATATACAAGTTTGTCACTTCAAAGGCTTTTCTTGTAGCAATTACAAGGTCAAGCCTCAAGGTGAACTTGAATATAGTTTAACATTTGGTGCTCCTTCATCTGCATAACATTTACAATGCATAATCATGTAGCCTGTAATCATAATGAATATGTTTGGTGGGAAGGGCAGAGGAACCTAAACCTATTAGCCTAAACCTCAGGCCATTTTCCTAGAAATCTACTTGCTCGAAAAATGGCTTTTCCTGGAAGTATATGAATAATATTTTACTAAATTTTATTAGTCCATATATAGAAGTATAGCATAAATCATTTAATTACATTATCTCAGCACATATATAGAGGTCACAAGCTCTGTAACAATAGCTAAATGCACAGAAATGTATCAAAGAAGCCAAAAGAGTGATGTACTGGTATTATTTCTTGAAGTAAGTGTCATTTCAGCATTTTATGTAGTAAAACAACGTATATATTTAAAGGAGTTGCACCTACCACACCCCTACTCCATATTTGGATAAATACTTCCTTGTATTTACTTAAATATGCTCTAAATCTTACAATGATTTTGGTGTTATAATAACAAAAACCCTATAGCTTCTGGAGGCACAGCCCCTCTGCATCAGAGATACACCTCTGTGTTCAGACCCCCTCTCAAAAAATCCTGGATCCGCCCCTGTTATAAGTTTTATCTTTAATTTTACGTTTACATCACTGATCACCTTTGTTATATTTATTGTGATTGTTCCAGTGGTATACCCAAGGAATTCATTGCTCCCCTGAAAATGGTTTTACCCCCTGAGTTAGGTCTCAATGATAAACTTAAACTTAGTTAGCAGCTGTATATAGCTATACAATAATACAATAACTAGCACCTATAGCAATGGCTATAGGTATCTACTCAACTATAGAGTGATTTTGTATATAGCTATACCTATAAATAGCTACTGTTAATTAGCTAAAAATAACTCTGTTAATTTCATAATGTCTATCTTCATCTTCGTCTTCAGTGGTAGCATAACTATCATATTGTATGTCTTCAAATATCTTCATCCTATTATTGTCCTCGAATTCAAAAGTCTTACAATCAATAACAAAACAAGTAATGTTTGTTATGATCCATCCAATAAAACAAGCCATACTAAGAAACGGTGCCGCCCAGTAAAAGTCAACAACTCGTTTGTGAAAAATAAGATCAATGATTTCTGCTAAAATATTAAAATCGAATCTCAAATAACCAGCTGGACATGATAAAGGAGATAGGTCAAATGACGAAAATAACAGTAGTATTGCAAAGCAGAATAAGGAATCTCCAATTATTGCTTTCCATCTCAAAACCTTTCTTTTGCACCAAAACTCGGGTCTGCAAAAATTAATAACAACAGAGATTACTGATAAAGCAAACAGCAGAACAAAAGCTGTAATATATAAGGCTTCAAAATAGCTTTTAGTCTCTGCTCCATCTCGGCAACACCACATAACAGCATTAGATACACCTCTAACATTAATGTCTGGGAAATTGTCAATAAATTCTGTTTCATTATCATTAAGATCCATTAGACTTTGTGTTACAGCCATACCACCAAGATGGCTTACAATTGATGTGTAGGCTGCTAAAAGAATAGCAAACTGCTGACTAACTGCTTCAACTGACAAAAAATAAGCCATAACTAGTTTGACAACCTTTGATGGAGCCATTATCTCTATAGCTAGCTATGTTATGATTACTAAGTGATTATGAATCTTACACATACCATATATACAATAGATTACATCACTGTTATTACATCATATGTTACATCCTCCTTAAACTACTATTTAATTAGAGTACAATAATAAGCTAATCACAAAATCACACTAAAGTTAGCTATACATATATAGTTAAGATAAATGTCCGTCTCCTTGATACCTTATGGGTGGCTTTATCAACCTGCCATATCTGGACCTTCTCTCAGTTACATTTGAGCTTGGTACTGGACCAGAATCAGTATTTTGACTGTGATTGTCTACAGGTTGTTCACTAGTGATATTTACATCAACATCATCGTCATCATATGAGGCTATTTTAACCTGTTCATTTGTTCTTTTCAAGTGACACCGGTTCCTCCTTAAGACCATCCCATCTGATGTCTGAATGATGTATGAACGTGGTGCTGCATGGTTACTTATTACTATGGCAGGCTTCCAAATTGAGCCATGTTTGTATCTCACAGTATCCTTTGGCTTTAATGGCGGTAAAAGTTTGGAGCTCTTATCATAATAGCCTTTCTGACGAACCTGCCGTTCCATTAGCTTCTCCTTCACTTGGTCAGCACTTGTGGGTTTGAGGGTTGAAGAAATCATTGGAAGACTGGAACGTAACCTCCTACCCATTGACAACTGTGCAGGAGATTCACTTAATCCAGTAACTGGTGTATTCCGAAACTCTAAAAGAGCAAGATATTTATCACTGCCTGCTTCATTTGCCTTTTTGAACAGGGATTTCATGGTTTGAACATTGCGTTCTGCGAAACCATTAGATTGAGGAAAATGCGGACTGGATGTGGTAAGAGTAAAGTTCCACTGACTTGCAAACTGTTTAAACATCTTACTGTTAAATGGCATATTATCAGCTATCACAGATGTGGGTATGCCATGTCTGGCAAAAATAGTTTTCATAACTTGTACAGTGGCATCAGCAGATTTGCTTGTGACTGGAATTACCTCAGGATATTTTGAAAAATAATCTACCACTAGCAGATAATCCTGTGTACCTATTGTGAAATAGTCAGCGCCAATTTTTTCCCATGGACGCAATGGCACGGGATGTTGGAGTAGTGGTTCTTTCTGATTAGATCGGCTAAATTTGTTACAAACTGAGCAATCTTTGACTAACCGTTCAATAGAATCATTAATATTGGGCCAGTATACACACATCTTTGCCCTGTACTTACACTTTTCTATACCAAGGTGACCTTCATGTATGGACTGTAATACTTTTGCCCGTCTACTAGCAGGTATAACGAGACGATCACCAAGCAAAATCAGACTGTCAGCAATGCACAAATCTTCTCGTACTTTCCAGTAGCCATGGAGGTCTTCTGGTACATTGTTGATGTTTGAAGGCCAGCCCTGCTCAATAAACTTCCTCAGTCGCTGTAATTGAGGGTCTTGGTCGGTAGCTTGTTGAATATCTACCAGTCTTGCCTCAGTAATGGGTAAATTGCTAATCAAGGTATGCACAGCCAATTGGATTTCTTCACTGTCAATGTCTTCAACTGAGTCATGTTGATGCGCTCTGGATAATGTGTCAGCAACATAGAGGTATTTGCCTTTGACATATCGGATAGCAAGGTCATATTTTTGAAGACGAAGTAGCATCCTCTGTAAACGTGGGGAAACTTGGTGAAGGGGCTTCTTGAAAATTATTTCCAGTGGTTTGTGATCTGTCTGAACTCTGGTGGGAAAGCCATATATATACTGGTGGAATTTGCCACAAGCAAAAACAATAGCAAGTAATTCTTTTTCTATCTGTGCATAATTGCACTCACATTTGGATAGGCTGCGTGAAGCATATGCAACAGGTTTGCCTTGTTGTAAGAGGCATGCCCCAAGACCATGCTGGCTTGCATCAGCTTGGATTACACTAGAAATTGCAGGGTTAAAAAATTTCAAAACTGGTTCAGATGTAAGGGTATCTTTGATTTGCTCTAATGCCTTTTGTGCTGGTGCATCCCATTGAAAATGAACATCAGTTTTGATAAGATCCCACAGTGGTGTGCATATGGATGCCATATTTGGAATATGTGGGGCAAGGTAGTTGATCATACCAAGTAAACGACGAACTGCAGCCTTGTCGTTTGGTGTTGGCATTTCTTTGATGGCTCTGACTTTTGCTGGATCAGGTTTCATCCCTTCCTGACTGATAATCGTGCCAAGATATTTAACTTCACTAACACAGAATTGAAACTTGTCAAAATTTAGTTTCACATTGTGGTCAACTGCTCGTTGCAGTACCTTGTGGAGAATAGCATTATGTTCCTCTAGATCACTGGCAGCAATTATAATGTCGTCTGCAACAATATGAATACCACTTATTCCTTCAAATACAGCTTCATTTTTTTTTTGAAAAACTTCGCTAGCAGATTTTAACCCAAATGGCATTCTAGTAAAGCGATAGCGACCAAAAGGGGTGTTGAAGGTGCATAGCAATGAACTTTCCTCATCAAGTTCAACCTGCCAATACCCGTCCTTTAAATCAAGCGTGGAAAACACCTTTTTTCCAGCAAGCTCGCTTGCAATCTCTTGTATTGTCGGGATCCTATAGTGCTCCCGTTTTATGACCTCATTCAAGGTTCTTGGATCAAGACAAAGACCATTCTTTTTTTCAACTACCACTAAATTGTGGACCCAGTCAGTGGGTTGTTCAACTTTCACCAATACACCAGATTTGACATTGGCTTTAATTGCTTTGTGGAGACGCTCCTTGAGAGAGTAAGGAACACGTCTTGCTGGATGTACCACTGGTGTGTAACCATTTTGTAATGTTATATGGTACTTTCCCAGCTTTCCCAGTCCTGTAAAGACAGTTTTGTATATTTCTTTGATAGACTCTTTTGTTAACTGACCTGTGTGAATGACATCCATTCTTTTGATCAACCCCAGCTTTTCACAGTCTCGTAGGCCTAGTATTGGTTGGGAATCAACATTGACAACATAGAATTTGACTTTGTGATTGCTCTCATTGATGTCACATTGCAGTTCACATGTGCCAATGGGGTTGATGGGAGAACCACCATATGCTGTTAGTCGAGTAACAGTTGGTTGGAGTGGTGGTCTGACAGCCAGTTTGTTAAAAGCAGTTGTAGGCAGTACATTGGCTTCAGCACCTGTGTCTAATTTGCAAGTTATGTCTCCATTGGGCGTGGTTAACTTGGACAGCCAAGCTACTTGTTGTGCCAACCCATCAATTTTCAGAGGATCCACAAGTAGATTCTCGCCTTCTAGAGAATCTGCTGTGTCAGAATTATAACCATCAACAGTAAACACATTCTTCTTGGAGGAATTTGGCACCCTTGATTTGGCACTCATTGGAAGTTTCTTGCTTCTGCACACCCTAGCAAAATGATGAAGTTTATGACAAGCTGCACACTGCTGACCAAAAGCAGGGCATGCTTTCGGCTGGTGTCGTCTCCCACATTGTCCACACATGAACAAAGCCGCCGTGTCGCTTTTCTGTACGTGCCCAAGTGCATCACACTGGAAAGTGGAGTTAATTTTAATAGACATTTCTTTGGCTTGTGCCTTCGACGATTCTGTGCGTTGAGCCTGTGAAACGGCCCGTTCCAGCGTTAGATCTGCCTCACGAAGAAGCCTTTCTTTGAGGGAATCATCAATTAACCCGAAAACAAATTTATCACGTATCATTTCAGCTTTTACAGCTGCCGGCCAGCCCGTTTTGTCATATTCACAACTGTCAATCTTTAGCTTCAGCCTCGTCACGTATGCATCTATGGGTTCTTCTTCCTCTTGATGTAAACTCCAGAATCCATGTCGCTCATATAGTATATTCTTTTGAGGCAAACAAAATCGTTCAAACGCTTCTAAAACTTTATCAAACTTATCTTTATCACCATCTTCCCTCCACGTCAGTGTTTTGTATATTTCTCTTGCTTCCTTTCCTGCATGCGACAACATTATACCGATTCTGACTGCGTCAGATTTGTCATTGGATTCTGTTCCAGCTAAAAACCATTGTAATTGTTCCTTAAACTCACGCCAGTTCTTAGCATTATTGCCGGTTAGGCACAGAGGATCCGGTGACTTACACAAATTCATGTCAACGATTAAATTCACAGACTGAAACACACTACCACTCTGACACCATGTTATGATTACTAAGTGATTATGAATCTTACACATACCATATATACAATAGATTACATCACTGTTATTACATCATATGTTACAAGCTATATCTATAACTATGTATACTGGTGTTCTGAAAGCTGACACAAACTATATAGCTATAGTTATAATCACTACTGGTTTTATAGTTTTTAGTGCATGCATATACATGCATGCATGCATATTGTTGCAGCATACATATGCTAATATTGCATGCATGCATGCATGCATATAAGTGAGTTACATATAGCCATATAAATGGGTTCAGCTGGTGTTGTAAGCCAGTATATATAGCTAAACACTATATTGTTGGTTTAGTTCTTTATATAGTTGCCTACAGAATAATTAACATGGATAAAGGTGCCAGTATCAGCTCTGAACTCAATATTAGTTTCAGCACAAGGCCATTGTTTTCAGTTGCATTTATATTTCTATATATTTATCTTATGATTTACAACCTACACCAAATATATGGCATAGATAGTAAGGATGAAGACTTTGTCGAGTGCACTTGTAAGGATCGAGACAAAATGTTTTATAAAGGTCTTTTTGGGACATTTACTGCTGTTTGGATTTTCTCTGTGCTGGTATGGAAGATAGGATTTGGCTTTGCAGATTGTTACAAATTGTAAGTTTTTGTTATTATTCTTACAGCTATATATATACAGCTATATGCATGCATGTGATTTGTTTTATAGGTGGAATTGGGATGAAATAAGATGCGACATGCTTGTGATTAGAGTGATTATGGAAGGGGCAGCTACAGTAGCTCTGACAGCTACAATGCCACTGGCATATCTTGAATTCTTCAGCAATTATGCTTTGATATGCTTTTCTGGTGACAGATACTATGGTTACGATAGTCCAGAGAGCCAGCTTGGACATGATAGAGATGCTGTATTAATTGCATTTTATGTTTGCATATTAGTTCTTAAAATGTACGAAAAAATGGTGAAGACACCCCAAAAAGCCAAAGATCGACTAAAGTTATTATTTTAGCTGGAACGTATCTATTATATATACATATACATACATATAGCTACTATAATATTATATATGCACCATGCATTAATATAACCTTTTGTAGTATAGTTATAGCCATTTCATTTCAGTGTACAAACTAATTTTGACCATAAAACAAATGCATAGCTAGCACTATAGATAAGTGCTAGCTATATCCACTAGCTATAGCTATAGCTAGCACTTATCTATAGCACTAGCTATGCATTTGTTTTAAAAACAAACGTGCTATTTTAGCACACTAAAGTGTGCTAAACTGATGTCTCCAGTTTTAGCACATTACACATGTGCTATTTTTACAAGTGTGCTATTTTAACACATTAAAGTGTGCTATTTTAGCACAGTAAAGTGTGCTATATTATAATTGTGCAATATTGCTATAATTATATCGAGTGAAAACTTCTAGCTAAGTGTTCTAATATAGACATTTAACCATACACAGGATGCGAAACTGTGACGTCACGAAAACACTCCACACCTACTTTGGCTCGCTATAACCCCCATACAAATGTTTGAATACGTAAAATATTTACATTGGGCAAATGGTACTATACAAATCGAAATGTACGCGAGTAATCGGTCCCACAAATTCTGAGAGTTTCGTTTGAAGTTTATATACCGACAGGCGTATACCGAGTTATATACTTTGCCACCTTGGGTTATTTCTTTCGATTACAAGTAGAGTGATTGATCGATTACCGGTAGTTTCTTTCATATAGTGACCGATTGGTGTGCCCAATAGGTGGGGAATTTGAAGCAAGCATAATTCAAATCCCCACCTTGCCCGGGAGGGGGATAGTGGGGCATAATATTGATAGGACGGTGCATTACAACATCACGACTAGTCTGACACAGCCAGACCCCATCGCGTAACGGATGGGGTCTGGTGTCTTACGCATACTCCATTCGTGCAGCTGGAATGTAATTAAATGCGTTAAAATATTAGCTTCGTGTAATGACGTCTATATTTCCGGCAAAAGTTCCGGTGTTTTATATTGTGAAGAAACGAATAAAATAGTTATCTGGGGTATGTATAATGTTTGTTTCGAGGTTTCTTTAATGTATAACTCGTGTATAATAAAGCGCTTCGCCAATTCAGTTGATAAAACATTTTTTACCCGATACAAAATCACATTCCACTTTATAAGTTTCTAATACCATCTCAATCTTTAACAAACCTTTATATCATTCCTTGCATCATTCACTGGCTAGTGTTGGTACCAGCCATTTTACTTACATCACGCGTAAAATATGCCAATTAAGAAAATACTGCAATCTGATTGGTGCTGCAACTATTGTTGCAGCTCGCACAAGTGCACCTTGCGCAAGTCACCAGACCCTTTTACAGCGAGCGCCCCACCAAAATAATTTAGCAAGCGCGTAAAAGGGTCTGGCTGCGCCAGACTACATCACGACATGTGTATTTATAACAAAACTTACTAGGTCTTGAATTAGCTGACTTTAGAGACATCGCGAGAACTCAGTGTTTCAGTCTAAACCAGGCGCGCGCCCCACACGGTCATGGGAAGTCACGACCTTTGACCTCTAGCACTTGATCGTTTTACTTCATTTTATGCGCACAAGATCAGACCGGTGCGCGTTGTTTTAGGATTATTGACTCTTCATTATACTGAGATGGAAGCCAGAAGGTGAGCAAAGTACTCACACTTATGGTGTATTTGTGATACCTAAGTTACAATAATGTGCAGGCTTTCTCAAAGCATAATTTGTTGCCGTTTACTACAGTAGTCATGCATTTGTATTCATGTATATAATGATGGATGGCTGCACATGCACTGCATTAGGCTTGCACTGCTGGCCTGCAATAAATCAATGGATGGCATACCATCCGTTAATTTCCATGAGTTCAAAATAATCTGATATTTCTTGTATAATGCACATGTCATGTAGCTATTCATGTAATGTTTTATAATGTAGTCAACTCATTGTTACATACACATAATTTTGTTTTACTCTTAAGGCTGAAACAATCAGAATCAGGATTTTGAATGTCCGTGCTCCAGGATTATATTGTAATTTACAGATGGTGGCAATGCATGGGGTTGGGTAAAAACTTACAGGATGTCAGCCCAGACAGGGGCATGGCTAATAGCACAAACACTGTCTATCTGGTGATTCTGTGGACTTCCAATGTAGCAATTTTAATCATCCACAGCCCCAGGACCATTTAGTTAGGGAAGCTATAGGATAATATTTACTTATTACATAGAGAAATCACTTAGAGCAGGATGCATTAACTACATGACAATAAGACTACCATTTCGCCATGACATATTTCGTTTTCTAGAGCACACCATATAAAAACATTTACAGGCTGGAGCCTCTATAGATCAGGATATTCAAAATTTCTGTTATTGGATACTTAGTTCCATCTAGGTCGCTAACAGTAAACTGTTAATGCTATAGGACTGAGTGCTGACCCAGTGCTCCTAATGAATTGGCTGCTGCCGCCAGGTCTGCCATTGTTACTATATATAACTTGGATCATGTGATCTCCCCACAGGGCATTACTAAACACTTGCTAATTAACTGGTCCAGGACTGAAGGAATGTGACATGTACATGTGAAACGGATATCCAGTAACTGTCTTATTTATTATATTACGTGTATGGATGGTTATACGTTTCCAATTATATTATGCACTTGTGTACATGTATTTTTACATTAAGTTGATCTCGGTACTTGTAAAATTGTAGTTGCAGCTCTATATATGTAAGTGCTTTGATATAATAGCCTGACATCTGAACACTTTATTGCAATATCTGATGAATGTCCAAGCTGAAATGTAATGCTAAAGTGCATATATACATTGTTATTTCTTATTTCATACACTAAACAAATAAAAGAATTATGATTGCAATTCATTCTGCTAAAATGTTTCTCTGAAACACACACATGTGCACACACACACACACACACACTGAGAATCATTGTCTATAGTCAAACATTGTATATAGGCAATGAAATATACCAAAGCATGCACACTGGACTGCATGATGTGTAGGTAGCTATGTGTAGTTACATCACAATTGAAAATCCACGTTAATCCACGTTAATTTGGTGTATACTGTAATTAAGTATTTATGACATGTCCTACATAAGGATTTGTACAGTTCTAGAACAAATATCCTTCACCAAAGGAAAGGTGCATAAGAATTTCACATGACTGGTTCAGGCCACCTGCAGGAAATTATGTAGGTTTGTCCTGAACATTTTCAGTAAAGTTAACATGACATTTCCTGTTGCAGATAGAATGAAGGTTAATTTGGTGTATACTGTAATTAAGTATTTAGCTATGACATGTCCTACGTAAGGATTTGTACAGTTCTAGAACGAATGTCCTTCACCAAAGGAAAGGTGCATGAGAATTTCATCTGGCAGATGTAGCTAGGTCATGCAAAGGAAATTTGTTTGCTACATGTCCATGTCTTGTACATTTCCTTACCTCGCAGAACTATAGGAAATGTCTATATTTGTCCAGTGTATATATAGCTACATATATATACATGATTACATTATTCATCATAATGTATGTGTCTTGATAATCACTATGCTAGGTTTCAGTTATTTAAAGTAAGCAAGACCTTTGGTTCTTTAAATCTTCTTTTTTCGTCGGGCATTTGCACATTTGTCATTTATGGCATCTATACCAATGCAGACCGTGCTGTTTCCTTGTGTACAGATTGCACGTACCCTGAAATCATATAGCTATATAGCTTAGCTATATGCATGATGATTATATAGCTAGCTAGCTAGCTATTAAACTTACTAATGCAGGCTGCTGTCACATCTCTATCTAATTCTTTGTGCTTTCTGGTTCCACAGCAAGATGATTCAGCCATAGTATTGTTGTCAAAAAATATGGACATCAAGTTACGTATAAGTCTGCAAGGTGGATTGCCACTAGAAGCTAGTGCCTCATCTAATTGACGCTTTGACAGAAATATTCCATAACCTTCTACCAATTCAATCTGTATGCAATAGGTGGTAAATATAGCTAAGCTATGCTGTATATTTATAGTGGATACATATAGCTAGCTAGCTATAGTTGCTGTACATGCATACCTTTATACCAACTGCAATAGAAGGACTTTGATACTGCTCACTCTATATGTAATTTGAGAGCACATAATTTATTCAGATCAAGTGTATAAAGTCATGCTATAGCTACAGCTATGTATAGGTAACCCATGATCATGATTATTAGCTAGTTACTACCTTAACAATAGATTTTTGCGGAGTTGCATGCACAGCAGGGTCATCAATTACATGTTCATTACATTTCTTCTGTAACAATAGCAAAATGTTAGCTATATGATTATATATATGTATAGTGTATATACATATTATATATATATATCAGTCAAATCCCGAGCAAAGCTGTGTTAATTACAACATTTATATGTTACACTTTGCTTAGGCCTACCTGGTGAAAAGTCGAAGGCGCCTCTGGTAGAATGGTGATCATGAATTGTGAGTTGCTTCGTTAGATGCTCTCCGGCACGGTATCAGCCAAGATTCCATAGTTTCTTCAACATTATTAAACTGCATGCCGTCTCGAAGGTAATTGCCTAAAAACTCATTAAACTTCAGGCCTAAAAACGAAATCCACAAGCAAATGTGTACGTCACGCAACGGGTTTATTATACACTTCGTAATCTCATTAAAGGCAGACAGGCCGTATAAGGCAACTGTGGTATAATAACCTTGCAACTGTGGTATATCATGTCAGTTATATACCACAGCTTAAGGCTTTGATGTTGCCCACGAAAAGTACTGACTAAGTACTGACAAGGTTATGCTCACCAAGGTTATTCTGTATAATGCATGCTTAAAGGGTGGCATGCTTGATAAATCACGCTCTTAACCTAGCAGAATCAATATCAGGCTTCTTGGGCTGAATTTTTGGCTTGCAAAACAAGTTTGATTGTTGATATAGTACTATTATCCCATGGTTAGTTGCCATGGTTGTAGAGAGCTTGACATATCATGCCTATGACTATAGCTGGTTTTAGAAAAACTGACTTTTGAGATCTTGTGGTCCACAGAATTATTATAAGGTATGATACGTAGGATCTTTGTGTTTAGTATTGATCTTGCACAGCTCAACGTGTTGCATGCATGCAAATTGATAACATGACCGGTATACATCATGTGACAATATAATACTATTAAACTCTGAAGAAAACAATTTCACTTAAACTACTTTATAGTGGAAAATGTTGGCAGGAGAAAACATTGACAAATGCTTTGAGGGAGAAAACTTTGGTGAATGGCTCAAATAAAACACGGATACTGAATATTCTGTAAATTTTAGAGAGAAAACTTTGGTGATTGGCCATCAATTTGCCAAATTTGTCAATGTTTTCTCCTGCCAACGTTTCACTATATTATATGGCATACTCACATACATAGCTATGTACACAAGGGGCATGATAATTATGTCAAGTTCTCTAAACATTTTGATAACCATGGCAACTAACCATGGGACAGTAGTAACATATCAACAATAAAACTTGTTTTGCAAACCAAAAATTCAGCCCAAGAAGCCTGATATTGATTTTCTGCTAATCTGCTAAGTACATTAACAAGAGCATGATTTATCAAGCTTTAAAGCTACCATGCCTGTAGCTACCACCCTTCAAGCATTATACAGTTATCTGCAATAATGTACTCTTTGTGTTTCATCACTAACCATATAAATAAATAATTGCTTTTGCTTTTTTGATAGTTCCTTGCAGATACTACATACCAAGGTAGTGTTCTCTAAACCAGCTAAGGAGACAATTAACTGCATGGGTAATTCATGTGAGCATTTCATGTAAAATCCATAATAAATCAGAGTTTAATATAATGTGATCAAGTGGTGTAAAAGGATCTTAGTGTTTTAATGTTCCTTTGCCAGCTTCATGTTGCATGCAGCATACTGATAAATTTTCCTATTGTTAATACAATCCCTTTACTGTATTCATCAAATGATACACATAAGCTCTCTAGCTACATATATATTGACAACCATGGCAACTAACCATGGGACCATCCTACAGTAGTACTATCAGGGGCGTATCCAAGGGGGGTCTTTGGGGTCTCGAGACCCCCCTCCAGAAATAAATCAAAGAAGCCAAAAGAATGATGTATTGGTATAAAAACATACTATAAAATGCATTATTTCTTGAAATAAATGTCATTTCAACACTTTAAACCTACGTATATGTTCCAAGGGGTTGCACCCACCACACCCCCTACTTCATATTTGGTTAAATAGCTTCTTGTATTTACTTATATATGCTCTAAATCTTACAATAAGCATGATTTTGGTGTTATAATAACAAAAAACCCTATAGCTTCTGGGGGGCTGCGGCCCCCAGATCCCCTGCATCAGAGATACACTTCTGTGTTCAGATCTCCCTCTCAGAAAATCTTGGATCCGCCCCTGACTATGTCAACAATAATACTTGTTTCAACCAAAGATACTTATAACCAAAGAATCGATACTTATAATTTCAATAAATACATGATATCATAATATTGAAAAATTCATGACGTTATCTTATAATAATATTGTAGTATTACTAAAATTGCAGAGGTATTATTGATAGCAATTAACTTTGACGACTGAATCAGCAAAAACATTCAGTTCAAGAACATTTCTAAGTTGACGAAATGATTTACTATAATTATAGCACAGTAATCTGGTGTTTTGGCAAATTGAGCAAATTGGATGTCATTTGACAATATTTTACCCAGCCAAATCCATACTAACTATTGGTGCATGTGGTTTTACATAACAATCCAAGCCATTCAACAGCTCAAGTACATGAGTGATGATTTCCGTTTCATAATGGAACAAAACAGCCAATCAAAACAGGATTTAGAGGCCGATGAAAGGCAAATTACAACTACAAAAGGAAGTACAATTTGCAGTTTTATTCACTTTTGGAAGTGACAAAGTAGCTAGCTAGCTATCTCATGAAGTTTTTCTAATAATAATAAATTTAGTAGCAGTAGCAGTAGCAGCAGCAGCAGCAACAACAACAACAACAATGACAACAACAACAACAACAGCAGCAGCAGCAACAACAACAACAACAACAACAATGACAACAACAACAACTTTAGCACCAGCAGTAGTAATGGCAGCTAAAATGAATAACATGTATGTGGTAGCACATGCACAGTTGTATTGGGGGCAGAAAAGAAATGGAAGACTTTACAATCTTAAAAAAAGAATTTAATGAAGAAACACAAAGCGAAAGAGGCTTTTTTGCAGTATGTGATGGTCACGGTGGCAAAGAGGCTGCTCAATATACCTTCATCAGTCTGTGGAAAAACATAAAATCAAGTCATGGATTTAAAAGCAGTAATGTAGAAAAGGTTAAAAAATCCATAATTTCTGTATTTCGCAAAACTCATGAGGATATGTGGAACGTGAGGGGTAAGTACTTAAAACATGTGCATTAGTGTAGGTATCTGCAATACGTAGCTATATTATGCATTAATTTTGATTTTTATTGCAGATGGATGGGAAAAGACTTCCACAGGAGATCCAAGCAATTCTGGAACTACTGTATCATGTGTACTTGTCCAGTGAGGCTGTGTTTACGTGGCTAATGTTAGCGATTCTAATGTTGTATGGGGCAACTACAACCCGAAACACGACAAAAATGGAGAACCAGAAGTTATTGCCAAATTAGCAACAAAACCCCACAAACCTAAGTCGATGTTGTCATCCAACACTGAACCTTTTTGCGTGTTTCATTGACTGAGCGTAGACGATATCATGTGACTGTGCAAGTGTACAGAATCTTGCATAGACTTTCACCACCTTATTTGTGTGATGCATTTCATTATACAGTTGATGTTACTTCACACACTGGCCGGAATCCTCATCGTTTATTGGTACCCAGAGTAAGAACTAACTTGGGAAAGGGTAGCTTGTACTTCAGAGGAACTCAAATTTGGAATTCTTTGAACCCATTACTGTATGTGACAGGAAAACTTGAGCACTTTAAGACATTACATAAATCATTGTATTGATTGTGTATGTATATTGATTGTGTATGTAATTGTATGTGGTGTGTGTATAAGGGCATTGCTGAAAAGCAGTATTATATTTACTGATTGCAGTTTCCCTTTCAAAAAAAAAAAAAACCAGATAATATGACAGAGAAATCACGTATTGAATCCCTTGGTGGCAAAATAGCAGTTGACAAAAAAGGAGTGACCCGAGTCGTTTGGCAACGCAGGTGTACTGAGACAGGAGTCTCTCAGGTTGAATTAATCCCATACCTTAATGTTTCTTGGAGCCTAGGAGATTTGTGGAGTGCTACTGAAGAATATCATGACCAGCGTTGCAACCGGGTCACAATCAGGTGACCTGCTGACCCATTGGCTTAGACCCGGTGACCCGAATAAAAAACTTGAAATCTACAGAACAACATAGATAACTATTATGAAGTACTTGTAAAGAGACTATTGCTTGTGCTAGCACATTAATAATAAATCGATAGATACTCTCTAATAGAACAGTCACCAGTAATATTGTGACTACTATATTAGAGAGTATTATAAACCCGGATTTCTTAAGCTTAACCCAGGTACCCTTGTGACCCTGAGAAAAAGTGACCCATTTGACCCGTATATCCGGATTGACCCACCCCGTTGCAACGCTGATCATGACTATCTAATTTCACCCATTCCAGATGTAAGTATCGTAATTTTGGCAAGTGATGGGATGTGGGATATGTTGAGCCCACAAAAAGCTGTCAACATCATTCATGATCTTTGTAAAAATACAAACCATATACAGACATTCCAAAGGTGCTTATCAGAACTGCATTGGAAAGATGGAATGAATAGAGTTCTCCAGCAGATAACATATCCGTGATTGTTGGGTTCTTCAATGTTACGGATATGAACACATCGGTGGATTGTGGTGTTGGTAAGAAGCCACATTTTGATACTGATGATATACCAACCTCTAAACAAACTTGTTCAAGTCAGTGATCAGCAGCCATATATAATTTTATAATTTAACTCTATTTGTACATCTAGTAGTTAAGTAGCTAGCTATTTTGCTTGTATGTCACACTAATCTTTACAATACTGACAATCACTCTTGTATAGCCACAACTGGTACTAAAATAAGTATAACAGGACACAAATCTGAGTCCTCTTGAAAGATCAGATCCTAACAAAGCACAATAAACACTCATTAATTCATAACATACACAACAGACACATGTTTTACACATGAGAGTTCATCAATATAAACTTCTAAAACCATGCCACTTTGACACTTCATGCTTTATAACTTGTGTTTTAAAGGATATAGCTATATACAGTGTAGCTATGTATAGCTAACAGCTATAGCTATTATAGCATATATATAGTGGTGAATAGCTCATGCTATGATACGTATAGCTATATAGAAGTTACATTTAGGATGGTAGTTAAGGCTGGCAATTAATTAAGCCATTTGCAATTGATTGCATGTGGCTACCAGTTATAAAAACAGGGACTTTCACCAAATTTGTAGGCTTATATATAATATTATATTGAAATGAGCATACATAGCTATGTGGCTACATAGTGGGGATTTATTGAAAACAGCTATGTCTATTCAAACTCATGCATCAACATTACACTTTTTCAACATTACACAAATTCGTCAACATTACAGCATATAACATATGTGGCAGTGGATTAACAGATCATAGTATGCATTAAAGCAATACCACATGTATATAATAAAGATGGTACTGAAATTGGCCAGCCATGTTCCACATATCATCTTGTGTGTGGTGGTGTCATATTTGCTATACTGCTATATAGCTATGTATCTTTTTAATAAACCCTTTGTGGCCATATGGCGAGAAAGGCAGATACCATCATCTGCAAAAATTCTACAATGTTCACTTAATCATCAAATATACATACATGAAAATTTCAGGAGTGATTCTAATATATTGGTCACCATACAGCTTACATCAGACTGAACACTCCACACATCAATAAGCTAATTTTATTACCCTGTGACTAGTTGTAACAGGGTAGCTAATCCAGTTGTATGCATGCATGTATAGAGGAGAGCTTAGGCTAGCAATAAGTAGTGCATTTGCATGTATATGGATGATTATTATATGGTGATTTGTAGTATAAAATAATTTGCCTATGCCCCTAAAGTCGCTAAATCCGGCCCTGTTGGCAAAACATTGAAAATAAGCTTATTGGCAACACTTTTAATACATTGGTAATTGTTATTTATTTGCAGATTTTTGATTTTTACAAAATCAATGCTGAAATTGCAGAAATATAATTGCAATATTGCATGAAACTAGAGATGGGACGATACATGATTTACACTTATTGATATATTGCCTTCTTAATACCTGGTATCACAATATATTATATTGCGCGATACAGAACAGTGTGTAGGTTTAGACAGATGGCAAAGGTTTGACATAACCTTTTTCTGTTCTCTAAAATTGTTCAGTTGTAACAACTTTAATGTAATGTAATGTACAATTCAAAACAGAGCAACAGCCAATTAATACAGTATATATGCATGCGGTATTGAATCTATACCTATACATCGATATATCACGATATTTGATATATCGATGACTTGAATTTATATGGATACTGTATCACTGTCTTAATGTATCATGACGGATATATCGATGTATTGTACATTAAACATGTAGAAATTGCATAAAATGTGTCTGTGTGTGTTGCTCCTGAGATTTACCAATTTATCTACTTCAATAATTCAAGTAATGGCAAACACCGATAACCAACCCAATGATTAAACCACTCAAAATATCAAAAACTGCTATAAATCATGACAATTAAAGTTGAGGAGGTGGCACAACACATGCACAACACATACATACATACATACACACACACGCACACGCACACACACACACACACACCAATGCACACACGCACAACACGCACACACACACACACATACACACACACACACACGGTATTAAGACATACCATGTATGAGTCATCATTATACAAGTTATACCTCAACAACACCTCCAATGCAACACAAAAATTGTTAAACATTGTTGCAATGAAGCTCTCACCTGCTCATGATACAGTAACAGAAGCCTTTTGAGTACATTCCATTATGTAAGGGTGTAAACATGACCACAATAATATGTTTGATAAGTGGGCAGCCAAACATTTACAATCAACTACTGGATTTTACAACCATTTTTCTACTGTACAGTACACAGACAGTTACTGACTGATAGTTACTATGATGGGTTCCCTAGCGGAACTATTCCCAGAGCGAACGAGGCTCTATTTGAACAACGGATCACCTGGTCGACAAAGGTATAACTGACTAAACTTAATTGGAGGTAGTGGTGAAGGAACATGAACAATGGTCACAACAGCACTAAGCATCACTTAGGTGTGTCCTGTAGTGTAGAAAAAATGGGAATTTGAAGTTTCCAGTATGGTCAGTAAAAACAACATATGATATGTAATGCATTATAACACAAGTGCATGGTAACATATGATGTTTCCTGCACCAAATGTCACAAAATACACATGATATGTCATGATAGTGCAGATCATTGCAGTAAAATGTAATATTTCCTGTAACTTCACAGTATAGGAAATTCACATATTTTTGTAGTGGCAAGTGGCATGTACATAGCTAAGTGATCAGAAACCTTAGCTGATTTCTTTCAGCTGGCACTGATGCACGATATAAATGTTGCTCATGCTATTACCATGTACATTATATATTAACAACCATGACCATATAGCTACTGCTACATATAGGTATCTATACGTAAAGCATTGTTGATAAAGTAGTTTTTTTTATACTTTAAAAGTGGCTTACAATAGCCTTAATTTGAAATTTGAACTTCCCACATATAGCTACGTAATATACTAATAAATTTTTATGTTCTAGTGCTTAATCTCATTCTATTCTTAAATCGCAACAAGGTATAATTATGTATATAACAAAGATTGTGTGTACCATTAGAGAAGTAAGCACTTAAGAAACTAATTACTCTAATGGTACATACATATGCACATGATATACATACTACTAGTTTAGCGATATGTATATGTAGATACGTATGTCTGTATAATTATGTGTAAGGTGTTACAGTGCATGTTAATTACAGCAGTGCTATATGTACATATATCGTTGTTATAACACCACTTGGAAATACATTATTTTTGCAGTATACAGCTAATACATATGATAGTTACCATGCACAAAGTTATTACTATTATTTAGTTTATTGGAAAGGTGATAAAAGAGTTATTTTATTATTAATCCTCTGCCTAAAAGAATACAAAGAGGATTAAGTCCTGCAAGTTTGTAACTATGTATAGTTATAAGGCTGCATGCTGGTCTACACGGGCAAGACAAGGTAGCTACATATAGCCACTATATTATTATCACATCAGAATTGTCATAAAAATGTACCATGTTACCACAAGCTTTAAGGTTGTACAAGCTATCATAAGGTTGTACTGACATTGTCATAAAATCTACAATGTTATCACAAGCTTTATACCATGTTGCTGCAAGGTTACTATTTTGTCACAAGGTTGTGCTAACATAAGTAACATTGTCATGACAGTTACATTGTTATCACAATGTTAATACAAGGTTGTACTAAGAAAGCTACAATGTAATACAAGGTAAATATGTTATCTCAAGGTTGTAGTAATATTGTAACAATCTTAACACAAGGTTGTAACATTGTGCCTATATAAATAATTGTGTTAATACAAGGGACACACCATGTATTCACAAGGTTGTAATTTTTGTTACAATGTGTTGACAAGTTAGTGACAACCTTTTGACAACTTTGACAGGTTGTAGAATCATTGTCACAAGCTTGTTGTTGGTTGCTACAACCTGGATTTTTCCTATGGGTATTAAGAAATACACATATTGTATGTATTTTAGTATCTCTGTGATGAAACTTTTAAAGTCATTTGAACTTTTTCCTTTTACAGAGTAATAACTAATGGGGTCACTACGTATGTAAAATCTACTACATTGCTATCTCTTCCTTTCAGATGACAACATGTACTCTTTACGACTGATAGACAAAATGATGAATATACTAAAAATTACCAAACTATAAATAAATTTTAAATTTTGGCCTACATACCTCAAATATGCAACAGGCAATCTCCATATCAAAATTTTTAATTTTATATACGTATAGCATATTATTTATGTAGATTCAATAATTCAAACATAATATCACAAACTGATCTAACCTATTGTTTTTAACTGCAGTGATTGTTCATCAATGGATGTGATTGGTGGAACAGCAATAAAGTGTGTACCACTCCATACTTCCCTATCATGAAATGGAGCAGACTTATGCAGCACTTCATCACATGAAATACACAACACAGCTGTTGCAGGTGCACATTTCAGGCACCTGATGAGTCCTTTGCTGTTTCCACATGATATACACTCCTTGAAAATCAATTTGTTACAGTATACAATTCGTATGGTTAATACTCACATTGATTTGAGGATATCCTTCTTTGTTAACCATACCTTCAAAAAGTTTGTGCCTAACCCCTTCCCAGCTTTCTTCTCTTCTTTCTATTCTACTTTGCCAATCATTCCTTTGGGGCTGGGAAGAAGTAATCCTAATACCCCTTCTCATTGCTTCCAATTCAGCATGTATTTCTTCACACAAACGATTAAGTGCAGCAGTATCTGCAACAAGTTCATGTTTTACGTATAAACTATAAACTACTAAGAATATACAATACATCATAGGGAAGTTTGCATGTGTGCAAAGACTCATCACTAAGGAACATATGTATAGCAACACATACACACATAAATTTTAAGTTCAAACCATCCAGTGCATTAGTGATAAAAACCATCCAGTGCATTAGTGATAAAACATTAATTTTTAAAAGAAACTTGAAGTTATTTTAAGCTGAAATTCTTAAATTCTTATTGTGATGCTAATAGTCAGTCGTCTTAAACGTTTGTGGCAACATAGTTTCCACATTTATAAATGAAGTTCTCCATCCTGTTGGTAATGCACAACTGATAAAACGGCTTATGCTAGTTGTTAGATGAATGGCTAATACGTATTACTGTAGTCTTCTTTGGCAGGAACCATTTACACACCAACCCCTACAAAATCGGTGGCAGCTGCCATACGTATAAAAGCAATTTCAAGAAACCAGGTGGCCAGCATACGCCTGGTTTAAAAACATAGCTGAGTTGGCTATGTACGCACCTATAGTAATATTATAGCTGTTTACATACACAGATGTGACCAGATTTATAAAAACCGACCGTATTGTAACATTTTGTATTTCAAGAAATACCAATTTGAAAAATTGAAGCCACTCTAGCTCTCTTGTTTTAGACTGTAGCAACGTTAGAAGCAGAGCAATCTTATAGCTAACAATTTATGAACAAAGTTGTTAACTACGTAGTTAACAATGCTGGATTTTGAGGGAATTTTTTATAAAGTTCTGTAAGAACAGGAGTGCCATGTATAAGGGGTGGGTGGGGAGGGTGGTGATGGTGGGTGGGTAGGTTATACCACCCAGTATATACGTAGTACGTACATAGGCAGCCTAGCTGCACATTCAGTAGGTGACAGAACCAGCCACAGTGGCCCAGACCATAGATCCGGCCTAGACGGAGGGTTGGCAGCGGCCTGGCACCCCATGCAGTCCCATTAATGCACCTCAGTGGCCCCACAGGCTCTGTTGTGAACTTAGGTGGCTAGACAGGGTCGAGAAAAGCCGTCTGTAAAGCATACCCTTGCCATCTACGTTTTTACCGTGTCTGGATAGTGCAGTGCTTGAGTGTGGCTACAATAATAAATAATAAAATGGATTTCAGCTATTGTGACAATATGGTCGGTTATTGCAAATCTGGTCACAGATAAATATGTGGCTGATAACTGAATTTAGACCAGATTTTAAGTTATGCACCATATTACATAACTTGATGATAATTAAGGGAGTTTTATGTTAGAAAGAATGGGTAGTAGTATAACAGGCAATAAAGTACGTAGCTACTGCTTAGAGTAGATACAGTATGACTGGCTACTTGTTATATGGTCTCTAATGCATATAATGTGACCGGGCCTGAGAAAACCAGTCTTATCTACATAAAATACACCTATTCATATTATGGTATCTATCTCTTTTGCTGTGTATGCTATACATACAAAATTTTATTGTATTCCTTAGGAAATTCTGCATATAAGATGAAATTTGTGTTAAAATACTACATTAAGAAAAAGAGGTACGTATTAAATTGTAAATATAATATTATAATAAATATTAGGTCAAACTTTACGTGTAGATAAGACTGGACCTGGTCATACTTATCACTGAAGATGCATTTTTAGTTATACAGCGGCCTAATATATATAAACATACGTACTCACAGATAACAAAATAAGTAAATCCTGGGTAGATCAAAAAGTGCCACCCATGATACAAGCTAAGTCAGCAAATAAATGTTTTCTAATGGTACAAGTATGTATGTCTTGAGAATGGATTGCAATAATGGATGAGATACGTAGCTATAACAGGATGGTATATAAAGGGACTTGTCCTTGGGTGTTGTGTGCCCTCAGCTGTCATGTGTATACATATATCAAACAAATTCCTCCCAACTATGTTATTAACTGATATACATACACTTGCACGTATACGTATTTATACATACACAAGCACATATATTTATACACACACGCACACATATACACACATACAAGCAGACACATACAAGTACGCACACACAATCGAAGGAACATAACACTGAATGGAGTGAAGCATTGATACATGATAAAAATGGTTAAGAAGATTAATGCTTAGCTACTGTAGATGCAACACTTGGTTGAATAAACAGTCATTTTTATATTATTATTATCAAGACTCACGATAGTGAGTCGCAAGGCCAAGAAGAAGCGCAGTAACGCAACCACTGAGTGAGTTATTTACACGTAGCACCGCCCTCAAACTCGCAAACGCTCTAGCTAAGCCGCCATTAAAGCTATCGCTTAGTTATTACCGACCCACAACATTCTTACTATATAGAATCAATAAATCGAGAATGGAGGAAATAGGTGCCACCATTCCTAAGTACCAGCCATTGCGAGTTTTATGGCGCCCATTGTGCGACTACACACGACGAACCATCCTTTCCCGCCCAATTCGCCCGTTTACTAGACAATTAGTACCTTCATTGTTTGAAGAATCAATATCCTGAAGTTCATCGACATCGATTCAGCCATTCTTCTGATACAACCTTATAAATGACTTCCTGTAACCACAAAAAAATTTTACACGGCAGTCGTTTTTTTCTTCTTTCTTTCTTTCTTTCTTTTATTTTCATCACACACTTTTTTCGGGGGCTTTCGTGAACCCCGGAAGTTTTTTTCAAACTCTCTTTTTATACATTCACTTGTTTGTCTAATAACTCACTCATTTCTTCATGGATTTCAGCCAAATTTGCATCAGCACTTCTCCTATGTATGCTCTACTTGTCATACTATTATCAGTCTGAAGTAAAACACTTGAATGTATTTGAGAAGGGCTATTACACTGCAGGTTGATAGTTGTCATAACTTGGACCCCCTTCATATGATTTGCATAATCTTTCAGATACACAATCTATATTGATGTATTACTCTGTAGCTAGTGAAAGTTTAAAAAAATCTCGGGCTTGAGTTTTTTAAAATTAAGCTTCAAAGTTTAATTTGCAATATTGTGTGCTAGGCAAGTACAAGTTATGTCCAGATAGTACTTCTCTGCTGCTTGCTATAGTAATAACATGTGTTTATACTTCCAAAAAAGTAGTGATATGCTAAACAAAAACACCCTGGGTGTAAAAAAAGTGTGAGGCCAATCAGAAGCAGCATTGCAAATAGGTATGTGTGACCAAAAGCTTTGATATCATTTGAGGCCAAGAAGTTACTTATCAAAAATCTTTTTCACTACTTGAATGACTGACATACAACAGTTTATAGCATATTTTCACAACTATGATTGGCTTTGTCACTTGGCCACCTTTTTCACACCATCATTATTAATAAAGGTGGCCAAGTGACAAAGCCAATCATAGTTGTGAAAATATGCTATAAACTGTTGTATGTCATTCAAGTAGTGAAAAAGATTTTTGATAAGTAACTTCTTGGCCTCAAATGATATCAAAGTTTTTGGTCACACATACCTATTTGCAATGCTGCTTCTGATTGGCCTCGCACTTTTTTTACACCTAGGGTGTTTTTGTTTAGCATTATTATTACTAGCAACGATGACATACAACCAAGTACAGTCATTACGAATCAATCACCAGCGAATTAGTTTTAGTCACTGATATTAATACCATAGGTCCATAGGTCACAGTATAGCTATACTATCTGAGATCATATAGGCATAACAGTGCAGTAGGTTATAGATTATTTACACTCATGGTGTGTATTCTCGTCTATATAATAGAGCTAGTAAAAAAATACATATAGTAATTCACATCAGATACACACGAATCACTGATAAAATTCAGAGAATACATGCATAGCTTACTACTGAATCAGACTATAGGGCTAGTTGGTAATAAATTATATAGCTGCTATATAATATTATGTTTATTTATCCAATACAAACTAACTTACCACAAAGGTTGTTTGGCATGGCTTCTCAGCCACTGCTAATTTGCCTGCTGAAGCCATTAACCAACACGGAAGCACTTCAAACAAATTGAACCACACATAATACTATTGCTATACAAACAACCAAAACATTAAACTTAACTTTGTGCAGGTTCACTCACGTCCTTAAGCTAAATGTAATGCTATCTTAAATTATAAGGTCAAAATATATTTGTATACCCAAAGGTGGGGGTGGGTCTGGACAGGTACAGACCCAAAGTTATAATCATGTTGCTACAAGACCTATAAAGTAATAACCTTTAATTGGTGTAGCTATACATACTGACAAGGCTAGACACACTAATTGATCACATGATGTAGTCATAATGGTCATCTCCTGTAGCGTGGGTAGATCAATGAAACCACAAGGGTGGAGAACTAGTGAGTTATGGCCAGTCTTTTATAAACACCTGGTGTCATTTAGTCGCCAGGGGTAGAGAGCATATTACAACAAAATTAAACATATGGTGGGATTGGTGGCCATGAACTAGAGCTATGCAATAATAAATAAATTTACATATTGAGGTATTAAATCCATTATCGTGACAAAGATATTTGCTTTTATTATCGAGATAATAGTAAATTCCTGGATACTACTGTACACTACAAGGTGTGTTAGTATGCAGAGCAATTTTAGAATAGTAAAATTAATTCTATAAACTATTTCTAGATTTTAATACATCCCCTACATACACATACATTTTTAAGAGTTACGACAAAATGTAACCCGGCTGTGTCATATCATATCATGAAATTTATGCGATTATGATAAGCGACAATGATAGGTCTAGAAATTCACATTTAATTGTGTTTGCTTATGGACTCTGATAGCCAAGTGCTAGCAGTATCGCTAGCATACATGTAGCATAATTATATGTGACCGGATTTACAAAAACTGACCGTATTGTCACATTTTGTATTTAGAGAAATACCAATTGAAGCCACTGTGGTACTCTTGTGGTAGACTGTAGCCATACTAGATTCACTCTAGAAGTAGAGCAAACTTATGTACGTAGCTAGTGATAGCTATATGAACTTTTTAAAAAGCTCTGTAAGATCACGAGTGTCACATATAAGGGAGTGGGTGGATGGGATGGGGCCCACTGGGAGGGGTGGTGGGGGTGGATGGATGGCCTGGGTAAACCACCTAGCAAGCAAGCTGTACATTCAGTAGGTGACAGAACCAGCCACAGTGGGCCTTAGACCATAGGTCAGGACGAGACAGATGGTTGGCACCCCATGCAGTCTTATTAATCATGAATGCGCCTCAGTGGCCCCACAGGCTCTGTTGTGAAGCTTGGTGTTGGGAAAAGCCATCTGTAAAAGCAGACCCAGCCATCTATAGCTATGTTGTTACTGTGTCTGTATAGTGCTTGAGTGTGGTCAGGCCTCGGCTACAATATTAAGCAATAAAATGAATTTCTGATAATACGGTCGGTTATTGCAATCTGGTCACATCCAGCTGTTAGCTATGACACTATTCAGTGTACCATACTCACTCGTGTTAGGTTATCAGTATAATTAATAATATATCTTGTGTGGTTATAGTAGCATGAGCAGTGTCAGCTCTTCTTCTACTTGTCCTCGAGCTCCTGGGTGTTTTGCTATAATGCGGCATCCACGATTGTCATACGAATGATGCCGCCGTATGTGGCTGGGTGTACGATCACCAGATCTCGCTGCCTTTAGTCGCTTATGTTATCACATACTTTCTTCGAAGAACTGTCAGGGTTTCTTAATAAACTGGTAGTTCTGAACCTACTAGATCGAGCGTGATGCTGAAACCAACTAGCCATCTTAAATCATATATGCGCCGGTATTCGTTATAATTAGAAACATAGTATACTGTGTTCCGTTTACTACACTCCCGACATTGAACTATGCGTTCATACTAAGGACTTTTGACATTTGAACCATGCATAGAAGTACGGATACTAGGTTGGAAAAAATATAGCGGTCTGAGTTGTGAGACTACGGCCTAAAAACGAAACCCACAAGCAAATGCGTATGTCACGTAACGGGTTTATTATACACTTCGTAATCTCATTAAAGGCAGGCAGACAGGCCGTATAAGGCACAATCATGTGGGTAGGGGATGCTCCAGTCCTGCGAACCAGACCCCATCTCCCCGCAGGGCCCGCGACCAGGGATGCCCCCCATGGACGCCACGTATTTATATTATCTTCTCCTTAGTCAGTGGATGGAGGACTGTATGGCCTGTATGGCCTCCATACCTGTATGTCAGTGGATGTACAGTGTACATCCAATTGGCCCTTGTGTATAGCGGATGGTGTTATTGGTAGTCTGGGAAAAACTGGCCGCCGGCGCTCTGGTTTGGAACCTTCCATGTCAAATTAAATTGTTATCGAGTAGCTATAGCTATAATGATTATATGATAAGCACCATGCCATGCGTGCATGCAATGAATGTCACCTTTCCGCTGATCTCCTGGGTGGTGGGGCCTGCTTGAGCTGAGATGTATTTGCACGGAGCCACTGCATCCAGTTACGTACTTTGCGTCGGCCACGTATTTATATTATTCAGTGGAGGCCATACAGGTATGGAGGCCATACCTGTATGGCCTCCATACGTATGGATGTACAGTGTCACGTATTTATATTATTCAGTGGAGGCCATACAGGTATGGAGGCCATACCTGTATGGCCTCCATACCTGTATGTCAGTGGATGTACAGTGACACTGTACATCCACTGACATACAGGTATGGAGGCCATACAGGTATGGCCTCCATACCTGTATGGCCTCCACTGAATAATATAAATACGTGGCCGACGCAAGGTACGTAACTGGATGCAGTGGCTCCGTGCAAATACATCTCAGCTCAAGCAGGCCCCACCACCCAGGAGATCAGCGGAAAGGTGACATTCATTGCATGCACGCATGGCATGGTGCTTATCATATAATCATTATAGCTATAGCTACTCGATAACAATTTAATTTGACATGGAAGGTTCCAAACCAGAGCGCCGGCGGCCAGTTTTTCCCAGACTACCAATAACACCATCCGCTATACACAAGGGCCAATTAGATGTACACACGAATTCATCTTGCACTATTATTGTAAGTGCAAAACTTGTCACTGGATTATTACTGAAAACGTCCATGCTGCCATCATGCCACGAGCCAAAGAATACAGTGTGTGCCACAGATACTGAAAGATTAATAATGTCTCAAGAATTTACTACTAAATAGCATATAGCTATAGCTATCAGCTAGTATATATACTCTTCTAACATGTATAGCTATTATAGAAGCTAATGAGCTATAGCTACTCATAGCCTTTTTAAATGCATATATTTGGATGTACTGTAGCTATATATCTATATATCTATATATTTATTTTATAATTGCAATCTAAAAGAGTATGTAGGTAAGTGGCACATTTCAAGTTGCTACTCCCATGCAGTCCCTTCAACCATAGATAATACACGCCGTTCAGCTCCTCCTCTTCTAGATCAAGATATCGTAAGCTTTTTCCCCCATAGAGTTACTGATAGAGTATTTCTTACAGAGTTCTGATGCCTGACGAAATCTCTCAAAATGCTTTAGCCATTTTGGCCATTCTTCTGGATTAGCAAAGTTGAAGCATAGATAATACACGCTTAATATGGATAAGTAACGCGCTCAACAACATGTACATGCGTTTTCGGCAATCCTTACGGTTGCCAGCGGTAAACAAACCTCGAAATCCGATATAGTCGTGATATGAAAAGACCAGGCCGGAAGTTCTAAATCACCCTACGTATACTAAAAAACACTCGTGTAAACAAAAATTTCATATAGCTATTTCTCTTCTCGCTATTTCATAAAAACTACACAAAGTTAGCATAGCCTCAATGAATAAAATTTTTGTGTAGTTTTTTCGGACGGTTCAAGCGTTTTCAAACTTTGCAAGACGTCGTAAATGGTTCCACTATATATCGGAAGTGCATTAGACCTATTGCCAAAACACGATGAACAACCGGTGACCGCTTTTTCAGCAGATTTATGTCTCACGTGCAGCGACACCACCCGTAACGAGCATTGTCGAACGGTTACTAGGCGTGTTACTTATCCATATTAAGCGTGTATTATCTATGGTTGAAGGGACTGCATGGGAGTAGCAACTTGAAATGTGCCACTTACCTGGATACTCTTTTAGATTGCAATTATAAAATAAATATGCTACAGTACATCCAAATATATACATTTAAAAAGGCTATGAGTACATTAGCTTCTATATAATAGCTATACATGTTAGAAGAGTATATATATACTAGCTGATAGCTATAGCTATATGCTATTTAGTAGTAAATTCTTGAGACATTATTAATCTTTCAGTATCTGTGGTACACACTGTATTCTTTGGCTCATGGCATGATGGCAGCATGGACGTTTTCAGTAATAATCCAGTGACAAGTTTTGCACTTACAATAATAGTGCAAGATGAATTCGTGTGCACATCTAATTGGCCCTTGTGCATGTATAGCGGATGGTGTTATTGGTAGTCTGGGAAAAACTGGCCGCTCTGGTCTGGAACCTTCCATGTCAAATTAAGTTGTTATCGAGTAGCTAGCTATAGCTATAATGATTATATATGATAAGCACTATGCCATGCGTGCATGCAATGAATGTCACCTTTCCGCTGATCTCTTGGGTGGTGGGGGCTCCCCTGCGTGAGCTGAGATGCATTTGCACAGAGCCACTGCATCCAGTTACTTTGCACCATGCACGTATTTATATATATTCTCCTTGTGCGTGGGACTGCAATCCTAACCACAGTTAATCCAGGGTGTTGGTGTCACAAACCACTGCATCCGGTTTGTGCCACTGCATTCTGTGCCACTGCATTCAGTGCCACTGCATTCAGTGCCCTGAATGCAGTGCCACTGCATTCAGTGCCCTGAATGCAGTGCCACTGAATGCATGGCAGTGCATGCATTCAGTGGCAACTGCATTCAGTGCCTCAGTGGCACTCAGGGCACTGAATGCAGTTGCCACTGAATGCACTGCCATGCAGTGCCACTGCATTCATGCAGTGGTTTGTGGTGTCCCACGGGAGTTATGCTGCAATCCTGCAATCCTAACTCCTTGTGTACACCCCGCTGGGTCACTAATGGTTTTATGGACACCACAGTGCCACAGGGGTCCATGGGGGAATCCCTGGTCGCAGGCCCTGTGGAGGGATGGGGTCTGGTTCACGGGACTAGAGCATCCCCTAACCACATGATTGTGCCTTATATGCTACATGTATGCTAGCGATACTGCTAGCACTTGGCTATCAGAGTCTATAAGCAAACATAATTAAATGTGAATTTCTAGACCTATCATTGTCGCTTATCATAATCGCATAAATTTCATGATATGATATGACACAGCCGGGTTGCATTTTGTCGTAACTCTTAAAAATGTATGTGTATGTCGGGGATGTATTAAAATCTAGAAATAGTTTATAGAATTAATTTTACTATTCTAAAATTGCTCTGCATACTAACACACCTTGTAGTGTACAGTAGTACCCAGGAATTTACTATTATCTCGATAATAAAAGCAAATATCTTTGTCATGATAATGGATTTAATACCTCAATATTTATTATTGCATAGCTCTAGTTCATGGCCACCAATCCCACCATATGTTTAATTTTGTTCTAATATGCTCTCTACCCCTGGCGACTAAATGACACCAGGCATTTATAAAAGACTGGCCATAACTCACTAGTTCTCCACCCTTGTGGTTTCATTGATCTACCCACGCTACAGGAGATGACCATTATGACTACATCATGTGATCAATTAGTGTGTCTAGCCTTGTCAGTATGTATAGCTACACCAATTAAAGGTTATTACTTTATAGGTCTTGTAGCAACATGATTATAACTTTGGGTCTGTACCTGTCCAGACCCACCCCCACCTTTGGGTATACAAATATATTTTGACCTTATAATTTAAGATAGCATTACATTTAGCTTAAGGACGTGAGTGAACCTGCACAAAGTTAAGTTTAATGTTTTGGTTGTTTGTAATGTTTTGGTTGTTTGTATAGCAATAGTATTGTGTGCTAGTGTGGTTCAATTTGTGTGAAGCGCTTCCATGTTGGTTAATGGCTTCAGCAGGCAAATTAGCAGTGGCTGAGAAGCCATGCCAAATGACCTTTGTGGTAAGTTAGTTTGTATTGGCTAAATAAATATAATATTATATAGCAGCTATATAATTTATTACCAACTAGCCCTATAGTCTGATTCAGTTGTAAGCTATGCATGTATTCTCTGAATTTTATCAGTAGTGATTCGTGTGTATCTGATGTGAATTACTATATACCACATGACTTCATGCGGGTCATACCAGGATGCCCTTCATGCAACAGCTTCAGGACTGCTTCTTGGAATTTGGCAGGAACAACCACTCTGAGGCCCAGCAGCAAGCAACCATTGACGGTAGTCAGCTCCAAATGTTTGCTGAAGAACGGTTTGACATCATCAGGTACAGACTTAATTGAAGCTGGCCATCCTCGAACTGTAAAATTATACACTTTAGACAATATGGGGTCACTTACTGTTCCCTCATTTTTGTAGGCGACTAGCGATCATCTCTGGAATTCCCTTGGCTGGGTTGAATATAGAGAGTAATGGTTTATGGTCTGTAATTAAACAAAACTTGTAGCCAATCAGATACTGTCGAAACTTTTTCACTCCATAGATTATAGCAAGTGCTTCTTTCTGTATCTGTGCATAGTTTTTTCTGCTTGTGATAGTTTTCTAGAGACATAAGCTATTGGTTTTTCCATCCTGTCTGGAAATGTATGGAAGATTACAACACCCACTCCTACAGAGCTGGCATCACATGCTAAGCTCAGTGACAAATCTTGATCATAGTGAGTCAAAGTCTCAGTTGACGTTAGTGCTGTCTTGATGACTTCCACTGCCTTTGAATGTCATTCTGACCATTTCCATTTTGCATCTTTGTGCAATAGGTCATTAAGTATGGCACACTTTGAAGCCAAGCCAGGGGTGAATTTATCATAGTAATTCACCATTCCTAAAAAGGAACGCAACTCTTTTGGATTCTGGGGAAACAGCATGTCAACAATTGCTTTGAGTTTATCTGGCTGTGGGCAGATTCCACTCTTGTCAATGATATGGCCCAGATATCTGACTTCTGCCTGGAAAAACTCACACTTTTCCATCTTCAAGCGGAAACCTGCGGTCTTCAATCTGTCTAATGCCTTCTTGAGATTAGCAATGTGTTCTTGGTCTGTTTTCCAGTAACTACCAGATCATCCAAGTATGAGACTACGCCTGGGATACCTGCTACAGTTTGGTCAATTATCTTCTGAAAAATGGCAGGGGCACAATTTAATCCAAAGGGGAGGCATCTGTATCTATACAGGCCTTTGTGTGTGTTGATCTATTACATTGTCAAGCTACAACTATGAAGTGAAGTACCATGCAGGCATCCAACAAACATGGAAATGCTGATGCACTTTCACAATTGCCACTAGATACTGATGAAGGCTCAAATGATGAAGTGACAGACACAGTTTGTTTGCTAGAGCAGCAACAGCTAAGTGATCTACCGATCAAGGTAGCAGATATACAGCTAGTAAATGGCCTGAAGTTCATGAGATGTCTGAAACAACATCTAAAGCTACCATCCAACAGCTGAGAAAAATATTTGCAGTCCAGGGTCTACCTGAGCTAATTGTTACGGATAACGGTCCACAATTCATATCTGAAGAGTTTAAGAGTTTCTGCCAACAGAGGGGAATACAATACAACACAACACCATTGCCCCTTACCACCCGCGTTCCAATGGGGAAGCCGAGAGAATGGTTGAAACTTTCAAGTTGAGCCTAAACAAAGCAGATCCGAAGACAACAACAGAGTTAGAGAATTCCGTGTTGAACTTTTTGGCGAAATACCATTCCACCCCACACACCTTGACAAACTGTTCACCAGCAGAAATGTTGAACCAAAGAAGACTCAGAACTACTCTAGATTTGTTACATCCTTGTCAGTCAGAGATAGCACAAGGTCGGCTGCGTCAGAAGGTAAACTATGATGTACACACTAAGGCACGTCAGTATGTTATTGGTGATGCAGTTTGGATCCGTAATTTTCGATCTGGACCACGTTGGAGTGCTGGCACAGTTAAGAAACACATTGGCAGAGTGATGTATGAAGTGAAAATTGATGGCAAGAATGTCATATGGCGTCGTCATGCTAATCAGCTCAGAACAAGATTTGCATCATTACCAATGACTGACACCTCAAGTGCTACTACCACTAATCAGAGTCCAGCTCCTCCTGAACCTAGAGTTCTCCGCAGATCTATATGAGTTCGCAGACCAAGAGTGATATGGACTCCAACTTGAAGAAGAGGAGGAATGTAGTAGCCACAGAACAGAACTCACACACGCATGCGCTATGTAGAGTATTTACTTGACTGATTATTGTAGTTTGCTGTCATTGTTGTTTGGATTAACAATCATTATTATTATTGTCCAATACGCGTGGCTACGACACTTACCCTGGACTTGCCCAAAAGTCTACCACACAACTGGGATCCTCATTGGTTTCCAACTGTCTCGCAACTGTATAGCCTCATTGGTTTCCAACTGTCTCGCAACTGTATAGCAAAATGATATTACAATTAATAAAGTATATATACTAACCAGACTCTTCTATCAGTAGCCAGTGTATAGTATTATCGAGCATTTCACCATGGCACAACCTGTGAAATGAGAATTATAGCATCATAGCTAATCACTTACTTACTGGATTATGTCTAGTGTAGTTGAATTTGACGGTATCTTAATATTCTGTGTGTGAAGAAATGCATTCACTCATGCTTTCGTTAAATATATGTATAGCTATGCTGATTTTTGTTTGGTCACCAACCGTCACTTTAGTATAGCGTTCATCTTCTGTTAATGGAGGAATCTGATGTTGAGTCTAACCACAAGTCATTAATTTAACACAAATCAATCATATTATCACAATAACTGAAATCCATCTTAATAATTATTATATAGCCACACTTTTACAGATGGCCTTTTGCATCTGTTAAGAGCCTGTGGGGCCACTGGGGGCATTAGCTAACATGTATAGCAGCATGCATGGAGCTGCTCCCAACCTCCACCTCTGCTTGCACTGTGTATGGGCCCAGCTGCCTGTCTACTGGCAGCTGTAATCCACCTCCCCTCCCACCCACCACCCCCAACACTTCCAGTAAAAAGCTTCTCAGCAATTTTAACTAACTGTCAACTTTGTTCATATAGCTATATAATATACTGCAAATCTAGCATGGCTATACAATCAAGGCATAGAGAACTATAGAGTCTTGAATATTTCAAACCGAACTATAACAACACAGTTGGTTTTCAAGTCACGTATAGGTGAAGTGCATGTAAGTACATTATTTACCAACTCTACAAATCTTCTCTTTATTGCTAGTACATATGACATTGGTAACATGCAACTGCATGGCAAACATTTAAGGTAACAATTTATCATGACATTTATCCCACACCTCTTCAGCAGAGGGTTCTAATGCTTTTCCACTTGATCCTAGTACATAAGCACCTATACATGAAGTAGATCACATAATATTATATTATATATTATCATCGTGTCAGTTATTGCAGGCTATGTGTGCACATAATTGTGATCAAATGTATAAACTACCTTCTACTACCCTCAAGCTACATTGTGGTTACCAAAAAGTATGATAGCCTGCAGTAGTAGGTCATACACTGACATTCATTAGATCAACAGTTAATTACATGGGGTTTGCTTATAGATTCTTTCCAAATGAAGTTTCAGTTGTTAAACTGTCACTTCATTGGAGTTCGTTTGGAAAGGATTTACGTATATAAGCAAACCCCATGTAATTAACTGTTAGTCTAATGAATGTCAGTGCATAACTATTGCAGGCTATCATAATTTGTGGTAACCACAATGTGACATGAGGGTAATAGAAAGTAGTTCATAGTTTGACCATGATTATGTACAAACATAACCTGCAATATAACTGACACAATGATGAAACAATACTTAACATACGAGGAAACCATCCAAATGTTTCTTTCATGTATCCAAATAACCTGCACATGGTAAGATGAGTTTGGCATGCAACAAAGTACATACTGTTGACTATACCATTCCAAAGATGGATCAAACATTTCATCAGAATACAAGCCCTACGTAAAATATATCAGGACCTCAATGGAATCTATTTTTAAGTAAAACATACAGAATGCCACTTATCCTCCATATCCTTGTATCCAATAACATTTATTGCATCTCCTGTCTTGAATGTCAGCTCTTCAATGCATTGAAATGATAATGGTGAGTTGGCAAGTAATAAGTTGCATACCATTTGTACTCATGCCGATGTAATGTAGTCTAGCCTTGGCCGTACAATATAGGTAAATATCTCATCTGGAATACTGAGGTGAGTTACTAACTATGGATGGACAATTAACAACTTGACATATATGTAGTACCAATAATAATTTGATGAAGCTACTATATAGCGGGATTCGGGAAAACTTGATGGAGGAAAGTTTGGCAAATTTGATGAATTATCCATGATTCACCAAACTAAAATATCCAAATTTTATTACTGTCTGGCTGAATCTATCCATTCACTAAACCAAATGCTCATAAGAGTTGATTCACTAAAAACTTTTCCGCTGCTAAACTTATCTGCTATATGGTGATGACATGCACTAGCTGGCTTACTTTACTAAAAAGTTGTTTTTGAGCAAAGATCCTTTTATGCAGGGTAGTAAACCACGAATTCTTTTCTTCTTCAGATGTGGCCAAAAATCGATAAATGTGATGGGGAGTGCCCAGTATAAAGCCTATACATAAAGCAGTAACAGTTGGTAGCATTAATAATACACAAAAGCATACCACAAGAAGGAAGTTTCTGCTCATCGAATATAGTGTCAGTAATCCAAGCATGAATCAACATTACCCTCTCTTTTAATTTAAATGTCTTGTGACTCTTACTGAAAGCCTGTTGAAACAAGCATGATATCCTAATAGAATGGTCACTTATATACTACATATATCAGTGAATTTCTGTCACTCTATAATATAGTTACCAAAATCACATCACTGGTTGGAAATAAATATCTGTAACATAAAAATAATATCATTGAGATTGTGTAAGTGCAAAAACAGTCTAATAGAACATACACTTAGTGATTCAGAGGAAAATGATGTTTCTGTCCTTAAATAAAAGGATTTCCCATGGGATACTACTTTGAAATATAGAAATGGGCTGAATTATCTTATTTATTCTAAAACATTCCAACTCCCAAGTAGCTATAAATAGTAGGTTTCATAATACATAGCTAGAGTCCAGCACCTGTCATATTCTCCTCTACACTTAGTTTTGAGTGATTAAAAACATATTAAATTTATGTACTACCTAAAACATCCTAATAGTATGCACAGTTTCATCTAAGAACATTCTTACCTTTCAGATACATCATGAAAATTGTCATGCCTAGCCTTCATAATTGGACCCTCCATTATATACACTCTATGAAGGAGTGCAAGACAATGACACCAGTTGCTATACAGATATCCACCTAATTACCTGTGGTGTTCACTTTCAAAATATGTTGTATAGTTTGATGCAGTCACTTTCTCCTCCATTTGTTGATTGAAATTCAATAGCTCTATATCCCCATAGGGAATACAGACTCAATATTACGCATAGCAGCATGTGTAATATAATTTACTTGTTGTTTTTCTTTGTATTCTTTTTGCCTATACATAGATACAACAATTATATATAGCTAGCAGTGAGCTATAGTCGCTACTTTACACTGTACCTTTAGTGATCAGTGACTCAGCATGGATTAATTTCTGTGAAAACCATTATAGCTACAATACTTTTAATAATTATACCATTTACTCACCACATCATCTTCTGGAAACTTTTTGCTAGTGGTTAATAATTTTAATTCATTGTCTACTCTTCCGATATTCTCATTACAATCATTATTGATCTGTATATGCATTAAGGTATAAAAACTATTTATACGTTTCAAATTATTAATAAAATATGCTTAATTGGTTAGCAGAAAATGGATGAAACTAATTTATAGCAACTTTCCTTGTCAATAATTAGCTATGCCAAATTTACATTTCATGTAAGTAAAAAGCATATAGGCACATGCATCACAACAAAAGCTAGCTGAATTATAGCTGTTTACTTTTTAAATCAATATCACAGCATTTTGTAAGTTAGTGTAGTCCAGATGATCCTGCATGTATGCAACTACCATGCATGTGTAGGTAGTTATAACTCTAACTATAGTTAGCTATATAATATTGTATCCATAACAAAGAGCTACATATAATTATGTGCATGCATATTTATTTACCTCTGGTGTATGTTTAAGTAATTCTTTTAGAAGTAATTCATACCTAGGCACCCTCTACAGATTAGATTAGAGATTATGGTTACATGTATGACTAAGCATGTAGTCACTAGCTTGCCTGTACTGGCTCGAGTAGCAATGAGTTCAAAGTGCAATTTGTTTCTTCCTGTGTATAATATTGTATACAATTACTCGGCTGATTTGTATACAGCAAAACAAGGCTTAAAATATGGAGAGACAATGACTCTGTCCAACTATACATGAAATCAAGTAATTAAATGGACTCCGTATCTGAGCCTCCAACACCAGAGTTCAGATACAAAGAATAATGGAGCCTGTCCACTTGAGTTTATGCCGTTACACAGAATCATGCAGTATCTTCAATTTCAAGCCTGTTTTGCAGTGATATATGTACCTGCGCTTTCTTCAACCAGCTCATAAACTTTTCTTGCAAACACAGCTTAGATAAAACCTGATTTGCATACCATAGTTAATGTACAGGTACATGCATGTACACAACCAAACCGGTTGCAATTGGATTTTGCACAGCATATGAATCAAACCATTTTAAGTGTTCTTCCTGTGACCAAAAAATTCCTAATTCATGCAGCGGCAGAGGAACCTATTCAGAACTGGGGGGCTATTTAAATTATCCGGACACATTTGTATGGAGAAAATTACAATCCTATGGAGTGACACTAAAAATAGGGGGGCTTCAGCCCCCTAGCCTCAGCCTTTCTGCCGCCTATGAACTGTTGTTCATGACTAACCAATACTCAAATCATATACATATATATAGCTATTTACCATGTGTAAGAACAGATCACCAACTTGGGTATTGCTGTTATCCCAGGCTTCCATTCTTGACACAAGATGAGCGACCATTGCTTCACTGAGTGTTATCAATGGACATATACGTACCAAATCATTAGCTACATTATAGCTAATTGCTTACTTGAATGGGAGAGAACAGGACACTATAATCTTCGGAAGATATTATTAATTTAAGTTGTGCTCGTAATCCCTCAACATATTTCTATTAAACATTGTATAGCTAATAGGCAATCAGACTATAAGAATAATACCTCATGTAGAAGTTGTAACTTTTGTAGGTATGTTTTTTCACTTTCACAAATCTCCTGTCATCATATAGCTATGGCATAATATTATGTATAGATTATACACAATAACATTTGGTATACCATAAAATATGTTATTTAGCTATACACTAGTTGGTTATGTCATGCTCAACACAGCTGTTATTTCAAACATACCTGGATCGTTTATTAGAATCACTGATCAAACCTGCATTTTTAAACATCATGCACTAAATATAGCCACCATGTACAGTTGCATGCTCATATATATAGTAAACACACCTGTTATATCATCTGCTAAATGTCCAGTTTTTCTGTGGCACAAATATTGTATAGCATAGCATTCCAACATGAGCAGAGTTGGGATAACTTAGTAGTCTTAGTTACTTGTAACTTGAATTACTGTAATATTATTACTTTTTCAGTAACGAGTAATATAACTTAGTTACATTTGTTTCAGTAGTAATATAACTGAAGTTACTTTTGATCAATTGTAATATATTACTATCATGTAATATTATTAACTACTTATTTATGTAATAATATTACTTATTGTATTTTGCGTGGGCGGATCAAAGGGTTTAACAGTGCTATATATGCCATAAAGTGTCAGCAGGTAGTTATAGAACTGTGGTTGGGTAGTTATAGCACTGTGGTTGGGTAGTTATAGAACAGCAGTATAAACTCAGCAGTATAAACGCAAATGCAACAGTAGTATAAACTCTTCACTAGCTTGGTAACACTGAGCTCTTACCACTGTTATTGGATGGCTATATATTTGTTAAATGTTCGATACATCTCCAGAAGTAGTAACAATATCTGATCATCATTTCTAGATTCTTGTGCCACTATACCATATCCAGTTGTCTCCATTGATTTTTGCCACCCTGGAGTCACTGAGATAAAGGAAATATCGAAGTATGCGAACATATCCAATAAATATCCTGTTCATGCAGTCGCACTATACATTTCCAATGGAGAAACCAGTAATAATGTTGCTTGACATTTGATATTTCTAGCAAAGTCTTTGCTGGGCCGAATTTCAATGCGACACTCCAAACTAACTTTCATGTGTCAATTTATATCACAAAAAATGTTAAAGTATTTACAATTACATAAATACAGGAATGCTTATATAATTACAATAATTACCATGTAAATAATTGAGAATGCATCATGATAGAATGTATGTGTTGACCCCTTGAAAACTTCCTTGCTCTCAATACTCCATTAAACTAACAGTGAATTGTGTAGCACGGATGATCAAGAAATCCTGATTCTGAGTGTTGGAACCTTAAGACTAAAGAATTTGTGTAACAACTAGAACACATTGTATAGCACAAAATTTTGACAGATACTGAATCTCCAAATATTTGATGGAAGAAAAATTGATAAAAATGATCCTTAATTAAAATATTTGTTTTACAAATGAAATTTTGATGGTCTAACCGAAATGCCCAAGGATTTCCTTTGGTTCTGGATATGGTGTAGCCACTGATACCCCCTGGTGTTACAGGAACTGGGATTGTTTAGAACTTACCTTTATGTGACAAGTACAATATAATTGGAAAAGAAATGTCCTGCTCACCAAAGGTTGATCATTACACTCCAATATGGCAGTCAAAGACCAGTCAATTTAATGTACCAGGACTTTGAGTACTGATGAGACACCATGCATGCAGTGAGTAAGCACTAATATCTCAAGGGCTCATGCAGTACATGTGCAATTGTGTAATTAACATAGATTAATATAAAATAGAAATGTATGCCGACAGATTTTTTATCCGGACACCTGTAGCAAACAAACCACACGGCATATAACCCTGATTTTTGCAGCTTAAATACTTCTAACCTAGTCAAGCCTTGTGTCAAAAAATCAGCCTCATAGCGTAATGCCCTTTGTGACAGCAATCAAAAATATGTGTCCAAGAAAAAATCGATAACTGGACAAAAATATATTTTACGGACGGAGGTTTGTAAAGTACCTGAACTTTGTGAAATTTTGTGTTATAATACACTCACTTATGTGCAACTCTCATACAAAATTTAGGCTTTACAGCTTTTATAGTAGAGTAGTTACAATTGATCAAACTTGAGTTGTATCAAAAAATCAATTATCGGACACGAAATGCGTGTAATAGCCGGCTAACTGGAATAACAAATGCTATAATGCTTCTACGTACATGCAGACTAATACGTCAATTACCATCATATAGCTATAGGCTCTCCTAAAGCATTAAAACTCTTATAGAAACTGCATAAGAGCTGACTTACTATAGCTAGCTAATACACGTGCAGCCTATAGCCAGCACGCAGCTATAAATTGACGTATTAGTCTGCATGTAGAAACATTACAGCATTTGTTATTCCAGTTAGCCAGCTATTACATGCATTTTGTGTCTGACAATTGATTTTCTGATACCACTCAAGTTTGATCGATTGTAACTACTCTACTATAAAAGCTGCAAAGTCCAAATTTTGTATGAGAGTTACACATAAGTGAGTGTATTATAATACAAAATTTCACAAAGTTCGGCTGCTGTTTAGGTACTTTACAAACCTCCGTCTGTAACTGAAATAGATTTTTTTGTCCGGTTATCAATTTTTTTCTAGGACACATATTTTTGATCGCTGTCACAAACCTTTTGCCACATACGTATGTGCCATCCATTTTTATCCACCAAGTGACTTGGATTTATAATGGCTAATCTCTTAAAAACTGCACTTTTCAACTGCTTAGCTTCTATACACTGCAGTGACTTTCGACCTACATTAGTTGATGCACCTGCCAAGCAAAAAAAGATTTAGGCTATCTAAAGTTTAATATAATAACCTTTATACAGGGATTGGAAACAGAAGTATATCACATGATCTGTATCTAAGAAATTTATATGTGGGTGGCAAAATCCTAAAAGTATATCCATGTTACACCTCCATGTGCAGGTAGTTTACTCATATACATAGTCCATGGAAAACTTTCAAAACCACAAAAGTTTTCGAACCCAATCGCATGTGCAATGGTGTCACTAAGCAAAATATGCACAAAGAACTCCATAATTGATCATTAATCACCTATTAGAGGTATGTATGTAGACTATGTACACAAGCACTTAGTATATACTTGAACGTTCCATCAGTCGCATTCTCTGAAACATTTTATTTTCCGGCTATTCCAACTGCGAAAGTTTTCCCCCACAAATGTTTTACTATAACTTGTGGAATTCTTTGTGACCAATTGCAATCAATTACAAATATTTTAGTAGTCGTAATCTGTGACAAAAGTGATTTAATCGCATGTAAGTTAGAATTTACAATGCAATCTGAATACTTTTGATAAACACGGTAATCACAATCACATTCCCAACAACTCAAAGTAATTGCAGTCGTAATTGATTTTTGTTGTGTAATCGTCCCATCCCTGATAGCTACCCTACCAAAGCTCATGAGTGTAACAAATTGACCATTATTTTCATATGAAATGATCATGTGCACACATGTGGCGATAATATTGATATCACAAATTATATATCATCATCACGATATGGAAAGTATATCATAATATTGACATCACTATTTTCTTTATAGCCTGTTTATGTTTACAGTCTCCACCACACTGGATATGATTCAGATGTTGGTTCGTCAGTGACATCCTGCCCACAAAGCATGTATATGGTTGATACCCAGCTGAATAATAAATTTGAATAGTAAGAAAATACCTTACAATAAAGAAAACATGAAACTTGTAGGTAGGTAAACAGTTTGAATACGGGCTCCAATTGGAGTGGTCTAAGATTGAAATGAATAGGCAGCAAAAATTATCTGTGTTACAGCTGACATCACAAAACGTTTCATCTAGTGCCTAGTGAAATTCCGTGTATAGCTACTTAATAAAATCTTGTGAAGCATACATTTTTATCTAATATAAACATAATTGGTAGATTCCGTGAATTTGCTAATAAACATACTCTCAAGTGTGTACTACAGGTATGCGATTACCGATTACAATTACCCCATGCCAGGTAGTCATTTACTGTCATTTTATAGTGGGGAGTATTAGTCAGCCAATATACCTTGTTATTATTTTAGTGCATAGTGGCTCCACTATTATACATGAAATATTATATCGTGATAATAATCGTATCGTGATAAATTTGGTGTGCAATAATCGTCATAGGCAATATAATAATATTATAAATATTTTATATTGCACATCACTCAAAGAAAATATTGTGATGTGATTTGTAATAGAATATATATGTAGAAAATAATAATCCGCATGCTCCATGCTAGTGGTAGTACTTATTTAAGGCCATACCAAATAAATCTTATGTTTCACGGATCCAGTCGGGTCCCTTTTAGATCACGTGATCAAATTCATGTGATGTAAACAGGATTAAAGAGACTAGTGTGGTAGACTATTATGATCATGAGTGCATAGCTAGTACGTAAGTGTTGAGTTAAAGCGAGGTGTAATTGTTGTGAAGAACAGTTATAATAGTAGCTAATAGTAATAGTAACTGACATTTTATATGACTAATCATGCAAGTTGCATGGTACATGACTTCTTATGCTGTGATTTTGATATAAAACAGCTTTATGAGACAATGCTTTTTATTTTGCTCCCAGCCTGCCAGGTCACACTGACAAGGTAAATAATCCGTGAAACAAATTTATTATTATTTGGTATGGCGTAATGGGAACCTAATAAGCCAGTACTGTAGTATTTTTGTAGTACAATTACATTCCCTTTTTGACTCCCACCGTAAGTACCTATATCCCTCTTACCCACACAACAATATGAAGTGCGTATGTTACCTAATAAAAATGCCTGTATCATCCCAGAATTTCTTGTCTTTGTGTACCACTCAGCTTTTCCCATCTGTGTACATCAACGGAGATCTAGAATGGATAAGAAACATGAAATATGATGTTGGATCCATATTTAGTCATATATCTACAAGATTTATAGCTATAATCCCTACTTTGGTGGAGAATAATGAGCAAGCGTATAGCTATAGCTATAGGCGGCTGGGAAGCTATACTATATGAAGTGCATGGGGGGACTGGCCCAAAATTTTTGAACTACTGCAAACCATAATTATAGTAGTGAACAGTAGCCACACATTATAAATAGGTGACCATGCACCATTATACTGATCATGTGTGTAGAACGTAGAACGGCTATGTGTAGGACACATAACTATATGCATGGGAATTTTGATTGCTATTGTTAACTCTTATATACTGCATGGTAGCTATAGTTATAAAGTAACCCTTGCATGTGGTTATGTAACTCACATTACACCCGCGGCTCTCGCATAATTTATACTTACAATTAACTGGGACCTATTAACATAACAGATTGTAACTGCATCACATGTGATGGGTGTTTCATAGAGTATTTAGAATTAGCTTAGCTATACAGTGCTAGGTAAGAAGTTTAACTCATAGAGTCATAGTTTACTTATGGCTGTTTGCTGACACACAATCGATCGAGGGTGGTTTTGTACTTCAGTCACTGCTTATTTGATGCCAGCTGAAACATGTACTGATGGCTGCATGGCTCCTGAGTGATTGATATTGTGAGTTAGCTGGTAGCCATACAGATTTCTTGTTTCTATAATTACAGTGAAATAGTATATAGAGATCCTTATAGCTAGTGTTTCCCCATGCACCAATTTGCAGTTGTACCATTAAATGTAAGTCATTTTGTTCCAGAGGTTTGTCATAAGCCATAGTATATAGATGCATGCTGCATCACTTACATCTAGTACATAAGCTATGTAATGTAATTACAGTGTGTAAATTAAATTTGTAACCTAGGCTTTCCAGTCAAATTTTAGCTATGGTAAAATATGCCAGGAAAAGAACCCAGTTTAATGGTTTAAGCTTCCTTTCATTTAAAACACAGCTACAGATGTAGATAGAGTATTTTAACCAATGGGTATAGTCAACAAGTTAAATAGACAACCAATGCAGTAGCTACACAACAAACAAGATATATAGTAACATTGTGACTTCATGCTTATATGATAAATGAGATCATGTTTTGTTTTTACATTTCAAAGACACTGGCACTATATGTACTTAGGCCCATGCATGCAATAGCTATAATCAACTGAATCTAGTTTTAGACATTGAATGCTTTATTAGAGAGTTTAACCATGTATTGGCTAAAGGCAAATCTTTGCTAATTATTTGAGCTCAGTTGACTCATCTGACCTAGAGGTCTGACCAGGTTTACCCTATCAGGAAAACATCCTAATATTACACTCAGCTTATAGTCAGTGTGAATGTTCTATTAAAACGTAAGCTACTAACTGGCTGCTTTATTAGAGTATGACATAACCCTTATAAATATTCATCTGAAAAATACATTTGTATCACAACATGTGATCCAACTATCTATTTATGCTCTTATTCTTTTAGTTAACAGTGTATATGCTTTTTGAATTTCAATGAACTTATCAGAAGCGGCCTCCCTGTCTTCACCTTGATATTTATCTGGATGCCATTCACGTGCCAGTTTCTTGTATTGTGCTTTGATCATAGCCTCATCTGCATCCCTTGACAAACCTAAAGTTGACAACGCTCTTTCTGCACCAGAAAGATCCGACATTCTTAACAATGTTTCACTCGCTTCATCCCAGTTCCCTTCCGAGTACATTATCACTGCGTCCCACAATGCTATTTTCATTTGTGACCAGGCTGGTGAGTTATAAAAGTTATGTATAGCTTCTGAAATGGTGACATTATCATCATCAACTTCAATTGTGGTATTCATGATGATGCTACCCCACACAAGTGCCATGACAACACAAGCGCATAAGGTAACAGCAAAGCCAGAACCTTTGTTAGACGACTCATCAGGGTTTGGCCACTGCCAATAATATACAGCAACCAAAGTGCAAGCCACACACGCCAAAATATTAACACTTTTCCCATACAGTATCTCAGCTACAACTCCAAATAGTACTTCACCAACAAGCCCAGATAATAATAATGCACTCAGCGTTAGTCTGGGTGGTTTGCCTATGTTGCTCACAAGGTACACGCCACACATCATACCTACTGAAGGGAGAAACTTGAGAAGATAATATATCACCCATCCAGTTTCTAAGTAATCTGATATGGCTGCTGTCACTAGACCCCTGTAATATCTGGCTGTTATAAAGACACCAATCACTCTTTCAATATTGTCCAATACTCTCAGGCTACCATTGTTAATAGTTTGTTTTCTTCTTCTTTTCTTCCTCTTATCACTTACTTCAACATCATTGTCTTCTTCGTTGTCACTAAGGAGTAGGTCTCCAACTGTTGATGGTGGTGAAGTTTCTTCTTGCTTTTGTTTTTCCACTATTTTCACCAGCTCTTCTTTAAAAGAATGTTTCACTGATACTTCGAGTCTTCGTTTAATCTCCTCTTCATCAATTTGTTCATTCTTTAGTAATTTCTCGAAACCATCAGTTGATATTGAGTCGTGTGCAAGCTCATCAATTTTTGATTTCAACTGAACTTGTATTATTTGGTTAATTTTATGATGCCCTGGTAGTTGGCCACCATTTTTCTCATATTCTTTTCTCAGCTGTGACTCTACAAATACTTCAATAACTTTTTTCACTACCGCTTTGCCTTTGGGCTCTGAAGCTTCAACAGTTGCAGCTTGTTGAGTAGACTGAGTTGTTTCTGAGGTAGGATCAATATCTTCTTCATCGCTGCTCAAATTGTCTTTCTTTTCAGACATATCGTTGCTTAGGGTATTCCCCTTTTGTTGTCCACTCCTTATACGACCAAGACAGGTCTTAATACACTGTTTTAGCCGTGTACAAATACCACAACAGCAGCCAGTATCATTATTGCTGAATTCCGTCGTCTCTGTAGGTGCGGCCGCGTACGTACGAATCCTCCAAAGGTCGCGAAACCATCCGACGAAGAATCCAGCGAATGTTGTAAAAATCCATACGGCGTGATAATGGCGGCCAAGGTAGCACTGATGCAAGCCAAGCCATCCCATCGGTGGCAACCATAAGAGATAAGCACACAAGACTCGCCTCACCATACCGATCAGAATCACGTGCAGTTACGATCCAATGGCTGAACCGGCGCTTATCATTTCTTAATCGATAAGCGCCCTACGATCAACTACGGTTATCCGTTGGTACGAAGTTTAACAAATGTTGAATGCATTCATAGTAGACTGTGAACCCCGAACCAGACCACTTTCTTCGGGGTGGCGCTTATCGATTGGATATTATAAGCACCCCCGGATTTTCGGAGGAGCGCTTATGATCTCCAATCGATAAGCGATACCCAGAAGAATGCGACTACATTCATAGTATTAACGAAACACCCCAATAAAGCAACCAACCTATTTTTAGAAAAATCACTTAGTTTCACTCTTAGTTCTAATGTTCTACAGGCATGTAGTGCAGAAAAATACACTATTTGATTTGAAATGCATCTACAAAAAATTACTATAGAATCTTACGAAAATGCAGTTAGGAAATCTAGCCAGTACAACAAGGAAATTCTAAAATACAACAAAAAAGACCAAATTTCGTCATATGCACAAAAAACTAGTTCTTGTTTTTTTATCACTACAAAATCACAGTTCACTCTCGCCATAAAGAGCAGTGGAAAATGACTGATAATCCAGTGCTCCTTCCGGTGCCCCCTCTCCGGTGTAAGGTGCCATGCGAGATATGCAATAGTCTGCCTGGTCATTAGGGAGCTCACGACGAAGTTCATCAGCAGTAATGTAAGGCTGTTGTATTAAAGAAATATTCCATTTAATGCACACCCGTACAATAATACCTTGTCTCCGGCTAATATCTTGAAGGAAGCCTTGACTTGGTCGGCAGTATCTTGATCCACGGTTTCCTTGGTCATGAAATCAAGGAATATTTCAAATGGAACATAACCCGTGTTGTTTGGATCAATTTCAGCAAAAATCTTCTCAAACACAGGATCATTCATCTAACAAGAGAACACAAGGTATTTTAAAAATGTCAGCACAGCAAACTTGAACTTACAGGATCGCTACCCAACTTGTAGCCCAAACTGAGCAAGACTGAACGGAATTCATTTTTGTCTAGCTGGCCAGAATGGTCCTACAAAATAACAACACACCAATATGGACAAATTGTATTTATAAATAGCATAAGAATTATTGATTAAACACATAAATAAAATCAAATACATAAAATTGTTGTGTTTACAGTATTTAAAACCCAAGACAGTACCTAAGACATATTCATCCACGCCCTCTAAATCTTTTACACACATGCATAATTTGTTGACGAACCTTGTCAAAGTGGTTGAAGGAAGATCGGAATTCCTTCATTTGGTCTTCGCTCAGTCCCTTGGAGTCACGGATGATTATCTGCAAGTAAGTTAACCAAAAACTTGTAATACCAACATAGTTACAAAAAGATCCAAACAAATTGATTTTTTGAACAATTTATCACAGCATTTTACCCTATATAATGCCTCCTGGTTGCCTACTATAAGAATGGCACAGAACAGATTATTTAATTTTACCTACCCGGGGCATCAACTATTATTACAAAGTGTTACCTGGTTCTCCATCTCATTGATGGTACGATTGATGGAGGTGTTCAGTTGGTGCCAGTTGGTACGCAGCATTTCCATCGAGTACGGGGTGTGCACATTGTCAAAGATGAGAGCTCCCTGTATTGCCTGATTCTGTATTTCCAGATCGTCCATCTTTGATTGAGCACTTCCCACTTCACCCTGAAACTCTTTTAATGTTACTAGTTGTTCCTAACAGTAAGCATAAAAAGCCAATTAAAATACATGAAGGAGCCAATATAGTTCTAAGTAGGTGAGCAAGTGTCTCTAAATACATTAGAACATTCTTAAATCAAGGGTGTGCTTTAAATAGAAAATTAGTCAGCAAGAGAAATAGTAACAATGTTATTGTTTACCATATACCTCAAGTGTGCCGCCTTGTAAACCTATGTTGGCCAAGATGGCCGCCTTCTGCTCAAGATAGTCACCAACTTCATTAGCCAGTACAGCAAACTCCTTACGAAGTTCCTCGTTTTCTGAATACAAAGGAAAAAGCAATAAAATGATTAAAAACCCTACCAAAGCTCATGAGTGCCATTATTTTCATATAAAATGATTGTGTGCAAACATGTGGTGATAAATCGATATCAGAAATTTTATATCATTATCACGATATGGAAAATTATAACGCGATAATCAATACATCAATACATCACTAAAGTAACGTGTGCACAGTGCGTATACTGGTGCTGAAAGTATTAATCGGATATTTGGTTGCAATGGTGATATGTTAATGCTTTGAAAACCTATCAAATATTTTTTTGTTTTTCCTTTTAAAGCCTCACTCACACTTATGCACTTTAGCAGTTCATTTGCTTGTTTTCTACTACACAATGGAGGTTTTTTGGTTGATATTGAAGAGATACGCATATTACTCTTTGTAGTTGCTTATTACAATTCATTTTGGTAACAATTTGTTTTAATCATATGGTATTGGGTAAAAGATTAATCGGATATTCATTCGTTTTGGACACCAAATATTCGAATAGTAAAAACTGCCATTCATTTCAGCACTAGTTTACACTGTCGCCTGTACGTACTCAGTTGTTTCTGATGTTCAGCCTCCAATGCCTCATCTCGCTTAGGAATAAGGTCCAAAATGGCACACCACTTATCATAAACATCCTATTAGAATAGAAAAACTTAATTTAAAAGACTGACAACATCCTTAGCATGCCTTACATACAACATAAATATTTACAAATATTGGCAAATGTGGTAAATCTCTAAATCTTAACTCTTATAACTGTAAATCTTGAAATTTTTCATAATTGAAGGAAATATGAAGTTAAACTTTGGTGTTGCTTACAGTTGGAGTCAAGGTGGTATAAGGATTGTCCGTGCTTCCCATATCAGCCATTGATGTGGCAAAGCCGTTGAGTTCATCGTAGTTGGCACTGGCCTCTTGAAGAGCCTCAGCCTTGAAGTTCTCGTGTTCAACCTGTAATTGTTCAGCTTCCTCGATGGAATGAACATTGAACCTATCCTGGAGGTCGTCAGCTGCGTTGTCCATCCAATTGTTGAACAGCTAAAGCAGCACAGATTAAAAACATTTTTTATAAATTTTCAATTAAATTTTATCCAATATTCATATATAATGGTATCTCCGTCAAAAAGTGACAGCAAAATTTTCTTACAAGGGATATATGTAGAAAGTAAACCACATAATATATATTATTATGCTATAAGTACATGTAACAGATATAAAACTTACAGAAGCTTTCTTTGCAAACTGCAGCCTTATCTCATCCAGCTCTTGTCGTTGTCTGATGGTTTCCTAAAAGCAACATTTCAACAATCAACTCCAAACAATGCCCACCAATAAAATAAAGCCTACCTGAATGGCCTCTCTACGACTGGCAGAGAGGGAAGTAAGATTATCAAGGTTGCCCTGGATATTCTGTAGGAGAAAAACCAATAAAATCAAACAGAGTTGCTAGTATATATACCACAAAAAAATAAAATGATATGCAAAAGTAAAAGGGATTATGAAAACTTACTTGTAGTCTATCGTTGACCAGGTCCACGTTCTGATAACCAAGCTCGCTACAAAGGAGACCACCAGTAAGAGTCCCCTAAAACAATTATGCTAGTCAACTCACTTCAGTTCTTTTGCAATGTCATTCAACAGGTGAACACGTTCTTTGTGTGCATTAAGATCACTTTCAAGCGTTTCGTGCACCTTCAAAGAAGCCTGCGCAAACAGCATACAAGAGATGATCATGCTGTTTTTAGATAGTGATAATTACCATGGCCTCAGCCAAACTGGCAGTCTGCAAGTCCTCTCGCTGACTAAGCTGCTCGCTTTTTCCGGCCATCCAGCCTTCAAGGTTGGACGCCTTGTGATTGAATCGTGCTGCCAAATGCTCCAAACGCTCCAGCCTACCAAAACACCACATTTAGCACAATCAGCAGCTTTAGTATCCCCTTACCTGGTAATCTCATTTCTTAAAAATTCTTCATATTCCTTCTCTGCCCCTTCCATCACTTTCCAAGCAGTTGAGATATCCTTTTAAGATAAAAATGAAGCTAAAAATAGAACACTACATGATTAACCTACAGTAACAAGGCGGCCTTCAGATGGAATGAATGCCGGTCTGCTGCTAACACGCAGTTTGGTCTGCAGTGTGTGAAAATGAGCTTCAAGTTTTCCCTTCTCTTCGCTCTTTGGAGGCTTAGTGGAATGAGCATAATTCCTGAATTCTTCCAACCTCTCCTACTCAAACACACAACGTAATAGATTATCTTACACCTAATGATCATACTAATTGTGTGATTAAATATTTAATTGGGCTATTAATTAAATGTAACAACAGAGAATTCAAAAAATACATACGAACATTAATGTCAGAAAAGTGTATTCTTATTGTTAAACTTTCACAACTCTTAAACAACAAATCATCTCCTTATTGACTGCAATCAAGTTAACAAGTTGTTTTACTTATGGGACTTACATTCTCTCATAACTTCAAGTTACAAACATTTTATCAACAAAAACTGCTAAGGGCATTGATTTAATCGTCGAGGCAACCGCTACACCAAGTCGACTATCCCAAGCATTAAATTTCACACAACAAGAATACACAACAACTCGTACACAACACCTCTTTACTATGCCTGTATCACATTACACAGGAACACTGCTATTACTAGTGACAACACCATTAATCACCCTTTGGAATTTTACAAAAATAATACATATATCCATTACGGTAATTTGGTACATACATACATACATACATACACTATAAATCTCATTACTACAAGTGACATGCAAGATGCCAAGCTCTGATATCAGAAATAAATGTATTTATCATCAGTACAAGAGGTGAGCTATCCCTTGAAGCATTATGATTCAAATATTCATGGTATAACACAAAAACATCTTTACTAAGGAGAAAACATGACTAGATATATACGTATCCAGGATTAGCCACTGTGGGACTGGTGGGGATTATTAAGGTTGTATCAGTGGAAAGGACAACTGTATCTTATTTTTGAAAAGAAAAACAGTGGTTCCCTTGTCTGATAGCATGCCTATATTACACATCACATCTCTTGCACATGCTTTATTTCAGATATTCCCTTATTTGGTTAAAACTCATGCCAGCATATTAACACATAACAATGGTTACACTGAATCCCTTTCATGTTACTACACAAGTGTCAGTTAGGAAAAATTTTATCATCATTACTACCTGTGCACTTTGAAGGGTTGCCTCTGGAGTCCTGTCATTCAGCCACGGCATTGTTGCTTGAATCCATGCCAACAACTAAACCATACAGAACAACTGGTAATGTGTGTGTGTGTGTGTGTGTGTGTGTGTGTGTGTGTATGTTGCAGCACGTGTACACGTTTGTAAGTGTGTATCATGTATATGTGAACCTGACTTAGCATATATTTATAAAAAACTATCAAGTTCACCCTTTCCTGCTAATTTACATTGTGCCATTTCAGCAGTGGCTTCCACAGCAAGTAGCCATATAACACACCCTTTCCTTAAACATTTTAAAAGTCTTATCACCCACAAGATTAAAATATTTCACAAAACCACACAAAATTTCTGTATACTAAATTAAGCATCAAATTGCACAGATAAGGGTAGTGACAATTGAGCAATAGCCAGCTGTGGTGGAGCCCTTACTGACCACATGTTGACAATAAGCCAATGTGATAGTATCAACAGAACACAACCCAAAAGGCTGAAGTCACAGCACACTGAGAAGCCACAAGCTGACAGACCGAAAGCCTATTAACATGGATAATTGAATAATATTATACAGATAAGCCACAAGTGACGTCACCACACATTCTGCAAATAGCCCATTACAGGACTTGTCAAGTGTTCTATATTCCTCAAATATAAAGGTAGTCATGCCAATAGTGTATGTATGTATGTCAAGTGTGTATGGCAAGTGCATGAGAAGCATTGTATGATGTACACACACTGTGTTACGTGTGTGTGTGTGTGTGTGTGTGTGTGTGTGTGTGTGTGTGTGTGTGTGTGTGTGTGTGTGTGTGTGTGTGTGTGTGTGTGCACGTGTATATGTTACAATAGAAAGCAAAAAACAGAAGGAAACTCACATCGCTGGCCATCTGTTCATATTCCTCCATCAGTCGCTCGTTCTCTCGGTTCACATCCAATACCTTTCCAATACGCTTGGCAGCAGTTTCAGCCTATTCAAGTAAATCACTTTGAACAACTATAGTGGGCATTATATAGACTACAAACCTCCTGAGAACTGGAGAAAGCATGATAGTATGAAGAGACATATGTCATGATGGCACGCTCGTCTGGTTTAGGTGTAGCATGGATGTCCTCAGCGTCCAACATGCGTGGAATATCAAGGTGCTTCTCTGCGACATCAAAGGCCAAGTTCAAATTGTGTATATCATTACTCTGTAAAACAAAAGAACAAGAATCCTAAAAATTCATTCCGTACATGTACAAACCTTCTTTAGGCTATCATAGTCTATCAAATCAGGTCTGTGCCGGTGGATCAGAGCACAGAAAGCCAAGCCATCCTTAAAACTGTAAAAAAGAAATATACATTTATCACTAGATTGGTTCCTATAAATTTACACAAAAGTTATACCAAATAAAAGTACCTAAATATGATAAGAATCTAAAATCAAATAACATTGGAATTACAACCATTCATGTCAGATTGCACCAATATGTTAGAGACCAAATGGAAACACAAATTAACATGTGTCATGCTACAAATGGTACAAGCATTCCACACCTCACATGGAAATTATGCACATTGACATTCTTGTATGGTTGAGTTTTACGCTGGCACCATAACAGTAAACCTTCCTTGGCAGACAATTCTAAAAAGATTTCACAAGTAACTCTCAATATTTACAACCAGAAAAGATCATGTATTACCTTCTACTGAAATATCCTGGATGGCAAAACGGAGAATAATTGTCCAAATCATACCAAGAGTCAACTTTAGGTTTCCATCAACAATTTCTGAAAGCATAATAGGCAAACAGATAATGCACACATACACATTCTATTTCATTATGTTAAATGCATACGAGTGAAGCCAATACACAGCTTGAACAAGATGCACTTGAGATTTTTACATACACCAACACACATAGTTGTACACGACTAAACATGGATATAATGGCTACATCAAGTGTGTGTGCATGAAGCCCTCAGACATAAGCCATAGTACCAAAAAGAAAACTTGAGAAAGGATGTTCATATTTTTTTATTTTGTTAGAAACCACTTTGAGGTTACAATCATTAAGTTGGTTGCACACTCAGGAAAAGTTCATGGTTTTTTGGTTTGTACCTTCAGCTCCAATTCCAACAAGATTTACTCCTTTGCTTGCAATAAACTGCAGAGCCTGGTTCACTCTTGAGACCTTGTGGATACGCATTTTCCCTTTCTTTTCAACTGGGGGCAGCTTGTCTCCAGAAATAATTTCCAACAGTTTTAGTAGTTTCAGGCCGTCTCTAAAATCCTCATCAATGGCTGCGATAAGGAAGGCTTGGCCAGCTTTTCTCAAATGCGAATTGCACCACGCGGTGAATGTCTACGAGATACGAGCATTCCTTTTAACATACAATATACTTAAGTTTAAAGAATATTTTCTATTTATCTTATGCACTTAAGGCAAGACTTAAGGTAGCGGAATCACTTTGCAAAAATGCTTAACTTGCTGTTGCAATAAAAGCACTGACCTTTTTCTGTTGTCTCTCCCATGCTAAATCTAACAATAACTTGTCCGAAGCTTCAGGAGACTTTCTATCCGCTTCGTCCGTCATGACTACTTGGATCCTACCTCCGCTGCACGTTCACAAAATGGAGAGAGAGAGAGAAGGCACAAGACCTTATAAAGTGGGAGCCTATTTTACGCAGACGTGATCACGTGCGTATAAACATAGTACGCAAGTCCTTATTTGGTCAATGCTTAAATTATTCATTCTATAATACAAGCCAAAGTTGCAATAGGGTACAGTATCCTATGATACTCTGTGCAGATCTGTGATACTCACAGACCACTATAAATCATCGTTCCAATACTACCTAATTAACCCTATTATGATTACTATGCTAAATATAGAATCTAAAGCCAATCTATTATCTTTTTATAGACATGTTGTTCTATTTATAGTAACGTTGTTCTATTTATAGTAACATCCTTTACTATTTTTAGTAGCAACGACGATTATTATAAAACCAAGAGATAGCTGCACAGAAGACATGAATGCTGGATTTATAGTTACTGTAATACAGAATGGCTTTATGCCCCACACTGTCAAGAGGCGAATTTCTTTCCCGAGTCATAAAGCCCAGGCTACTTCGGGAAAAAGATATTCTGTTCGACTACGACAATTTGAGAACATGCCTGGACCCCACTAATGAAATCAACGACGACGAGCCTGCAGAAAAAGCTGAAACCAAGGTATACTTCGTGTACAAATAAATAATTAATTTTAATGCTAATTTAATTACAGAATAATAGATTATAAATTTTATTCCAGGAATATTATTGGGATTTTCTGATAAGTCTTAATTCGTGGGAATTTACCCAACTTGAAGTTCTATCTTTGAGGAACTTGCACATTCCTGAGCATCTGGGTAAGAAATTATTTATGTAAATTTGCGATATTTTAGCTAATCAAATTTATATTTGCAGAGCTCTCAAAGCGAATGCTAAGCAATGTCCTTCAATATGATACTTTGCAGAAATTGGACTTGAGCAATAATAGTCTTGTTGAATTGGAGAGTCTTCTGCAGGTACTTGATCTGCATCGAGCATTTCACATATGTTTTATTAGTTTGCTGTCTTTCCAGTTTTGGTATCTGACGAATTTGAAGAGTTTGATTTTGGATTCTACTGATTTAACCGGCCTTCCTCCTTCAGTTGGAAGATTGAAGCACCTTGAAGAGCTCTCGGTGAAAAACAATAAACTAACTACGTTGCCAGAAATATTACGTTTCTGCAAAGAGCTTAGAGTTCTGAATTTAGTGCAAAACAAATTTGTTCGGGTACCTGGCGTAGTTTTGCAGCTAAAGAAGTTGGAAGATTTGTGGAAATATGAGAATATGTTGAAAACTACCGTTTCACATAATGCTACTGCAACTGGTGAGGAAAGGGTCAATCACATCGGCGTGATACCTCGTAATCCACCTGTTCAAACTAATGCAACCAATAATACCACACCAGCAAATACTGCAGGCAATGACAAAAAAGACAAACCTATAATCTACAACCCTCAATCATTGCAGACATTGTCTTGTAAAACTTTGGCACAAAATGGCGTGCCATATTGGACTGTTCCATACCTGCCTCCACTACTGTGCAAAAACCTTGACTTAATTCATACAGAATACAATTTATGTGAAAATTGTCATGTCACAGTTCCTAAAGACACAGGTTTGTAAATCTTTAGTGTATCAGTAAGTATCTAAATCTTATATTAAATACTTTGACTAGGTTTTGTAGTTGAGGTGATGCTGGTTGATTTTCTTGGCTTAAAGGAAGTGGCGTTTGAGTTGGTCGTCTGTTCGATGGAGTGCAGTGTTCCGATCAGAGCTGCAATGGTGCAAAAACAGAAGGAGACTCGGGAGAAACAGGAGAGAGATTACGAAGAGATGATCGAAGCTCACAGAAAAGAATGTGAAGAGCACGAACAGGCTGTGCTACGAACTTTAGCTGCCAACAGGCCAAAGAGAAATCGCAGGAGAAACCAAAACCGAAAAGCTTGTGTAATCATGTAATCAGCAAATATAACAATTCAAATTTTAATTGTCTTGTACATGTTATGTATTGTCAGGTAAACTTATTTTTTATTGTATATGTGTCTGGTTGATATTAATGATTGAATAAAATTAGAAACCATATTTGAAATGTCCCGTAAGTCGATGCACGTGTTGTGTTAATTTGCCGCGTGTACGATGGTGCGCTTTATTTTGGATCATTTATGGGTAGGCGAAAGCAGTTAATAAAACGAAAACAGAAGAAAAGCAGCCTGCTCGGTAATCGAAAAACATTCACCGCTGTACAGCATCAAGCCAGCGGGTATGTGTATGTATAGGGTCTCTGGGGGGAGTATAAAGTGTTTTAGTGCAGCCTCTTCGGAACTGCGGGAGATTTAAAGCCAGGCAATGGATTAGCAATCCTAGCCCAGACACATGAGCCATATTCTTAATTGCGTGTTGTGTTTTGTAGTGAAAATGAAAGGAACAAAAGCCGGCCGTTTGAGGCCCTTGCCACAAATGCTCCAACAAGTCCAGTGAATTATACTAATGAAGCGGAGAAGGATGTGAAGCGTAGGAAATATGATGACAGGTTAGTTCTGTACTGAAAGACATACATAAGATCTTCCTGATTTGCAGTGATTCAGAATCAGAGAGCTTTGATCTTCAACTGCAAAAGGCTAGGGTATGTACATATGTAGTTAGCAAGTTAAGTTAGGTGCCACATCAATACTGACTGAATTACAAACTACGACTGCAGTCAAAGTCAGTCAAAGTAAACCTTTGACTCTTGACCTTCAGTGATATTATGCTTAATTACATAACCTTTTAACTGCAACATTTTTTGCTGATCGTGTGCAAACCTTTTGGGTTGTGAGCACTCAGTCCTCACAACCAAGGCAACTCAAAAGGTTTGCACACAATCAGTCAACTATGTATATACAATATAGTACATTGGATTGTGGTATTAATTCAACAAGTTGAGCAGACCTTTATCAACGCTAGTTGTCCTTCAACTTTTTGGATGGTTTTCGCTGGATTTTTTGACTGTGGATTGTGACTATAGCGTCTATTGCCTTGATCAGATTACAGTGCTTATGATAAGAGTTGAAAATTGTCCTTACATTTGTTTTCCTATTGTAAATGTATTGACTTTCTCATTGATAATGTATAGTAAATTTGTCTGGTCAAATTTGATTTAGTCGGTCAAATGCCAAAGTTGGCCGGAAAATGTCTGATGACTGGCCATTATCATAAGCTCTGGATTAGTTGTATGTAGGCAGTACTCATTGAGAACATGTACAGTCTTTGTGTAGTCTACCTTCTTCTTCTTACATTTGAATATGCATAAATAAAGCATGGCTTCTGTTCCGTTCTCTATATACTCTCTCCATATATACATCTACTGTTTATACTGCTCTGTTGTTTACATGTACTTTTAACACGCACACACACACACACAAGCACATGCACACACTTATTCATTTGACGTATCTACAAATCAACCTCCTGATATCATGAAACTGTGTAATAAGGCATTCCACTGTAGTACCATTGTATTGCACAGGGATGTGTCCACACTAGTGGTCGGCACCGACCACCACTCAGATAAAATAACCACCACTATAAACTCACTGACCAGTACTAAAATATCAGTATGAATGTAAATGCTTAGTCCTGCTAGCCACTTTACACAAAACAAAATGTCTACAAGGAATCCTAGACACAGTTGGAGCATAGATATTAAATATCACTAAGTTTTGGAGATTAAACCCCCTTTGTGTAACCACCAGTCTCCTAAACCTGGACACATCCCTGATTGCAGTATTTAGGTGTGGCAGAATGTACCCAAGAATGAACAATTACATTCACTTGATAGCTTACCATAAGTGTCTTACTGAGTTCCCCTTAGAAGTGCTTATGCAGGTAAAATATAATAATCATTTTCCATTTTTGGTTGTACTTGTACTAAATTTAGAAATAAACTTTTATGTACTAAAAATATCACTGGCCAAGTGTTTGCATTACTATTATTAACTTTTGACATGAAAATTGCTCTAACTATGTATATATATATTATATATATGGATACAGGAGCTGAATATTATGAATAATTCCCTGACAAGATTGTACCAGTCACATGGTCACCCTTCAGTGACGGCTGCTGTCACACCGGTTCAAAGGAGCGACAATCCACTCGCAACAATGTCTAGCCCTCCAGGTGTCGACAATCTTGACAATGATGGTGAGAAGGTCACGTTGGCCCCTTGCTCGCCAATCCTTGAGCACAAAGAACCTCACGTTGAGGGCGGCCAGAGTATCAAAGAAGTTGCAGAATCTTTGGTATGTTATTGAAGATCATCTAATCTTGTAGCCTAGTTTAAGAGTTCATAGTTTGTTATTATTGTACAGAAGGAATGTGTTACATGTAGTGTGTACCTATATACCACATAGTTAGGTCTCAAAGTAAAAGTAATACTTCCTTTGATGTGAAATTTTATTCTTCTGTAGGGGGACAATGCATTTATCAATGTGACGGCAGCAGCAACAGCTGCTGCTGTTGAGAATGCCGTAGTGAGTCAGGCAACTGAGAGCAGTTATGAATGGCACGGCATTCAAAAGGCGGCTTCCACTGCTTCTATCATTACATCCAATGCAGTCCCACATGATACCAATACTAACCAAGATGGGATTCCTGATGCTGGCATGCTTAGAAGTGATGAATCGCACCTAAAGAAATCAGTAGGTCATCCGGCTACTAGATTTGAATACATATACATGTGGGTACCCACACATGTACATATGTACTGTCTGTGTAGTTTCAAATAACCATACATTTTTATTTTTTAAATCTCTGTTACCAATGCAGTGGGACATAAAGATCTATAACTTGTACGTAAGTGGCTCTTACGTTGATTTCAAAGTGTTGAAAATGAATTGTAATTTTGTAATTTTTCATTTACATACATAGCATGGAGCTATTAGTGATATAATGTGTATACAAATTGGGACAAATTATTATTATACAGTATCAGGTGTCGGCAATTTGTCATTATATGCCTCACCACATCCATTACAAAGTGAGCTTTTTAAAATATTTTTTAAGACATGAACTACACAGTACACACAGTGCATAGGTATATTGGTATCAGTTGTAGCAATTCTAATGTTTATGGGTTGTTTTTTGATGCTGCAAAAGCAAGTTACTATAAATAAAACAAGCTATATATAGCCATGAGCAAGCTTATTTTAATGCAGCTAAGGTGCACCTTTTATTTTTTGTAATTTCTTTTGTTTTGTCCTAGGGAAGAATATCCAAGAAAAAGAAAAATGTACAGACCACAAGGGAAGCTGAAACAACCAGTACGTAATATGTGTGTGTGCAGTGATGGCCCTAGTGTATATATTGCTGTGTTTACAGAGTTTGTACTACAAAAATCGACTGTCACACTTAAAGATGTCGGAGGAATAGATCATTGTTTACCGGTAAAATATATGTTACTAGGAAAGGGATTAGACATAAAGATTTTCTTAGCAAAATCTCTTTGTGTGTCTTTAATTTTAACAAGATTTATTGTATGTATACTTTATACTAGCATTTTGGGTATAGGAAATTGACAATCTTGTTATGCACTTCAAGCACCCGAAGCTGTTTGAACATTTGGGTGTGGTCCCCATCAAAGGATTTCTGCTTTACGGCCCTCCAGGATGTGGTAAGACGTTACTCGTACACGCGATAGCTGGGGTAAGCTTATGAGAAGGCACGATGTGGACTGTTATGATATTAATGTATGTGTTGTATAGGAACTTGACATTGCCTTTATTGAGCTAGCTGGTACAGAGATTGTGAAAGGTGTGTCAGGAGAATCAGAGAACACTTTACGACAGCTATTCCAGCAAGCCAAGGTACATATCCAAGTTCCATGGTTCTCAAATATTAGTGTATGCACACTGTCCCTAATATTTTATATACTGTGTGAATTTGTTGCATCATTTCATGTATGTATGTATTATATCAAGGTTGTTTCAATTATACATGGTACCTTGTAAGATGTAATGATTACAATTACAAATAACCTTGTAATGGTTGAATTATTTAATTACATACATTACATCAGAAGTGATAATGATTATGCTATACAAGAAACTACCTGTCTTGGTGGTTGATCTGTGTGTATACCAGATACACAGAAATTTTCAAACAGCGTAAAATTCACGAATTCATCTTGTAAAATTTTAATCCTTGATAAGAAACAATAAACAATGTAATCGACTTGTGATCAGCAAAACTTAAATTGTGAAAATCCTTTCACACTTGCCTTCCGTGAATTACAAGTCACTCAAATATTTTCTCTTATACAGTACTTATGTCTTTAAATTCAATTCCTATATAACATCAAAATTCAATCAGAGGAAGCACTTAGCACAGGGAAACACCAGCATTCCCGGTCTTCCTTTTTTTCATTCCTGGTCTTCCTTTCCTCCATTCCTGGATTTCCTTCCATGCAAACACCTGCTTAACTGTAATCTGGTAAGACCAGTTTGCTAATTCAATTAGTAAAGTATTCTACCATGGTATTTCCCTCACCAAATATACACTAATTTTAAATTAATGGTATCGACCACAACCTCTTGTTCTTGTATATACCTGTAGTTAACATAGCAGTGTTGTGGTGATAGTGTGAGATAGTGGTGAAGTTAAATATCTTAAATCCATTTAGCAGTGTAAACGTTTAATTCTTCAATTGTGATAGGTATCTCCCTATTCTCCCCTAAATCTATTTGAGTAGTCGCTGTAGACATCTAGGCTGCCTTACCAGCCTTGTCAAAATATCAGAGAAATATAGGCTGATAGCGTATCTTAAGAAAGTAAAGGATCTTTCATGCCAAAATTTGAATGCTGAAAATGATTTTTGCAGTTATTTTTTGCTGATTATCAAAGTTGAATACATTAATCCACTGCTTCTTTAGAGGGCTAAAAATTCCACTAAACTTACAACAAAATCTGTGAAATTTACATCACTCCAAGAATAGTACATACACAGTATGTGATTACCCTGATGATGTAATATGGTTATGATTACTCTGTGCTGTGGAATAAGGATTGTGTTTTTATTACCACTAGAGCAATGCTCCTTGTATACTATTCTTGGATGACATTGATGCCATCTGTCCGAAGAGGGAGACTGCCCAGAGAGAGATGGAGCGAAGGATTGTGTCACAATTACTGAGTTGTTTTAATGGTAAACTGTGTATGTATGTATGTATATGTATGTATGTATGTATGTATATGTATGTATGTATGTATGTATGTATGTATGTATGTATGTATGTATGTATGTATGTATGTATGTATGTATGTATGTATGTATGTATGTATGTATGTATGTATGTATGTATGTATGTATGTATGTATGTATGTATGTATGTATGTATGTATGTATGTATGTATGTATGTATGTATGTATGACTGTATGTATATTCTTAACAGATCTTAGTAATTCACCACTCCAACATCATGTGTTAGTAATCGGTGCAACAAATCATTTAGACTCACTTGACTCAGCTCTAAGAAGTGCTGGCAGATTTGAGAAAGAAATATCACTTGGTGTCCCCAATGAAAAAGCTCGAAAAAAGTGCCTATTTTGATTGATCTTTTTCTTTACATTTCCTTTATCATTATTTTTCAGGATTCTTGAGGTGCTGTGTAGGAACTTGCGGTTAGAGGATGGGTTCAATCATGTCACATTAGCTCATGCCACTCCTGGGTTTGTCGGAGGGGACTTGACCTTGTTGGTGAAGGAGGCTGCCATGGTGGCCATACGACGAATCTTAACGCAGCAACAAGAATCAGATGATCGCAACACATCTACACGTATGTAATGTCCCACGCACACACAGACACACAAACACATAATCTTATTTCAGCACATGAAGGTTTGACTAAAATGGATTCTGAAGTCATTCCTGAGCAGATACCTTCAGATGTATGTATTACTAATGACGATTTTAAGGTATATGCCACCATTAGTAGTTGGACTTTCCAACCGTGCTCTTGTTATTATTAACAGCAAGCTCTGACCACTGTACAGCCTTCAGCAAAAAGAGAAGGCTTTGCTTCAGTTCCTGATGCTACATGGGACGACATTGGAGCCCTAGATCATATCAAAGAAGAACTGGCACTGTGCATTTTGGTAGGCATGTATATACATGTATTACCAAATGGTGGGAAATTATTAGTGATGTACTGATGATCGATTCAACTATTGTAAATCAGTTTGTCGGCCTAAAGTATCAGTATCAGTTTTGCTTTAGCAGATGTTTCAGAGAATGTTTCAAAATCCTAACGTATGAGGTAATAATGAGTGATTGGCGGAATTAAAAATTCATCAAAATCTGCATAACCACCAAACCAAATTTCATATCAGATTTTCCCACTGTACGGTATGTGTGCTGAGAAATTGATTGGTTGTCAAGATTTTAAAATGCATCCTATATTCACCTACTATTCCATACAAGGTCATCTCTTGTTTTTGTCATTATTCCTAGTACCATAGTTGGATTCATTTCATTTCATAAGTTTTGGGTTTCTACATGGGTGTGTGTTCATCACCTCTGGGCGGTTTATAATACAAAAAGTAATTTAGAAATATTTGTTACCCAGGCTCCCGTGCATCATCCAGAACATTTTGAGTCACTGGGATTGACCACGCCCACCGGTGTGCTTTTAATAGGACCACCTGGATGTGGTAAAACTCTGCTGGCTAAGGTGAGAGTGATCATAGGATATAACCTTGGTTACTATACGCATGTAAGAAATTGAGAATAGTGCTGCCATGATATAGAAATTTCTAATGTTACATGTCATGAAAGGTTGTCACGATATGAATGTATGTCATGACATGAAATTTGATTCATGCTACCTTACCAAAGATAAAAAAAAGTGAAATTTCTCCACAGATTAATCTAATGAAGTGTGTTTATATGACCAATACTTTATAACTTATGCAGTCAAATCATGTATTTCAGTATTTCTAATTATTAAATACAATATCGATAGTGATTTTTATATCATATCACGATATAACTACATGTCACGATATATATCACTATATTGATATATCGTGACAACACTAATTGAGAATGTGTTATATATCAACAGGCTGTTGCCAATGAGTCTGGGATTAATTTTATTTCTGTCAAAGGGCCAGAACTTCTCAATATGGTGAGCTTTCTTTACCAGATAATATATACTGTGTGTTGTTGACAATGTTGTAGTATGTAGGAGAAAGTGAGAAGGCTGTCAGGCAGGTGTTTCAGAAGGCACGAGATTCTGCTCCTTGTGTGATCTTCTTTGACGAACTGGATTCACTCTGCCCAAGACGTTCTGAAAGCAGAGAGGTAGTTTTATATCATTTGAAAATGCAAACTGAAATTTCTTATAATATGAACGTGTGATCGTGTATGTATGTATATATGTGTGTATGTATGTATGTATGTATGTATGTATGCTAAACAAAAACACCCTGGGTGTAAAAAAAGTGCGAGGCCAATCAGAAGCAGCATTGCAAATAGGTATGTACGACCAAAAACGTTGATATCAGTTGAGGCCAAGAAATTACTTATCAAAAATCTACTTGAATGACATAATAGTTTATAGCATATTGTCACAACTATGATTGACTTTGTCACTTGGCCACCTTTATTAATAATGATGGTGTGAAAAAGGTGGCCAAGTGACAAAGTCAATCATAGTTGTGACAATATGCTATAAACTATTATGTCATTCAAGTAGATTTTTGATAAGTAATTTCTTGGCCTCAACTGATATCAACGTTTTTGGTCGTACATACCTATTTGCAATGCTGCTTCTGATTGGCCTCGCACTTTTTTTACACCCAGGGTGTTTTTGTTTAGCATATCACTACTTTTTTGGAAGTATAAACAGATGTTATTACTAGCAAGCAGCAGAGAAGTACTGCATGGGCATAACTTGTACTTGCCTAGCACACAATATTGCAAATTAAACTTTGAAGCTTAATTTTGAAAAACTCAAGCCCGAGATTTTTTTTTAACTTTCACTACAGAGTGATACATCAATATAGATTGTGTATCTGAAAGTTTATGTAAATCATTCGAAGGGGGTCCAAGTTATGACAACTATCAACCTGCAGTGTAATAGTCCTTCTCAAATACATTCAAGTGTTTACTTCAGACTGATAATAGTATGACAGGTGGAGCATACATAGGAGAAGTGCTGATACAAATTTGGCTGAAATCCATGAAGAAATGAGTGAGTTATTAGACAAACAAGTGAATGTATAAAAAGGGAGTTTGAAAAAAACTTCCGGGGTTCACGAAAGCTCCCGCAAGCCCCCGATAAAAGTGTGCGATGAAGAAAGAAAGAAAGAAAGAAAGAAAAGAAAAAAAATGACTGCCGTGTAAAAAATTTTGTGGTCACAAGAAGGCATTTATAAGGCTGTATCGGAAGAATGGCTGAATAGATTTCTACGAAGTTCGGGATATTGATTCTTCAAACAATGAAGGTACTAATTGTCTAGTAAACGGGCGAATTGGGCGGGAAAGGATGGTTTGTCGTGCGTAGTCGCACAACGGGTGCCATAAAACTCGCAATGGCTGGTACTTAGTAATGGTGGCGCCTATTTCCTCCATTCTCGGTTTATTGATTCTATATAGTAAGAACGTTGTGGGTCGGTAATAACTAAGCGATAGCTTTAATGGCGGCTTAGCTAGAGCGTTTGCGAGTTTTAGGGCGGTGCTACGTGTAAATAACTCACTCTTGGTCGCGTTGCTGTGCTTCTTCTTGGCCTCGCGACTCACTATCGTGAGTCTTGATGTATGTATGTATGTATGTATATGTATGTATGTGTATGTATGTATGTATGTATGTATGTATGTATGTATGTATGTATGTATGTATGTATGTATGTATGTATGCATGCATGCATGCATGCATGCATGTATGTGTGTGTATGTATGCATGCATGTATGTATGCATGTATGTATATTTAGGAAGTTAATATGTAATACTTTGATGTTCATAATATTTGAACATCTTTTGATCATTTATTGTACACAGGGTCATAGCAGTGCTCGTGTAGTTAACCAATTGCTCACAGAAATGGATGGGATGCAATCAAGGAGACAAGTATTTGTAATGGCTGCCACCAACCGGCCAGGTTTGTTGTATGTATTTGAATTGTAATTACAACAGAAATTATATTAAAGGTAATTATGGTAATTATTACAAATATATTAATATAGTGCTTGAGTTATTTTCTCCCTAGACATACTGGATGAAGCTGTGTTAAGGCCAGGCAGACTTGACAAGACACTCTATATAGGCTTGCCAACAGCAGAAGAACGTGATGTCATCCTTAAAACCATCACCAAGGTCAGCTGTGGACTTGTTCAAACTAAGTCGACTCTCCCACATCCATGCACAATTGAAATGGGCAAATTATTTAATTTTGCGACATTAAGCCCACAAAATATTTGTTTACAGTTTGAATCGGAGAAATTTTCAAGGGACTTACATTTCGCGGAAGGCAAGTCCGAATGAAAGGATTTTCAAGGTTTATTTCACTGAATACATTGTTTCTTTGAGCCACTGCCTTTCAAGGAATAAAATTTTGCGCTCAACAAATTTCACGTCCCTTGGAAACTTCTGCATATACCGTAATAGACACTAAATTGTTTATGTTAGTACTCGATAACACTTTTAACAGTAACCTTTAACCCTCCTCAGTGCAGTTCAAATACTTTTACCTACATACATACATACATGTATACAGTACAATAATTGTGGATCTTGCTATTGTAGAAAAAACCCAACCTTGCACCTGATGTAGAACTTGATGTGATTGCAAAAGATGAACGATGTGAAGGCTTCTCGTAAGTTATTACTCTATTTGATGAGAACGTAATTATTGATCTTGCTGTTTCAAAAGTGGAGCTGATTTGAGTGCTCTGGTGAAGGAAGCAGCCATCACTGCATTGAAGGAAACACTGCCTGTGGTGTCACTGTTACATCAAAGGGACAACAATGCCAGTAGCCCTCAGCCAGTGATCAACACTGTCGTAAAACACAGCCATTTCATCGCAGCCTTTTCTAAAATCACTCCCTCCGTATCTAAAGAGGTAACAGATATTTTCCATGCTATCACATTGTAGATCTTTCTTCCGCTCCAGGATCAAGTCAGGTATCAAAAAATGGCCAAACAAATGTCTAGTAACTTTCACTGAACAAATTTTTAATAATTTGTAATTGCATATGATATTTACATAAATACATAATTACATTAAATGTGATGTGGAAAATGAAAATCTATTTTTAATTATCGTTTGTAATTATATTTGGGTTAGCTCTGATGTCTAACAGTGGATCAGAATTGGCGACGGACCGTCCGACCCTAGTCATCACCACTATTAATGATATAAATGAGAAAACGATTAAAACGGCAAAGAACCAGTAACGTCGAACTAGGAATGATCCATCGTCAGCTTTAGAATGTGTTTGATAGTTTCTAAAGGAAACACGCTGTAGTAAATTCAGTGAACACATTGTAGCTTTGCAGCTCAGCAAAAATCCCCCATGTTCATGTACAGACTTCATTTTCAGAACTTCAAAAATCTCATACATCTCTATTTGTGGTAATACAGAAATTTGCATATTAGTTGCCAAATGAACCAGCTGCATTTTAATCTGTACAACTATCAGGATTTTATAGCTATGTAAAATACACATATTTGGAGGGTTTTTTTGCATAGACAGTCACATATTTTCGTATACAAGGTCTGGAAATATTGGCAGCCCTTTACATGACCAACCCCACAATTTGATTTTTGTGAAGTAATTTTTCACCCGGCTCACTTGAGCGTTCTTGATATTCTCTCCATTGTTCCCTTCCTCTTGTACTTATCCTCATCACTATCAACCATTGATGGCTCCAGTTCTTCTTGTAATACATCAACTGGCTTATGACCTATGTACGTACACACAATAATAATTATAGTGCTATTCATACTGCTGTTGATAGTGTTGACACGTGTATTATGAGCTAGCTAGCTAACTCAGGACACTTGAAGGGTTGGCTGTGCCCGACTAGTTGCTTGTGTCCATATAGTGCTTTTCATCTTATTTGTGCATGTGCTGGAAGGTACATAAGTTGACAGACCTCGGTTTACTGGATCAGATTGCGACTGATGAAAACTGATCACATGATCTTGCAGTCCGGTATAACTTTGCTGCATGTGATCGTGTTTAGACGTCTCTAGATCTCCAGATGTGTCCACCTCATCTAACATGATTGAACCATTGGATTGTGAATGTACTGCTACTGCTGCTGCTGCTGCTGAAACCGGTGGTGGGAGGATGCCCGCTGCCCAAGAGAACTGTGAAATACATCTTCTAACTACATCTGCTACCGGAGAAACTAGTTTAGGTGAAGGGATAACCGGATCCTATCAAAGCTACATAAAACACTGGTACCCTTTGTCCATGAATATTTACTACCTGACATTTTGGGCATACAATCGTGACTCCTGTAACCACACTTGAAGCATATTTATCAAGACACGCAACGTGGTACAAATCTAAAAGTAAAAAGATGACAAGATATGTAACTATCAAAGACCTCACCGTAACAGACCAGTCTTATCACTTCCCCTTGATCTAGAGCATTAGAACATAAGCTACAGGTGGCGTCGAAGTCGCTGTCTTCCAACCAGTTTACATACGAATGGACTATGCACTTCACGAAGAAAATTTGTGCGAAAATATTAGAATAAATTGCGACTTGTGTAACTCACTCTGGGGTGTTGCTCCACCATACAACTCTCACAGACGTTTACTTTATGTACATAGCAAAATAGACTGGTCACTTTCCTCTTCGGGCACTTACATAACCCCATGACAATTCTCCGCTTTTTGTTCCGTGTTTTGTTGTCTCAGCCGACTCGTAATAAAGGGCGTGGCACAAAATGGCCTGAGTCGAATGGTGACGAGATGAGAAATCGGAAAAAGAAAGGGCCTACCGGTGATACGGGTAATAAGCCCCAGCCAAAACCCAGTGAAACCTTACCTGAAGTGACAGAAGAAACCAAGGATGTCCAGGTCAAGGAGACTTCTAAGCCAAAACCAACTCGCCTAAGGGCATGTGCTTGGCTTTGTGTCAAGCTAATCTTGTTCTTAGTAGTGCTTGCAGTGCTGGCTGTATTGTTTATGATATTTGTCATGCCACGAATTATGTCAGAAATGCAGGTTATCATCTACTTGTACCTCGCTTGTATCATACTCGTAGACAGTACTATTAAAATAATAGAATTCGTTTTTGTGTATTTGCTTTGATTTGGCAGTATAATGTCTGGTATTTTTACTCATAGGTGATAAAGGGATATGGAGATGCACCCAGCTTCGACCTGCCACCGGAGATCATGGAGAACTTTAGACGATTCGATGTTGATGGAAATAATGCTTTGGATCCATACGAGTTTGCCTCAGTACTGCAAGAACTGCACAACTTCACTGAACCGTATATACCATTGGTGATTATCAGGCAAACCACAATTTGTAGTTGTTTAATTTTATTTTTGTATAGGATGAGTTCTTATTTGATGATAAGGAAGTTGCCCCAAACAAAGAAGTTCTACTGGTTGAAGCCATGTTTAGTGGTATTGAGAAGGAAAGCATGAGCAAGTTCAGTGATAGAGCACAAGATGTTAGTATGCCATCACGCATACACAGTGGAAATTCCTTAAGGGACATACATACCAATATCAAAGCCTCCTGTTAAGGACAAGTTTGCAAGTTCAACTATAAAATAATATTGGCCAGATGTTTTTGTGCAAGGCTTTTATTGCTTTCAGTTTAAGTGCTCTTACCGTGTAGATGCTTGTATTCGAAGCAATAACGTAATACCCTGCACAAAATAGCAATCTGGCCATTGTAAGGGGCTTGAGATTGCGGTGTGTATTTTTGAAAGGCTGTGACTTGACTTGTATCATTTTTTGTAGCTGTTATTTGGCAAAGAGGAAGCTCTTTTGCCTGGTCTGCTGCTCTGGACACAACCGGTTCATCCATTTCATGAATACGGTGTTGGCAATTTCCAAAATTTTATGCCACAAGACAACGACTTCACCATCGGACGAACTTACTTTATCGTGAAACCATCCCTATATCCAGGAGCTCTACACTCTAACCGTTACCGTCCAACTGTACCCAATAGCGACATAGATAAACTTTTGTACACGTTACTGTCGCAATTTCATTCTAACGCTTTCATCCAAATGCGATTTGGTCCCCAAGGCACTGTTGGTGTGATCAGAGCCAAAAATGATGAATATCTTGACATCCTTATAAGGTATTGGACTAAAATACCACAATGTGAAAATCTAAGGTATATTTTTCAGGGCGCATGTTGAATTCCAGCTGAACCAGGAGCCCCATCTTCCATTCTGGTTTACGCCTGCTCAATTTGCTGGTCGGCTGATCATCAATTACAAAGCTACACACATCGAATTCTTTGAATTCACCTTGCCAACCGACAGACAGCTCAACATTGGTAAGTATTAAGTGTATGTATGTTAAAGAATTCTGTAACACATTGTTCTATCATAATTTATGTAGACATGGAGTGGATTACTGCTTCTGATGGATCCAACAACGAAGTAGACATTGGTGAGTTTGTTGTACAAAAACAGTTGGCACCTGAAGCCATTTCATAAAACATTATTTTATTTTGCAAAGATTACAGGAAGATGTTAATATGATTTGGTAATTGACCATGGTGTTAATTTACTCTTAGTGGTGCCAAATAAATCTATAAATGTTTTTTTACCTATGGAGGATTTTGCATGTGTTAAACTGGTTGATATATTGTCGTGTGAATAATTAGGATATGTCAACGTGATGAAATTGATTGGGTTGAAACCGTCCCATGTGCTCGGTAACAGAGAAGTCATCACGATGAATGGCACCAGGCCATTTGAGGATGTGGTCGATACCAGCCTCCCCGATGACGAGGTAATGTCCAAGATAGAGCAGGCAGAAGAAAGAATGCAGAGTATGAAAATAATTGTATGCAAAAATGTTACACTTATCACACTGTATGCATGTGTAATGTGTGTAGAGATTAATAATGACATTTTAAAGAGAATTGAGCGTATGAGAATGGCAGATCCATCACTTGTTACAAAGAGGATTCGGTGGAAGGAAGAGATAACAATAGAAGAAGGAAAACGATTACTGGAGAGAACATTGTACCCATTTAAAGAGGTGTGTATACACGTGCAAACAGCTTAAGTTCTTGTCTTGCAGATTTCTAAGCTAAATTTAAATACTTGGGTTTTTCAGGTGAAGTACCATTCTTATCTGGAAGCATTCCAACTTGCGAAAGCTGAAGAAAAGCTAGTACATTTCATAATGCTCTGGGGGGCATTAGATGACCAGTCCTGCTGAGGTAATTTAAGAGCGTAAGAACACTGAAATTAAACATCTTCCATTAAATTTTTGTATCAGGTTCAGGACGGACTCTCCGGGAGACTGCCCTAGAGAGTTCGTCCATTGTCAACTTGCTTCAGAGCAAGTTTATCAGTACCTGGTGTCTAGTGAAGGACATCAAGGTAGATATGTACACACGCATGCAAGCATAAAAATGTACTGTGATAACTTTTGAAGGATATTATTGCAAATGAATCAGCCACCGAGGAAGAACGCTTCTTAGCAAAAGTTGCAGAGGAAGGCTATGAGTATGTGAATTTATAGTATCCATACATGTGAGTATGTGAACAATCCTACGTACAGGTTCCCAGTGCAGTCAATGGTGATTAGTAGTAACGGAACTTTATTGAGAACTGTGAATGCCAATGAGCTGCTGGATTATTCTGAATCAAATAGCTTTAGTGATATGTTAATCCCGTAAGTGACATAATGCTCTATTCATAGATAACACACGCACACACACACAGCACGTACGTACAAACACAGCACATACACAACACACACACACACACACCAGTGCAATGCATATGAATTGTTATTATGCTGTTTTTACAGGGGTGGTAGCCTAGCTGGTGCCTACCTTACTTTCCTCAATGACGCTATTGCAAAAGCATAATTTAGCATATTTTTGTTGCTGTGTAATTGTATTTGGTAACCTGACTGTCTTATATTTGCTGTGTTCATGACGACCTAGTCTTTAAACCTCACATAAGGGGAGACTTTGTCTGAAATAATGCACACCAGAATTAATAGGATAGTAAGATACCATTAGTTTTTGTAAAATTATTATTTTTTACTTGTATTTTTGTTACAATGGTATGTTGTGTTGTCAAGTTGATTTTGAAAATAACAGTTCTTTCATGTTGCAGTACATCTGTTGAATAAGTGGCAGTCTGGGACTAAACTCCTAAAAACAAAAAATATATCTACAGATTTACAGCGTGTATACACTTACAGTGAAGACTGATATTATTTTGACTGGTTGATCGGTAGTGTCATCGCCCAATAAAATGGCTAGGTAGAAAACTACTCGGTACTAGAAAAATATACGTCAGTTCTCAGTCTGACTTACTGAATGGTCAGAAAATATTATCTTTGAAATATATAGGCAATTGAAAATTTTCACATTTGAAAACTTCTGACTTATAATGTAAATAAATCCATATTAAGAAAATTTTGTAATTTAAATATGATTTTTTGTCAAGTCCAAAATATCTTTTGAACTCATGGACTCCTAGCATCTACCACTGCCGGTGGCTTTTAATCTTACACCATCAAATGTACTATAATCGAATTATTAAACAATAGCTGTTCAGTTGGGTATAAAAGTCAGTACAATAAAGCTTACTACTTACAAACATAGCTACTGTAACATGATGGTCTAGTTAGTGCTGTGCGATAATCGAATTTAAACACTATCGTGATAATAAAATTTTCATTATCAAGTTATCGTGATAATAATCGTACTGTAGCAACTTTGGTAAAAAATACTCATTTTTTGTGAAGATACTGCTATTTTTTGATCTAATCAGCGGTGGAGGAACCTATTCAGAACTGGGGGGGCTATTTAAATTCTCTGGACACATTTGTATGGAGAAAATTACAATCCCATAGTGACACTAAAAATAGGGGGGCTTCAGCCCCCTAGCCTCCCCCTTTCCGCCGCCTATGGATCTAATCACTATAGCAGTAGTTCAAAACATTCATATATGGCTAACTACATCTCTACTTAGTTCTACATAGATTATAATGAAGAGTTATCAACTCTTACAATAGAATGTTTGGTGTATTTGATGGATATATGCCATTATCATGATAATCGTGATACTTAGTTGTACTATCGTGATAAAAAATTTCCATTATCGCACAGCCCTAGGTCTAGTTTAATAATAACACTTAATCGCACCTGCAAAAATACTGTATTTGTTTATGCTAAACTTGCTGGCATCAAATCTGATATTGCACTCATGCACTAATAATAGTAACACACAAGTTATGATCTACATTTTACCATCGTGAATATTTCATTGATGATCACGTTAGTGACTATCCTCCAAGGATAGAACTGACAATGGGTGTACCCACATGCATACGTTGTTGATACCTGAACGCCGACACTGGGCACAAACAAGACACTACCTGTGTGGGAACATGTGAGCACAGTCAATAGAAGAGATAAGCAAAAATCACCTTTGCTGCCAGCCGAAATTGCATACCATAAAGCAATCAAATTGACTGTTACTACAGTCGTTGTTATGATGAGTGTTATCACAGAAAATTGCTGAAAATCACCCTAAAGTTCTTGACATATGTAAATTAATTCACCTCACCTCAATTAAAAAATACAGTGCTGCAAAAATTGCAGTGACTATGGCTACAGTTCTAATTAATGCCTTCCCTCTACCAGGGTGCTCGATTGTGATCTTCAAGCAGCTAGCGTTTATCTTTGCGTCATGAAAACGAGTGATTTTATACAGCAGTTTCTCCCCATTTAAGCCATAAGATATCGTATCGCTACCATCCGTCATTTGCTCACAGTAGATTAGGTGTCATGGCAGCCAAGCAAAATTTACAACCGGGCAAGGCTCCGAGCGAAAGTGCCAAGAACTATTTACAAAGGCATTACGTCATGACTTATTTGGAGGATTCCATGATGCAGTTACTGAGAAAGAAGGACGAAGACAGCAAGACCAAGCCGCTTCATTTCTTGGCGGACTATTTTAAACGCGTTGTCAGTGGTAACCATGTTGCTCTGCGCGAATATAGCTTTATTACTGCCACACCTTACAACCGAAGGTGTTTTATTAAACTTTACTGGGACAGTTACAGGAATGTAGCAGAAACAGGTCAGGTAATGACTTGCATGGAATATTATTCATTCTTGCGACTCCTGTGTTATAATTTCCCTCAAGACATGATCCACACTGTATCCATGGTGATATTTTTAGATGTTTCATCAGACAACCTTGTATCATTTTCAGACTTTGCTTACGCATTTCAAGTGTGTTTTTACTATTACGACTTTCTGCAGAAATGCAGTGAAGAATTCTACTGTGTTACTTCATCTTCGGCACTTCGAGCAAAATCTTCACCCATTGTTGTACCCACATCCGAATCACTTCTTAAAGAAACTGTGTCTTACCACGACCTCAACAATGTTGATAAGAATGATTCCCTACATGAGAATATTGACCCAAAGCTCTTCTGGTTTTCTATACAGCATCTCCTCGCGGGCAAGGATCACAATACGTCAATACCCAACGCTTCAGCAATCGAGGAGGCCATCTTTTGTCAGGACACCATATCATATTACAATTTTGTTAATGCACTGGTGAGAAGTGATCTTGTTAGCGAAGAAATTGGTGTTTTACCGACAAGAAATGCAATTTTACAAAAATAACCAATTTATTGTTCTACTGTGCAAGTTCCTCCCAGGTAACATATACTGACTCACTCCGAGAACACTAACATGTATATTATAAATAACAATACAAATATTGCAACTGTTACACAAAGACTTTTTCTGTTTTCTTTTCGCAACAGCCGCAATTTCTCTACTACAAAATTATATATTTGACAACAAAGTTTTAATAATTGTATACCATAATCCTTTTCTTCATTTGCTAGAGTGGTGTATTCGGCCTCGAGTACCCCTCTAAAGGAATTATATGTGATAGGCAACGTTTATATGAAGCAGGGGCTACGAACTTTTGTCTATCGTTTTCTTCGTATCTTAAACTCCCCTCGACTTCGTTTAAACGCTTTCTACATTTTTCCAATTCCTTTTCCGCTTCCTCGATCTATAAGCATTAGTTCTATCTTACACGCACTTTACCACTCTCTTTTACCTCCGTTATTATCGTAGGTGGCATTATATGAAATAGTTTTCCTAACAAGTACGTTATTCCGTAAACTAATTTTTTTTCTGTTGCTGTTTAAGTACTTCTTCACTGCCTGCTAACACAGTTACACTGTAGGTTGGCTCGCTCTTCCACATCACTCCAGTCTCATCAATGATGCTTGCTTGTACAAGGAGGGTGTAGTATGCGGCTGTGGGGAAATCAAAGAGAAATTGTGCCTTGAAATATCCACCCTGTACTATCTCTTGTTTCTCTTGTTTCATCAATTCAGGGATCTACACAGAAGCATATGTGTTGGTCAGCATATAAAATAGAGTTGACAAACTTTTATGATGGAATCAGATGTTTTAATAACTTCTTTCACTTCAGGCGTGACTGTCACAAACGCACTGGAAATGCGACGATATTTGTCTAAAATGCAAAGTGCATAACAGACAAGAAAAATACACACACACGGACAGACAAATAGACACACCAACAATTTTGCTATGCTCAATAACTCCTTCAATGCTGAGGGTTAGTAGAGTCCCCAGTACAACCATTACTGACTTGTCAAACTCTGATGTAGATGGAGAAATTGCCAGCTGTACATGTACGAATAAAACTGCACTACAAAGCTTTAATTTAAAGCCTTACCCTAATGGAGGTCTGTTGGTGTCTATTGAAGAAATACTTAGGCAAGAGTAATGGGACTTGTAGTAGTGTTTTAGTGCAGTGACTGATTGCGGCAACATGCTAAAGGCAAGCAGAGTATAAATGTCACACATGCATACACATATACACACACATAAGGACACACATGAATAACAAACTCACACATACGTATACATACACATATTAATATTATTAAGCTATTCTCTTACCTCACTACTGATGGGTAGTGATTGCAAGTCCGTACAATTCTGTGCATATCTTAACACATTCATACAACTCCTTCCAATAAGTGTTTCGGCATTGAATGAGTTGCTAGGTACTTCCATCAAGTGTGGCGCCTTATCAGTGGTAGGAGTAGACAATCTTGCTGGACTACATAAATAAAACATGGTGAAAATCTATTTTATAGTGAAATTTGACCACTATCACGATATATCAAAAGTGAATCATACTATCACGATAGTGTACACAGGTATGTAGGTATAAAACTACTGCACTGTAGGTGAAAGTATGCAACAGATGTAAGAAGTCCACTATTATAGGAAACAACATCATGTTAGTTGACCAACTATCACAACAGTGAATGACCATCATACAGTATCTTATATATCTGTTTCACTGCTTACCTAACTAGTGGCTTCCGTGACAAGGCTATAGACGAGATGACGTGAGTCATTAGTACACAGCTTTGTTGTAGTCTTGGTAGTAAACTGGTGAAGGATATATCACACGTATTCTCTGTGATGTGGTTCTTGCAAAGGATACTGTTCAATGTAGGACAGGGTGTGGGGGTCGGCGTCAAATAGGGATGAATACAAGTCAGCATAGTCGTTGGACAATCTGTGGAACTCATCCACACACATTTGAAGCTATAGGCATAAATATACATGCACACTATAATTTATATAGACTCACACACGCACATGCACACACACACACACACACGCACACACACACGCACACGCACATGCACACACACACACACACACACACATACACACACACTATACCAGCTTCTCTATGGGGTTTCCTATTACTTCAGACGACACTGAAGCCGTCTGGATACGAACACAGGTAGCAACCAACTGCATATGGGCATCAATTAAATTGGCATACAGCATCAAAAACTGCAGTGGAAAGGTGGATGACAAAGAAGAAGCCTACAAAAACTTAATTTGAAAAGCAACCACAACACAGTTACTATGTATATAGGTACCTTCATTAACAGGATGGCTTGGTGCAGCAAAGAGCTTGTTTCTGAAAGATCGTCTACCATTTTACCAATAAAGCTAGCAGACTGAGAGATTAATATCTGCGATGCAGAAATTTGCATCAAAGACATGAGCCAGTATCGGTAATGGTGCACCATAACCTACAGGAAATGGAATAAAAACATACACTGGATTCCTCCAATACACATACGTATGTATGTCTTACCCTGCCTACAATTTCAAGCAACGTTTATTTACCTACACAGTACACACCTGGTCACAGAACTAACCTTCTCTGATAACTTCTTGTACAGTTTACATGCCAGGCTGTGAAATCCCTGTAAATAGATACCACCATATGAGAGAGTCAACAGCCAATACACATAATTATACCATATAAGATGCTTGTCGGGCAACTTTGTAACACAACCAATAATCTTGCTGGTCTCTCCATAGTTTGTTTAACAAAACTGGCTCTACTTGTGAGACAAAAGACAAGCCTGTCTCTTGATCCACATCCCGGCTGGACAGCGCCATAAAAACAGCAGACAGTGGAAGCTTTAAGCAAAAACAAAACATTAAAAATGGAGGTAAATGACTCTATTAAATAAAGAACGTACTAACAACTGGCAGTCGAGCTCAGTTGAATTTTGCACCAGTGAGAGCAACTCAGAACCGGTATCACCAAAAGAAAAAAAGGCCGGTGCGCTTGTAGTGATCGCAGCCATGGCATAACCCATCAGAGAAGCTTGATTAACTAAAAAACCACTTGAAAACACAGCACAACTTTAAACACATACGTATGTAATACCATTGAGTTGGGGTAGTAGATGTAATATGGTAGAAACAACGGAGCAGCCAACGTCACTGACAGACGACAATTTCACAGCTGCTGTCAGCAACACCTTTAGGGTACATTGAGAATAAGATTTTAAATAATTATTAACCTTTAAAATGGACGTATTTGGAGGTTCTGCACCACCAGAAAGAGCAACAATCGTGGACACAATCAGTCCAGCTGTTTCTTGACATGCATATTTGCTGTCCTCATCTTGAGCATGTGAGCTAAGCGTTACCATGGTGATGTTGACATACACCCCACATGCCAAAGCAGCCATATTCAGGTTCTCATGGTAACATATCTGCTGTATGGAATCTGCACATAAATAAGTAAACATAAAATATAGAAAATCTATTAATAAACTTTACCCTTTAAAGGTAAGAGCTGGTGTACAGTGACGTCATTTGACAGCATAAGAACCACCTTAACCATCATCTCGGCTTCTCTGCCGCTTGGCATTGATTCAATCTCTTGTACGATCAACTAAAAGTAAGTGAGCAAATGTGACCAGGTCTGCAAAAACCAACCATGTCAGTGCACAAAAATCGCCAAATGTTTTTCAAATTTGTTAATTTGTTTTATCATTACTCACGCTCTAGTTATGCTAATAAAACACAATTTTTACTACAAATACAGAATTTAATGGAGAATCTTTTGAAGCTTACAGAATGCAAATACTTCTTTTAGAACTGAAGAATGAGATATTAATGAATAACTAGGTGTAATTTGAATAACTAGAAATATTAATGAATAACTAGGTGTAATTTGTGTTGACATAGTTGATTTTGCAGACTTGGTCACAAACAATAACAATCAGACATACATACAGTGTAATGATATGATACAGGATTCCTATTTTTATTGTTATGACAAGAAGGATGTCTTGTAACAGTATATACGTATGTAAACAATGATAGTATAGTTTCATTCTCATGAATAACTCGAATCTTACTTTAACTGTCTCTGAGTCCCAGAGATGTGGTGTCTTTTTCGCCAAAAGTAAAAGATCATTAAGAGCAGTCAACCGTATCGTTCTCCTGGGATCTTGTCTAACATACTCGGACAGTAAATTCAACTGGCAAAGAAAAGAAAACAGAATTAAATATTCTGATATTCGACTACAAAGATGGCTGACCTGGTCAGAAACATGTACTAACGTAGCAACAGCCAACTTTGTCAGAGTTTGGAGTATCGTACACACGAAAGCCAAAGAAGCATAGGACGATAGCAACTGCACACAAAGCTGTCGTGCCTAGCATGGGTAAGAGATCTAAAATAGCAAAAAACAATGAGAAATTCCCAACTTGTGAGGCAGAATGAAGGCCATGATGCATATGGCCAAGAATCGATATCAGTTTAAGCTTCATCTCTAGTGGAGTTGACAGTCCTATAGAGATATGCACAGTTCAGTGGGTAGTATGTATGTGTGTACACAACCTACATAAATATATCCATAGCCATTTTCAACAGATATATGTGTATGTTTTATATAGCTCTTGGTGACACTATAATATTATTAGTAGCTTGCTGAAGCTTATCACATTACTACAGATCAACTGTAATTTGTTATTGTTCACCAATAGAGTTGCTAGTTGGAATTCAGGCCGAGGTTGTACACAGGTGTGTAGTAATATCAGCTGGTGGGAAAATCTTGAAGAGTAGTGCCCAGCCAGAATGACTATGTAACATACATGGAAATTTTTGATGGACAAAAATTTCAAAAAGTCCAAGCAACTTTTGGAAATATTTCAGTCTGAACCACTGAATGGTCATGCAGTAACATCATCTTCGAGAACCTGATTTTTGAAATGTTTCATGTTCAGCTGTCTATATCTGATAAGCATGAATACAGATTAGTGCCCACCAGTAACATCTATGTATGTAGTTAGTACTAGTCATGTGATGCATTGGTTAGCACTCTTAAGCATAGCTTATTATGCAAAGCAACATGTTTGTGTGTGTACGTTTTGTTCATGATCGTGTATAATAATTACAACAATGGCATATCATGATGCTTCAGTGGGTGGATAGCATATTCATATTTTTGTATGGTTGCAACCAAGCACACAGTGAAGTGTATACATACGTAGTACAAACTGTATCCACTATATGTTATACGTCCACTGATGAATGCATGGTGTGCATGTGTGCGCATGCACACACATACACACTGTATCATACCTTGTACCATATCACCAATTTTTTCACACATTGCAGAAGAAAAGCTCCTGTGGAACAAAGGAATAAGAGAATAGCACACACAGATGGTGATAATACAAAGTATGGTTGTGAAGCTTACACACTTGGAGTACTGGCAGAAACTGTTAACAGCAAAAATTGCTGCCTCCACTTCGATCATGTCATTGGACTCAAGTCCACGGTGAATGCTGTTCAGTATACCCAAATATGGTTATCATAAGCAAGCAAAAATGTACAAACCTGTGATGAACATTTTTTCTCTCCGATATGATAACTGCAATACAGCCAAAAACCCTAAAAATAGTTCAAAGTTATAAAAAATAAAAATTTTCTTTCCACCTTAAAACTATCGCTCTAGCAACTGCATCGTTGCTGTGTGTGACAGCATTAATCCTCTTCAAGAACTCGTCAGAATTTGTGAGTTTGTTCAAGTGTCGTTTGCTCAGCTGTATTACCTTTAGCACGTGCAGCCGCAACAAATTGCTCCTACATCTATAGCTAAAACATTGTACCAGTAAGTTAAGGAGAGCATACCCAGTTCTGAAGACTTCGGCTAGTTTGAGGTACGCATTGTTGATAAGAACAGGGAATGGATATTGATCAATAAGGGACGGTAACTGGACGATGGCTTCTGACTGTTCGCCGACACTCGATGATCGGAGACCTTGTCGGATAAACGTGCGTGCACGTGAGCCAACAGGATTTGCTAATGATACCTTTTTCAACCTCCAAAAGAGCAATGTTAGCCTTTTGCTTTGTGTCGCTGTAGGCTGTACTCGACATGCGTGTCAGTTTGCATCAAATATCCCTATATTTTACATAACTTAAATTACTATCAATTTTCGCGCATATAAAATTATTTCTTTCAACTGAAGCGCACCAAAACAATTATTAGCTATTAATTATCCAATCGCGTAGGATTAAAGTTATTAGTTAGTTATGGGCGGGATCAAAATTAATTAAGATTTGATGCAGCACAGTTGATCATGTCTGCCCTAACCGAAGAGGTAACCAAACATTGCCAGATACATGTACAGCTGTAAGGTCGACTCAATGGAATTTCCCCTTTATAAATAGCTGTATAAAGTGAACCAGGAGCTTGAGGGAACTCGTACCTCGCTGGACAATATCGACAGTCAAATCACTCGAAGAGAGAAGATACTAAAAGACAAGTAATTTCTGCAGTTATCCGTATTTACTAAGTAGCACCTGCCTTCTCGGCAAAGAGGGCGTGTACATTAAGTTAGGGCGTGGTCAAATATGGAGTATTTCCGGTTCTTGTGCGTTTATAACTAGGCCAACTAGCTGTACATATTAAGTTGTATAATTTTCTTACATCCAGTGACATCACATTGAGAAGGCCGGAAAACTCAAGTGGTATGCAAGCTATGTAGCTGTGATATTAAATTGTCACTTCGTTTCTTTATTCACAAGATGAATCTGTGTTCCTGTCAAGAAATGTGTGTTTCTATGCTACCAATCTACTCCTACTGATGTTGGCTGTAGCCTTCCTATTATACATTCTAACTGGGATGGTAGAAGATAAACCTTCTATGCTGGTTTTATAAATGTTTTTGTTATAATTTATTTACTTTTGAATTTTTGTACCTAAATACTTTCTTATACCTAAATACATTGTCACAGTAACAGTACAAATTAAAAGTAATCGCTGGTATATGATGTGTTTAATGTTCCAAAGTATTAAGGCTAATCTCACTATGTTTTCTTTCCATCAAACTTCACTGTTTTGAAAGGAGACCTGGCCGACTTGAGCAGCATTGGTCTGCCTAATTTAACACGTACATGTCTATACAAAACAAAACTTGCTCAGATGATTCAAGCAGTAAGTACGTATAATTTATATAAACTCATACTTTGCTGTGTTGTTGACCTTGAATAGCATTTCTGGATTGGCTATTTGAGCTTGGGAGAGTGAAATGGTTTCCAGGTTGGGGGCAGCCGGGGTAGGTGCTACACCACGACCATGCTTAGCAACCGGAATACCTACAAGAATACATAAGTTATATAATCTCCTTGATTGACAAAGTCATGTATGGAAAAAGAGATTGGTATGTAAATGTGGCAATGTTGTCAAGAATCATTCAGCACAAGATTAACAGTGGTGCTAAGAAACACATTGTATGGTACAACAATCATAGAAGAACTAATAAGGGATGCCTATGCTTCAATAGAAATACATACTTGATGTAAAGCACAGCTTTTATAACTATTAAATACGTATAAAAGTTTAGGAGGTGTGTATTCGTACCATTTTGTGATCCCTCTAAAGGTCTTTTTTGTGATTTAGAAGTCTTAGTTGTGGGCACCTCCTTCAAGGTTGTCTCTTTGGCATTGTTAGCGCTGGGTGGCAGTGGGGGTACATATGTGCCGCTGGTTTGTATCACCGGTTTGTTGAGTAGCTGCGACACTGACGGCTGTTTGCTGACAGCTTCCGACACAGAGGTCCTCCTCATCGGAGAGCTGGAAGGTATCTTAAGCAGCGACTTCACCGGGCTTGTCAGCGGATTGTTTGTGTACTGGGTGGTGGCAACAACCTGTTGCTGCTGCTGTGGCTTCTTCAACGAACCAAACTTGAAGGTCTGCCGAGGCTTACTGCGACACCCCGTACGGAATTTGGATACCAATGACCCCAATACATCAGAAGCTGATAAGAACCATAGCATAATATACGTATTGCTCTAAATCACTCACAGGTTAATTTTGGTACATGGTCAGTACTGATCAGGGTAAATGGTCCTCGGGCGGCCCTTAGTAATCTGGAGACGCCAAGCTTTTGTCGGATGTACAGCGTGAATCCAATTGGACGCATCATGAATGGAGAAGGCGGTACAATATCTACGCCATGTCCCTTGCTGTGCGCTAATGCTTTATGCCTCCGCAAATTAGCTTTAGTTCTAAATGTCTAAAAATAGACTTCTTCGTAAAATAAAATAACACATTTTAAACGCCCACCCTTTGGCACAACTGACAAGTTAGAACATCATTTCGAGCTTCAGCAACTTTTTCTGTGTGCATATATTATCAAACATTATATCAGTTGATGATTACCTCTCATGGGCTTCTTCCCAACCGGTGGAGGAACTCCAGGAATGGTCTTATCAGTGTTTTCTATAGTTCCGTTATGATCATATGTTGTGTATACCCTAATTAGAGCTCACCCCATTTGGTAGGTAATTTGAGCCCGCCATACTTCCGCCAGTAGGTCATACATGTGTTACAAACCCGACAGTTCTCTTGTGTCGGTCCCCAAGAGTACCAACGCAATGCCTGAATGACTGCACACACACAGCAATGTAGTGACCTTGTGGCCTGCACCTTATCACCAACCTAAACATCCTTCGCAAGCTTTCCCGCCATCTTCTGACAAAATGGTAGAAGTGTCCATGTTGGTAGGAACGATTGCAGGCATGAGACCAGCTGAGGTGGCCTTCCCTGAAAGATCTCTCTGACCGCTTGGGGCACCGCTGGGTGTCCTATCACAAAAAATTCACAATAAAACTAAAAATCAACACAACAAAAACCTTAAATGGACTATCACTTCTTTCAAGTCATTCTGCTTCTCAATCATTCGATATCGTTTCTATATGCAACAAAGGAAGCACCAAGAAATAGAAATACAAAGTATAAAGTCCATTATGTGTTTGAATTGCTCACTTGTATCTGATATCTGTCTGTGGTTTTCCACATGTAATAGTAAGCCACAACGCTTTTGACTGACTTCCAAGGAAGCTAAAATAATTTAATGCAAAATTGACAAATGTACGTACATATACAATACACACATGCTTCCTTTGTATGTTAAAAAAATCTTTAGCTTCTTGCAAGCCATCCTCAAACTTTTTGGCTTCCTCTGTAGTACAGAGAAATAATTAGTTAAATATTATACAAGTACGCGCAGGTATGTATGTACGTATGCGTGTGTGTGTGCGTGTGTGTGTGTGCATGTGCGTGTACCTTGAGTCCAAGATTCCAGTTCATCACTGCACAAGACTGGACCACGTGGGACCAGCTTCCCAGTAGCAAGATTCATATCGTAGTTACTCTGATGTAAAACCTCCATAGCATGGAACTGGACAAAAAAGATTTACAGAGGCCATGCACAAAAAATAGAACATGGTAGTTAAATTAATAGGGTCTTCTTACAAGTGTTATATCTCTTGAAGCAGCTGCTGCACCAAGTCTTAAGCTGATTTGTGGCTTTTTAGCTCCGTCTAGCAGTGCTCGAGCAAATGTACCAATTGATCTAAACACAGAATTAAGTCTAGCACTTGATTCGAATTTGCCATACCTTGCCACAACAAGAAACTGCTCCACTTTATAGTCAGACATTTGATTAGGCTCCCAAACTTTAACCTCCAGCTCAGAACTGTCCCTATCCTTTTCTGGAGCTGTACACAGTACACAGTACACACATACATACATGCATACATACATACATACATACATACATACATACATACATACATTCATACATACATACATACATACATACATACATGCATGCATACATACATACATACATACATACATACATACATACATACATTCATACATACATACATACATACATACATACATGCATGCATACATACATACATACATACATACATACATGCATCCATGCATGCATGCATCCATGCATCCATGCATGCATGCATGCATGCATGCATGCATGCATGCATGCATACATACATACATACATACATACATACATACATACATACATACATACATACATACATACATACATACATACATACATACATACATACATACATACATACATACATACATACATACATACATACATACATACATATATACTAGGGATGCAACAACATACATACATACATACATACATGCATGCATACATACATACATACATACATACATGCATCCATGCATGCATGCATCCATGCATGCATGCATGCATGCATGCATGCATACATACATACATACATACATACATACATACATACATACATACATACATACATACATACATACATACATACATACATACATACATACATACATACATACATACATACATACATACATACATATATACTAGGGATGCAACAATATGGGTCATTGCCATATTGCGTATTGCCTTTGAGTGTATTGCAATATTGCCGTATTGCAATATGTGATTAAATTTGAAAAAAAACATCAAGTCTTTAAAACTTGTTTTTAGCAATAAAGGCTAAGTAGAAACATGTAAAATAGCAAGAAATTGTACTGTATATTTATGGTTACAAGAAGTCCAGTCATTTTTGTAGTGTAATAATCGGATACTTACAACTTTGAAGGTAATAAATGTTGCAATATATTGCAATATATCGCAATAATTATATTGCAATAAGCAATATATTGATATTTTTATCAGGTGTATTGTATTGTATTGCAGGAATACATATTGCAATATATCGTAATATTGTTGCATCCCTAATACATACATACATACATACATACATACATACATACATACACACACACATACATACATACATACATACATACATACATACATACATACATACATACATACACACACACATACATACATACGTACATACATACATACTTGTTGTGATCATGGGAAGAATATCTGCCTGATAGTCTGATCCAATTCTGATCTCACCTTTATCCACCATCAGTGTTTTCTGATTAGGGTCATATACCATTGTGTAGAAAAAGGTGTCCTCTTCCGACAGATATTCCTTCAGTTCTTCCAACTCATTCAACAACTGTACCGAACACTTTCCTCTAATATTTTAGTGCACAACAACAATATCAATAGTAAGGATAAATTACAAGGATTATATACTTTACCTGACCATATCAATTTTAAATGTTTCTATCTGCCGTGTTAGATAAAGCTCTCTATGTTTAATCAAGTGACGTTCCGCCTCGTTGAGAATGTGTATACCATTCCCACCATAATTGCCATCTAATGCCTGCCCTTCTTCAGACACAACTGCACAACAAACACAGCAAAGAATTAAGATAGACGCACAACCAAAGAGACAGACAGACCCGTATGCCTATCCGCCATTGACAACAAGGAAGTTGGAAGGTCTCTTCTTCTGAAAAAACACTTTACAGCAACTTCAACGCTTCCCTTAGAATTCTACACATCCAAACAGCAAGCATGTAACATGGGTTTTCTATATTTACGAAACCTTTCGTAGTTCTTCAATCTTACAAATCATGTATGGGGTGGGTGGCGGGTACACTTCCATGTAAACACATTCTAAGTGAAGACAAAAAGACCACATGACAAACATACATTACCGATGCAACATAACAGAAATGGGTATGTTGTAAGACACTATTCATATGAAAATTAGTTATGGTACGATTCAGGTGGGTGGTATTTTGTGCGTGGGCGGTTAACAGTGTTCAGATGCTCACCTCCGATGCGATACAGCCCCTCGGCCATCGTAAATCAGTACAGGTAACAGTTTTGTGACTTTCACAAGGTCATTCGTCGTCTAAAAATCAAATGATTTCTATTCCACGCCGGACTTAATTCATTGATCGCGCAGCGCGCTAAAATAATTAGCGCCTAATAACATATTCATGCGCGTTCAATTAGGACATACCGTGATTAATACATAGTAGTTTAAGAAAAATTGTAGTAAACTGTATAACACAACGGTGAACCGTGTGTATTACCAGCGTTTAATCTGAATGTTAATAACAAGTTTTAAGTCACTAGCGTTACAATATGCGCCTAATGAAATAACATGCGCTTGCAACTAGGTACAATCTGTTGGGTTGTGAAGGTAGGGCGTATTAGTGAAGGGTGAAGATAGAAAACAGTGATTTGTCGTAGATTTCAAGGTTTTGTAACAACCAGACGTTCATCCCAACACTTATTTACTATTTACAATTAGTAATATTGATCTGGCAGTCGTTTTGAGAGTGAGAAAAAAGACAACATCCTGTTTCTTACAGTCCCCCTCTTACAGCAGTAGTTTGTGAGTCGTGGCCTCATCAGAAAGTGAAAAAGAAGGCGGGCTGAGTCCCCCTCCGCACAAGAGAGCTCGCCTTTCCACTCCAAAGTGTCAAAATTCCCCCAAGATGCAACAGCCATCAAATCTCCTTATAGTTGCTAATGGCGAGTCACCACAGACTAACGGAGTTCGCCTACACAAGACCAGTCACTTACTTCAAGCTGGGTCATCATCAACATCATCGGTTACCACCAGAAGAAAACCGCTTGACAAAAAGGATATAGATTTGATACGCTTGATAGGGCAACATTTGAGAGGTCTTGGCCTTGTGTAAGTGTTTTGTTTATGTGTTTAGCATGTTTTGTGTTTACACCTTGTTATTTTTTAATCACATTCAGTCATTCTGTTGATGCGTTGGTCGAGGAATCTGGATGTTCCCTCGAAAATCTTGCTACAACGAAGTTTAGAATGTGTGTCTTGGCTGGCAACTGGAAACAGGTAAATCTTGGAAAAGGACACATCTTTTTGCTAACAATATTTGCCACATTTTTTCCATATTTGGATAAATTTGCTGAGATTTATTGTGTAGTATTATTTGCACTTGGGTGGCCTTATGACAAGTTGTAATAATTATGTTCTAGGTGGATAAAGCATTGGATGAAGTATCATCTCTTCTGGTGGACCCAGTGTCCATCAATGTAAGTTGTTTTCGCTTTGAAGTCTGGCAAAAGGATGACTTTTTGTTCACGCAGAACTTGCGGTTGCTTCTGCTTGAAGAGAAGTACCTCGAGCTGTTGGAAAGCAACCGTGATTTAGAAGCCCTTCACTGTCTCAGGCAGGAGATAGCAGGCTTGCCGTTACACGATCATGAAAAGAAACAAAAGATTCATCAATTAGCAGGGTGTGTTTTTTATGTTAGTGAATACCAAAAGGCGAAACTTGCCCCTGTGGTTTTTACCATCTTGGTTTAAAATGTGCTGTCATGGCTTTCCTTTAGTTTGATGATGTGTCAGAACGCTGAGGAGCTGAAAAAGATGGCCAACTGGGCTGGGGTGAAAGGTGGCTCAAGAGAACACTTGATGGACAATATCTGTGGTAAGGAATTTACCCACTGTGCATATCAAACACTGCATTATAACAAGAAGCATGGTTAATTGTTATGTATAACACTTCTTTTCATAGGCTTTTTCCCAGCTAATGTTATGTTGCCTCCCAAGAGGCTAAATAGATTATTACAGCAGGCAATTGAAATGCAGATTGAGAAGTGCAATTTTCATTGTGTTTGTTCAAATGTTGAAAGTTATTCTCTACTAACAGATCATATTTGTACCAGGTATAGTTTAATGTGAGTAGTGGAATATATTTGTGTATTGTGTGATACGTGCGCATGTGTATGTATGTATGTATGTATGTATGTACACAATATGTGTGTATGTATGATGTATGCATATATGCATAATTATGTTGTCTATTACTCTTAAGTTTATTTTGCCTCTAAGAATTTTGACAGTTACCTGATTTATTTCATTTTTAATGGTGTGTGTTTGTGCACATGTGTACGCATGTGACCACGTGTGTGCGTCTGCATGTGTGTATCCATGTCTACTCTGGATATACGTACATTGCACTGTAGGGATGACTTTCCAGCCAGCTCAGTTCATACATTAGCGGATCATTCAGATGAAGTACGTGTGTCATTCATATAAAGAGAATTATTGTATTACAGTTTTGCTTATTCTTTGCTAGGTTTGGTTTTTACAGTTTTCCCATGATGGCAACCGGCTTGCTTCGGGCTGCAAAGATGGCGAGGTCATTATATGGGATATTACAGTAAGTTGTGTGTAAGTTAGATACAAACATATTATGTGTGTGCGTGCATTCGTGTGTGTACGTGCGTGCGTGAGCCACTGGTGTTACATGTATTTTAGTGTAACAACCATTAGTTAATCAGTTTACTAATGGGCATGGTCAAAACAAAGTGCCTTGTAAACACTCTTGCATTCAAATTTAATCTATGAAAATTTGGGTACAAAAGTGCTATAGTGTTCTTGTCTTTACTTTTTAACACACATAAATGACTTTCTGCTAAAGAAAATGATTTTTATGATCAAGGTCACATGTATTATGTATTTGTGAGTGGCTCTAGCTTGTGCAACCTGCTCAGGTGATACCATATGCATTTTTGAGACAAGACAGACGTGCACACACACACACACACACACACACACACACACACACACATACACACACACACACACACTACACCTACGCATTACAGAGAATGTATAACTTTACTATAACTCATCAAAAAATTAATGATGTGTAAAATCTACTACAAAAAAGGCTATGATAGGTGATGATTAATTACTGTTTGCACATACAAAGCGCAATGTTCATTATAAAGTTTAGAGCACACATGATTTCTAAAAAGCAATGACATCCAAAGGTATAGGTGCTAATTTGAAATGTAGAAATTCACTTGGAAAGACGTTTAAAGAGTAAATATGCTGGATGAGTCTACCATCGCACATGTCATTGTGAAGACAAGTTCTGAAAAGCGCACACTCAAATTGTAAGAATTGTTTTTCAATACTTAATTTCTATATTGTGAAAGGTCAGCATTTTGTAACTCTACCTGAATTGAATCATCACTATGAATGGTGTCATCATCTGTCATGTCATGCCTTCCTACACTCACTACATTCTGCTCTTTTGCAACTTGGCTCTGAAAGACACAATTAGAAATATCATTCCTAATAGTGTTCCTGGAATATATAAGCTAGAGGAGAAGACAACGTTTACATGGCTTCTCTTACAGTTGTTAACAAGCCCTTATCAGCACCTACAATATTTTACTAATGAATTTCACACATTCATTATTTTTGATACCCTATGACATTTTCTTCTACAATATCTACTTTTGACATTACACACAATATACATGTATGTACATACAGGATCAACCCAAGAGGCACTGCTCCATAAAGACGTCATATACATCAGGAATCACTTGCATTTCATGGAGTCCTGATGACTCTTTGTTTATAGTATGTGGATCCGACGATTCATCCGAGGCAATAGTGTACATCACAGAGGTGAGAAAATGTCATATTTAATATTTTTATTTATTCATGTCACACAGTCAGGTGATGAACAGTGTCGGGTGCATCAGACTTCAGAAGATTGTCCAACCTGCTGTGCCTGGCATACTGACGGTTCTAAATTCTATGTGGCTGGCACCAGAGGGCAATTTTTTGAATGCGTAAGTCCTTGTCTGTACATAGTATAAAGTGTATTCTTATATTTTAGTCCAGTAGAGATGGTAGCGTACTAGGACAATATGAAGGCGTGCGGTTGCGCTGTATTGCTGTCCAACCGAGAACGAACAATGTTTTAGCAGCAGACACACACTGTAGAGTTAGGAGCTACAATTTTCAAGAACACACAGCAAATCTAGTGTAAGCCAAAAAGATCTGCTAAAAATTCAATTTTACATTTTTATTTTTAAGTATACAAGAAGATCACCCCATTATGTCTTTTACGTTATCAAGATGTGGTCACTACGCACTTCTCAATATAGCCAATCAGGTTTGTGCATTTGTTTAAATATATAAATTGCATGTGTGTGTTGTGTACAGGGAATACACATGTGGGATTTGATGGGGCTGCCACTACCGTGTCTGGTACGGAGATTCAGTGGCGTCACACAAGGCTTCTGTACCATACACTCTTCGTTTGGCGGGCTAAACGATAACTTTGTTGTCAGCGGAAGTGAAGGTACGTACCACAGGCCATCCAAGTTAAGTTTTCTATGAAAGACAATTGTTTAGATAACAATGTCTATGTGTGGCACAAGAAGAGAGAATATCCGATTGCCATTTTGGATGGGCATACAAAGACTGTTAACTGTGTCAGCTGGAATCCTGTGAGACACAACATGATTGCATCGGCTAGTGACGATATGACGATAAGAATATGGAGTACTAGAGAGCAAGCGGAGCAGCAGCAACTCTATCTAGAGGAAAAGGAAGCAAAAATAATTGCAGATCAGAAAAATCAATCAAGGTGTGTAGTGTAACACAATTTAACACACATCGCATCATATATTTTGTACTATGTAATATATTTATCTAGAGATCAAGCAAGCTCTTCAAATTCTCTAAATTCTTTACCGGAACAAGAACCAGTCACTGAAAGTACATATTATAAACTGTGTTAGCAATAATTTGTGTGATTTTTAGGAAGACCAGAAGATAGCGAAAGCTTGACACAAGCTCATGGCAGTCAGGAGATGAGTGTGGAGAGCTTAGAAGAGCCACCTGGGCAGCATTCTTCTAGTGCCACCTCAGAGGGTTCAGGAGAATCCTTCATTACCAGTAGCAGTGGCGTTCAACTGCCACAAGAATTAGTCCGTTCTGCTTCACAAGAATCTACAGGTAACACCACTGTGATAATGTATTGGTCCAAGACAACATTGAGAATGCACAAATATATTAGAATATGCAACTGGTTGACTCTTTTTTACTGTCTGTGTAACCAGAACTCACAAAGATACGTATATGTGGATAATTGCTACTAAACAAAATCGTGACTTAATATTATATGTAACACTTTCACACCTCAGATCAAAGGAATCTACAGGGATACATAAGCCATGTATCCCTATTCTCCTTCGCATCTAGTGTACACTGGTGTACATGATCAAAAGGCGGATCAAAGAATTCAAAGGAAAGATTTTCCCGGGATACATCTAGATGTACACAGATGTAGCCTGGGAAAATCCTTCCTTTGAACTCATTGATCTACCCTTTGATTGATAAGTTGGTGCATCACTAGAGCTCTTTATATAGGCGCACAAATGTGATATCGATTGTAGCTTTTAGTTTTCTAAATTAACGTTTATTTGTAGTTGAAATATATACTTTGTTACTAGTCTTAAAATGTTTGTTTTTCATGTCCATGGAAGTTTAGAAGCCTATATAAGCCCAAAGACGCCATTTGAGGTGAGTTTCTCACATGATAAAAATAATCTATTTACTGTGTGACTTAATGTATCTACATTAATCTACTCTATTTGTAACACTCACCATTAGTTTATCAGCGATTAAACGTGATTTTTTGCCCATTTATAAGTCCTGCAGCTTTATTTAAAGTTGTGGTAAACCCACAATTACCAGCACTACCATGCAAGAACGTCATGACAACGATGAAATAGAGCCCCACAATCACAAGTACCCGTTACTATATAAAGAGGCGGAAACATCGATGTCAGGTTTGGGAGTGCCGGAAGTGTTACATATTACTTGTAACATGTGCACTCATGATTTACCTAATACGTATTCAGGCAAATTCCCTCGTGCCTATGTTACAACTATTTGTAAATATAGATGTTTAAGGATTTAGATGGCCCGTCAGTATGGACACTGGTGTATGTGTTTTGATTGTGTTTTCAAAAGTGTGGGTATCTTAATTGTGAGGTCACAAGTTAGCAATGCTATTAAAATCATTTGCATTCCAATCAAGAGCTGAGCTTGTTACCAATTTGAAAACAACTTTAGTAATTTTACTAACTAAATAATTTTTATTTCAGATGTGTAATTTTTACAGATGACAGCATTGCATTATGAATTCAAAAACCAGAGACTATTTCTAATTTCTTCAGAGTGCTGAGCACTGCAGAAAAACTTTCACATATATTGCTACTATATATTTATATCTCATTTCATGTCTCCATTTTCCCTCGCTCATCACCTGGACGTACTCAACTCCACAATGCCAAAAATATTCACACTTTTCTTTTAATCACAGCCCAACCATAATAGGAATGTCAGTAAAACTGTGTGTGTGTATAAAGAAAGAATTGATTGAATTATCATCAGATTTATAAATATCATATATCAATATGTGTCAGTTATTTTTTCCATTGTACTGGTTTTTACTTGTCTGTGTCACACGTATAATATATTGATAATGAAAAATGATTAAAAAGATTTGGGACAGAACTGTGTGTATGCAAGATGTTACAATTCGGCGATGGCCATTTGCAAGTTGTGGGATGATACGTATTCCTATTTTAAAACGATGTGGCTTAAATTATGGTATGGGGTTATGTCACAATGCAAGACATACCTTTAGAGCTTCTGCGCCGGCAAATTTGTCCTTATCTTGGTAGTACATTTCAACCAACCGGATTGCCTCAGGCAACCTACACAGATGTATGCCAAGTAAATGTCCATCCGGCAGTACAAATTCATACCGTTTGGCTTTCAAACTAGCAATCACAATGTGTTCAAGCCGGTCCTGTTCTAAAAGATATGCCACCAATCTCTGAAAATGTGGCGTCCCATAGATCAACTATAGGCTTTTTGCTAATAAGGCATAAGTGGGCACAATTCTATTACCTCGTATTTGAATTCATCGTCGATGTAATTATATAATAATTCTGTTACCTAAAAATTATTATATTATAATACCTTTTCACACTTGTTTATTTAACACACCGGTCTTGAATAAAGAAGGCAACTTGAGTCAGCATTGTTCAATAGTGTCACACAGTCTATCGATGACAAATTCCCCAACAATTCCTAAATAAAATGTACAAACAACTTTTTGTGTGGTGTGTTACACACTCACAGAAATTGTTATTTGTTTCAGCATGTGTAACATGTTACAGCAGAACAATGCTTCAATTCTTAGACCCACTGCCCACAGTGAAGCCACAAAATGTTCTGTAATCTCAGACGATGGAATATCAATCCTTAAGGGGTAGGATATAAGTTAACACACATGACTTGGCCAAAAAAACAAGTTTTCAGTTGTACTTGTGAAGGAGTTTAACTGATGTCTTGCATTCTGCCGGCTGATCGTCAGGACTAACGCCTACACACAATCAATGCAATTTAAATGATGACCTAATTAATGCCCACCTTGTTTAAAAGGATACATAATGATGGTCTCCCACAATGGGGCAAGCACTGGTAGCTGTAGCGTACATGTGTATTAGTAAGCAGATGTTTGCATACAAGGTTTTTGCTTACCAAGGAAAGGCTTAGCTTAGATGGGAGGCCAAGCAGAAGTTTTCTTATGTGTACAATCTAATTACAAGAAGGAAAATATTTAAACTACCTAATTACAAGAAAAACAAGTGTTCCACGTACTCACCATCCCTAGGGTATGCATCTGTTTCAGTAACGCAGCCCATGGCTGGACATCAGTGATCTCGTAGTACTGACACAGCTCCGCTACTAACCACATGGCCTGATTTTAAAACCGTAAAAATTAAAATCCACTAAAATAAGAATCACGAAGTTCTTTACCTTGGGCTCGTGGGAATGATTCTTTAATAATTGATGAATGACCCCAATTTTGTTGATAGTCTGAAAATCTTCTGGAGTTAATTTGATATGCAATAATTCCAGGTCACAGAGAAACAGCAGCACTTGATATTGGGAACTAAGGATACTCATTTTGTTCAATGGCTGGTGTTAAAACAAGTGGCTTACTTTAATGCCTTAACTGACAAGTTGCTCAATTTCTCCAGTAACTTTATGGGGGCAATGGCAAATAGTATTTTGTAAATTGTCATCTTTGTCCGTGTAGAAATCACTGATGAATCAGCCTTGAAAAAATACATTTATATTTCACGAAATACAGTAAAACTATGAAATACACAAATATTATGAAATACACTAGATCTATACACGCTACTACCTTTAATAAACTGAACAAGTGTTTGATGTTCTGTTCTAAGTGTTTATGGTTGCCAAGTAAATAACACAGTCTATTGTAACATCAGTGTTACAATATTATTGACAATTTCCACACCTAAGAATACCTTTTAAAATTAATTTCATCTTCACTACTGGTTTCATGACCATCAATATTCACCAAGGAGATATTGTGCTGCAAAATAAGAAAAATAAAAATTGTATTTCTCTCATGTTAGCTAGCTCGTACAATGTACCTGTGTGATGTCTTGGTCCACTGTCGTGTCAGGTGATGCACCACCAGAATGCAACCACTTCTAATGTGGGTGGGGCTGGTCATTGCAAACAACATGACAACAAAAGTTGACTCACATCTAGCAGTTTGTGAGAAATCTTCTGGAAGTTCAGCTGCGGCTTCAGCAACAATAATCGACTGACAATTTCATGAACTAAAAAAGAACGTGCAGTCCTTTTGAGATGTATACAAATTGTTATAAATTGGGTGGAACCAGTCTTAACACTTCCAGCAGTTTTGACAGTCCACTAACACATTTCTAAAACATTTCTATGCTACTTTATAACGATCATGTACCTGGGGTATCACCCAGCTCGGGAACATCAGTATACAAGTCCGATATTAATAGCCCGATGTATTCTGCTTGTTTCATGTAACGGGGTGAGGCAATATCGTATTCGACCAGCAGCTGCTCCACCATTGTGGACTGGTGAGCCACTGTAAGCTGTTGAAGCATCATTGTCACCTTCTCCTTCTCCTATGCCAACACCAAAAATTTCAAATGTAACAACTCATGACATCCACAATTGTGACCAGTAATGCAAAAATCAACCAGTGTGATTGCACAAAATCACCTATTTTTATCATAACTATAATTTTCATTAAAAATTGCAGAAATGTAGAATTTAAGGTCTTTTGAAGCTTTTACAGAATGAACATTTGTTTTGGAATTGACGTTTGCACTTACGTGGTCAATTTTTACACATTCCTGCCATTATGTAAAACCCATTTACCTTTGAAGATGTTAAGGAAGATTCCCACTGTTTTGCTAATGTTTTTGCTTTCTGCAACACTTTTGCACGTTTGTCAGCTAAAACCGAACACATTTGTTACAAATAATATGATAATGATTTGTGATTCTAATGTGCTCTTAACAGAGAGGTGTCCTAAAACTAAGTGTCAAAATCTCACCATCTTGAGGTAGTTTAAGTTGCTTCACGGTCCATTTCACTGCACTAATGGCCACGGAGTAGTCGTCAATTCTAGAAATGAGCTCGATAATGTTGTCAACAGACACATCCCCTGGGTGCGCGGCAAGCTCATTCTTTATCGCTAAACTATAGCAAGCCTCTGCAGAGATCTAACAACACAAGAGCGTAATCCTATAATGATAAAATGTATCTCCTTCACCTTTAACTCATCAGCTATGGGTAGCAATGTAGTAATAGTATTACGGCAAAGCTCAGCGGCTGCAGAAAGAAAGAGTCAGTGCATGAACAGAGGTGTACTAATTTCCTAACTTATGATTGACTCTGCCGTTGTCTCTTCTAGCAGGGCGTGGAATGGAAGACGCTGTTTACTCTCTGAAGGCAGTTTCTGGTCATTCACAATCAAACTGTTGCCTGTATCTACAAAGCAGGCAAGATGATGTTGATAGAACTGTAATTCACATTGTGATGGTGGAGAGACTCGTGAGTATTTTTTCAGTTGATTTAGCAACACCAAATTCTGCAGTAACAAATATATACAGCTGCTTTAATTTCACAAAGGTTTAATGTTTGTGGATTAAAACATTTGCATGCTATGTACAGACCTCTGTAGGTGTCCATTCCTTACTGCCTAATAATTTAAGCTGCTCTAGCATAAACCCAATCCTCTCGTAATCATAAGGATTCATCTACAGTGGATAGTAACAAACACTCTAATATAACAGTCGATGGTCTGAGTTGAAACCTTTTCTAGGGTATCACAGAAAAATTTCTCAATCCATTCAGTTGTCTTTAGCAACTCAATCACCTCATGTACAACTGATTGATAGCCGCGTGGCCACTCTTCAAGCACAGTAGCTAAATAACGAGCCAAAATTTCTTCGTAGTTAAGATGATAGTCCCTAAACAATTGGATAATGGCAGCAGCTTATGCTAAGTGACATGGTGACATAAAAAACTTTTCAAGATTTTTCAAAACATAAAAGGTCTCGTTTTACACTTCTCACTTCATATAACTATTACAATAGTTTTTAAAGATCAAACACAAACTTTGGTTAGACAAAATGATTGTATTAAGGTCCTCACGTGCAGTATTGAATTATCATGTTGACTGGAATGGCTGGCTCCTTCATCATGGCACCAAGCACCTTCACTATTGCAGATTTGTCACCAGTTGTCATTGGTACCTGTAAAAACACACACATGATAAGTTGGTACACACACACACTACGCACATACATACAGATATAACATGGAGAATGACCTTATATTGTTCAAGCTTTCTTCCCCAGCTGGCATGTTGATAGTAATCTTTGGCCATCTTAGTGACTTCATGATCACCAGTGATACAACCATAGTACACACTCAATTGACACACCCCCTGACAACAAATTCAACTTTATTATATTCGTTTCATGAAACAGCATCTTTTATAAACTGTATGCCTTCATGCTTTAATCAAAAGGTGAATACACATGATAACTGGTGCTTTGACAAAATACTGTACAAACACCCTAATAATGCATACACACTGCACATACTGAAAGACTATTTGGCTATTTACAAAATAAATATTTATTTATAAATAGGCTAATTACACCAATAAATGACATTGGCAATGTTTCTATTAATATGGCACATTGCATGCTGTTGTTACCTGGATGGCGGTGAGATGACCGGTGTCCATTCGATGGTGCATGCCCTCCAGTGATAACTGCTTGCGGCTGATTTGTGGATGATTGATTAATAATAGTGACAAGCCATAGAAGTGTTCCAATCTCTTGGCAGATAACACCTGCAGAGTGCAGAAGGTTAATTTATATCTATAACATCGCAGTGTTTGTGTGCGTGTGTGTGTGTGTTTGCATGTGTGCTGTGTGTGTGCATGGATGTAAACAAATTACCTTTGACAAGATCTCTTTGAGCAGACCTTTGATAGCATGACTGTACTCCTTCAGTCTCTGATAGACAGAGAGAGAAAGAAAATGAGCCACAATGTAACCACGACAACCATTCACAGTACCTGTGGTGAGCCTTGTTGTTTTGATAGCCCAGCAGATGCCACAGTTACCTCTTGTTTCAAGGAGTGATGGTAGGCCTGTAGACACAAGTAACAGCTAACAACCATAAACTCTCACACGGGTAATATTTTGCTCTGCTAACACAATATGTAATGCACACCTTACAATTAAGGCATGTTGATTAGTGACCAAAATACGCACCATGGCTTAGACAACTAAAACCTATATTTATTTTAAAAAGACTTTTGATCTCTCCAAAGTACACAACTTATATGACCACAAGGCTTATCAACTGTTCTATTGTAAATATGCAAATAAGCTTACTGTTAATGCCCAGTCTAATGCTAGCTGGTGGAAGCCATTGTTAGCCAGGGATTTACACAAAGACAACATAGACGAAGGATTGCCTACAATAATAACAATACACATGGTTAATACACTACATCAGCAGTATACCTGGTTGAGCATTAACCAGTGACAAGGCATTGCTCATGACTAGCGGCATTATTAGTCCATAGTCCAATATCATCCCTGTTTCTAAATATCTCCTTGGCCAGCACCACAGATCATAACATGTATGTTCTTCCCTGAGTGTAGTATATGTTGTGTGTAATGTATGTGTGTGTGTGTGTTGTGTTTGTGTGTGTTGTGTATGTGTGTGTGTGTTGTGTATGTGTGTGTGTTGTGTGTGTGTGCGTGTTGTGTGTGTGTTGTGTGTGTGTGTGTTTGTGTGTGTGTGTGTTGTGTATGTGTGTTGTGTGTGTGTTGTGTGTGTGTTGTGTATGTGTGTGTGTGTTGTGTATGTGTGTGTGTTGTGTATGTGTGTGTGTGTGCATGTTGTGTGTGTGCGTGCATGTTGTGTGTGTGCGTGTTGTGTGTGTGTGTGTGTGTGTGCGTGTGTGTGTGTGCGTGTGTGTGTGTGTGTGTGTGTGTGTGTGTGTGTGTGTGTGTGTGTGTGTGTGTGTGTGTGTGTGTGTGTGTGTGTGTGTGTGTGCATGTGTGTTAGTTACACTACCCACTGTGGTTGAAACTCAATCGTAGAGAAGCTCACATCATCCTTACACTGTCTACCAGTGATAATACACAACCTCAACACCCTCCACATCTCCATACACTCCATCAGTTGACCTACAGGTAACAAGAAAACTTAAACCCACAATGAAGAGATCACAAACACATATGAATACAAATACCTGTAGGGGACACTGTTATTGCTTTAGTTGAGAGACTGTCCAAGACCTCTAACAACTTCTGTTGCTGGTCAAAGTTGATTGCGGTGGTAGTTGATGCTACCCTCCACACATCCATCATACATTGCTGTAGAACAACTACAGTTTCTTTATTAGGGCTATCATCCAGAGCGGCTAGAATACTGTAAGAATATATTATAATACATACAAAAGAACACACACACACACACACACACACGATATTGTGTTTTTAAAGGGAGTAGGGATCACAATAAAAAGTAAGAACAATACATCATGCAGCCAAAGTAGGGATTAACTCTTGGAGAATGTGCTTAATTTGTGTATGTACATATGTACGTAGCTACCCAGCTGCAATTCTATAGTTGAGTCACCAATCAGATTCGAGACAAAACTACAAACGTCACCCACAATCTCAATTAAACATCTGGGTACCATGGTATCCACATTTTAGTGACTGTAGCTACCAGTCTTAACAGCTACGTGAAAGATATAGTAGTCTAAAGGGACTTTGTAGTAGTTATATTTTTCACAACCAGACACTACCATGGCACCATGCAATTTGTCGACGGACGTCACAATTTCTTTTTTTTAATGGATTCACATCAGATTGATCAATAAAGTCATTAAAGAATCAAGTCATCATCTGTGATTCCAGCCAAAAAATAAAAAAACAAATCAAATCATAAAGAAAAGGACTGGGCATGGTCCGGTCCCACTTACAGGCGAGCCTCAGCAATCTGAACAATCTGAACATCCACAGGAGCTCCAGAGACAGGTGAGTGTAGCCGTGATCGAGCACCGTGGATACACATAATGGCCGACCAGACCAAAGCAAAGCTTAATTTGCATCTAATCCAACCATTACCTCCCCATATGAAAGATCAAGTTTATCACAAAGCAAATTGGCCAGTCTCTTGTAAACTTGGCTTGCAGCATCACTCATTCCCCCTGTTGTAATAAAGACTAATGGAGTAAAATGGCTATGCTCAACCTCACACACACGTTGCTCATACTGACGCCTCTTCCCCTTCTCATGGCGGTGATAAGCAGATTTTAAATGGACAGTTTGATGGTGCACCAGGGTTGAAGACCCTAACATCAAAGAAAGAACCCTCAAACCTTCCACCCCAGAAGCCATTAACAGCAATATCAAGTCGAGAATTGGAGTCAGAGTTTGCAGTCTTAAAACGAAGAGCTTCACCAGAGAGTGGCTGAAGATGAGGCTCAATCGAAACATTGGTGCACACCTCTGACATCATCGTAGCAGTCAAATCGCAGACCTCGTTGTGTCGTAGTGAAGGAAAACCACCCTTAGGACAAGAAATACAGTGGTCAATTGTAAAATCATGGCCACATGCGCAGGAAGTGGGACAAACTGGTGGTGTCCAATGATACCAAAGCATTACAGCATCCCGAAAAGCAGTTTTATGAAGGGCAAATCCATGGAATTTAAGAGGTAGACAAGAAAGCCAGTTAGATGCCCCTTTCTCACAAGCAAGTTCAACTAAAGATAGTAGGTCTGGTGGAAGTTGATCATAAATACTTTTGGCAAACTCCTCCAGTTGGGTGGCATGTACCTCAGAACATCACAATTTCTTGCATGTATTGGCGGGCGTCCATTTGTACACTTGAACGGCTTCATTTGGAACCTGTTGTTAAAATTGTTTGTTACAATGTAACTAATTGTTTACGCCTACTTCAGATGCCTAGAGAGGTATTTTGCTATTAAGTTCGCCATTACATGGAATTTTCAGCACCCTGTTTTTTGTATTCCTATTTATCGTGCCAGTGTAATTAAAACGTATCCATTACACTCTACAGTCATGATGTGAAGTATTGCAATTACTTTTTAATTTCTGGAAGAAGATGCCTATCCGTGAAAATTACAAAAACATTGATACCATTTTAATGCATTTCTTGTCGATTTGATGGTTACAGCATAGCTTACGCATGGGTTAGAAACACAATGTATTTTATGGTATAATGCTCAACACGGTCACGTGATTAATATAAGGAAGTGCATGGTTACAAAGAAATGGGCGTTGCCCATGAATTCTACGGCAATTTCATCTTTCATTACTTAACTATCTTGACATCTTACATACACAGACCTTGGTTAGCTAGTGGACACGTTAAACAGATGTTAGCGTGGTTAATTCTCGATGAATTACTGGTTTATAAAAATGGGCGGCGACGTACAAATCACTTTTGTAGTTTTATAAAGAAAGTTACGGGTTTTCAACAAAACTTATTCTATTCAGCAGTTACACTAAGATACCAGTTATGCATTAATGCAGCCAGTTTCTTATAGACAGCTATGGTATTACAATAATAACAAGGTTACTACGTCGGTAAGGTCACTTCACCCGAGTTTTTGGTATTAGTATAGTATTATTATTAATTCGTCAAAATAGACAGGGGGAGCAAAAGGCTAAAAAAGCCTATAGGGGCACCCCCATAAACATACATACATACATACATACATACATACATACATACATACATACATACATACATACATACATACATACATACATACATACATACATACATACATACATACATACATACATACATACATACATACATACATACATACATACATACATACATACATACATACATACATACATACATACATACATACATACATACATACATACATACATACATAACAATACAAAACAAACATACACAAAACAACACAGCAAAGCATATACAACACAACAAAACAATTAGCTTTGAGCTGCTATTGTTGTATACCATAGCTGTCCATAAGAATAGCCACATTAATGCATAGCTGGTAGCTGCTGAATAGAATAAATTTCGTTGAAAACCCGTAACTTTCTTTATAAAACTACAAGTGATTTGTACGTCGCCGCCCATTTTATATAAACCAGTAATTCGTCGAGAATTAACCACGCTAACATCTGTTTAACATGTCCACTAGCTAACCAAGGTCTGTGCGTGTAAGACGTCAAGATAGTTAAGTAATGAAAGATGAAATCGCCGTAGAATTCAGGGGCAACGCCCATTTCTTTGTAACCATTATACCGTAAAAAATATATTGGCGTTTCTAATCCATGCGTAAGCTCTATTATCTATGGTTACAGTGCGACTGAGAAGAAACTTAGGTAGCCTATTACATTCTACTGGTGCTAAGAAGCCTAATGAAACTAATATTAATAAAACTGTCGTCCTACTCCAAATTTGTGTCGAAAAAATTCCAAAAGCTTAAAACTGCCGTGTTCCATTGTATAACTAACTTCTTTTACAATGAATAGCCAGAATTTTACCACCAGTCGAATCTCCATTAAGCGAAGGGGCTTTCAAACATCATTTTAAAACTTTGTGATTTACAAGAAGCCTAAAAATAGCAGCTGGAGTAACCACAAACAAGGTAGTAACAAATTGGCGCACCTTACTGAGAATAGACGAAAACATTATTACGTAATATAATTAACCGTTTCCAATCCAGGCTGCGCGTAGACCGGTCTAAATATCTATGGTGTCACCAGACTCTAATTCAAAGGGTCTGGGGACGAGACTAATTCGTCCGTACCTTCATTTCATTCCATAAGGGAGAGCCCTGAAAATAGTAACAAGTGTAAAATGTAAATCAACAGCGTCAATCGAAGACTACGGGCAAATAGCCACTCCGTTATAACAAGGTTGTTTCCGTCGGCACAAATTTGATCTATTTGCCTTATTTCGATCGCCATACTCGCTCACTTCCTTTGTTTATCTCCTTGATCTTTCATAAAGGGATTCGCAGTTCACGCAGAATTTGACATGGTGATAGTACACGTGTTGTGATTGGCTATTTTGTTCTTGTGGTTTTTGCAAATAGCCAATCAGATTAAAGTTTAGTTTGTCGTTTCCGACCTTTAGAAACCGCACGTCATCCCGGTATAAAAGGAGGAGCACAAGACTGCATGCATGCAGAAAAAGTTTTGCGAATACGAGGTTGTATTGATGGCGAAAAAACAGGCGACTAGTTGTGTAGAGAGTAATGATGATGATTGGGAAGAAATTAAGAAAGAAATCACATGCCCTATCTGTTACGAATTGTTTACAGATCCCCGTACACTTCCGTGTTTACACACTTTCTGTAAGTCGTGTATCCAGAGGAGCGTAGATACCGGACTGGCTGAAGTACCAGAGGGATATTTCGAATGTCCTTTATGTCGTGCACACGTGCCGCTACCCGCGAAAGGCATTGATGGAATTTCAGCTAATTTCTCTATCAAACGACTAATAGAAATTTACAGTAAACGACAAGAAATAGTCACCGATACTGCGCCAAAATGTCGTCTGTGTACGAGTAGTAACCCAGCGACCATGTGGTGTATTGAATGTGATTGTACGATATGTTCAGAATGCTCCGATGTCCATAAACGCATGAAGATGTTCGCTCAGCATCAAGTTATTCCAATGCAAGAGTTCAACAGTGATCCTAAACGTGCAATTAAAGTATTTCTTAATCCAGGTGTCTGCTCGGCTCATCCTGACCAAGTGTTGAAGTTTTACTGTTATACTTGTGACCAAACCAAGGATCAAACTATTTGTGTGGAGTGTGCCCTACTTAAGCATCGTGACCACAAATTTGATTCCATCGCTAATGTTGTCATGGAGGAGAAAGAAGAGGTGTTGAAGACGGCTGCTGCATTGGAGCCAATGAGAGATAAGGTGAGCGAAGCAATGAACCGAATAGCAGCTAGTAAAGATGACATTACTGATAATCATCTAGTGAATGTGAAACAAGTCAATTCTTTGTTTGACGAACTGCACCAAATATTAGAGCAACAGAGAGAAGTGATGTTGAAGAAATTAGAATCATTTAAAACTACTTCTCATAAATCATTAGATTTGCAAAACGATAATTTGGCTTTTCTTGAGTCAAAACTAAAGAGCTGTAGAGAGTTTGTGTTAAACTTGATGGACAATGGCAGTGCTAATGAAATCCTCTCCTTTAAGAGCCAGATTGCCGACAGAGTAAATGATTTGACTGGTCTAATGGAACGAGCACCATTAGAGCCAGTGTGTACAGCAGATACTACTGTATGGTGCATTGACTCCACCAAGTTTGTCACCATGTGTCAGTCAGTGTGTCACATGTTCTGCTCTCCTGACCTACCCAACTGTGTCGTCAACAAACCAATGAGACATTACATTGATGATGGGGTTAAGCCAGTCAATGCTGTTTCAGTAACATTATCACTACAGGATAGACATGGCAATGCTGTGATTGGACAATGTGAACATTTAGAGATTGCATCAGCTCTAGTCAGTCATGTGACAGTAAAGGAACAAGATGAGGTGGGTGTTTACAAGATCACATATCAACCAGTCAGTATACAGGCTGATGATGTGATGATCAAATGGAATGGACGTGACATCATCCAGTGTAATGTTCCCGCACTAATGAGGGACTATACTACCCTCAGGGTGGCTAGACCTGTAGAGAAGAGTGACGATGAGAACCCTATAGCCAGTGACGATGAGAATCCTATAGCCAGTGACGATGAGAATCCTATAGCCAGTGACGATGAGAAGCCTATAGCCAGTGACGATGAGAATCCTATAGCCAGTGACGATGAGAATCCTATAGCCAATGACGATGAGAAGCCTATAGCTAGTGACGATGAGAAGCCTATAGCCAGTGACGATGAGAATCCTATAGCCAATGACGATGAGAATCCTATAGCCAATGACGATGAGAAGCCTATAGCTAGTGACGATGAGAAGCCTATAGCCAGTGACGATGAGAATCCTATAGCCAATGACGATGAGAAGCCTATAGCCAATGACGATGAGAATCTTATAGCCAGTGACGATGAAGAGGACATTGGTAAAGGTAAATTAGATAATAAACTTAAGACACTTACCAGTTATGGACCTGATGGGATGGAGTTTGGTAGGGCATTTGGCTTATGTAATGGACCACATGATGAGTTGATAGTAGCAGACTGTGATAATGACCAACTGATAGTGTTTGATAAAGACCTTCAGTATTCCCATACCATAGGTGAAACTGGAGAGAATGAGGGAAAATTTCTTAGTCCTACTGGAATAGCCTGTGATAAAGCCGGGCAATTGTTTGTAGTAGATAGTGATAACAATCGTGTTCAAGTGTTTAAGTTGAGTGGAGAGTTTGTGACTACCTTCGGTACTGAAGGCAGTGGTGATGGTGAATTTAGTCAACCCTATGGACTAGCACTATCCTCAACTGGACGACTGATTGTATGTGACACTGGTAACAAAAGAGTACAAGTGTTTGATACTCAACAGAATCATCAGTTTCAATATAATTTTGCACAAGGGAAAGTTATTATTGATCTGACAATAAATGCTACTGAGGATAAACTGTTTGCAGTTGATGGTATGTGTATACTGGCATATACTCCTCAAGGACAATTCTTGTATTCCATAGCAGTAGACCCTGTCCACTGTGGTATAGCGCCACGCTCTATTTGTTCCACCCTAGATGGACATTTGCTAGTGGGTACTCTTGTATCATCAGTTTTTCTATCAGTGTATCATGAGAATGGTACTCTAGTCTGTGGTGGTGGTGGGAATGATGCAATATTTAAATGGGTTGTGGATAATGAAGTGCCTGATTATGGTTATGGAATACATGTCACAAGTGATGGAGTAATTGTGGCATTTTGTGAGAGTTGTGATGGTTCAATATTTGACACACAGTATGGAGCTGTGATACTATAGCAGCTAAGACTATTATTCTAGTTCAATAATAATGTTTTTGTAGTCATCTATAGTTGTTTGTTGTATTGTTTTTATGGACGACTACTATTCACAGCTTTCAGTTAATTGCTTGTATATTGTTATACGTATGTAAGGAAATGCCTTATACAATCCATAACTGTGTAGCTATGTCTATGTGGATGCGTGCATGTAGGTATCTAGCTACATACGTACTTAGTTTTGGCTAGACATGGTCACATGCGTAGCACTAGCACTGGAAAAATCGACTTCCTGTGTTACAAAATGTACAGGATGGGTCACAGTTCCTTTACCAGTGAATGTGAACATATCCAGAAACTTAACAGTATAGGGCAGAATTTCCTGTACCTACCCTGCACTCAGGGTGGATGCACATATCCTGTACACATAGAACAGGTGGTGTGGTAAATGCAAAACTACAATAGTTTCTATGGGAAATCCTTGAAACTTCATACATAAATATTTAATTTTACGGTTGGTTTTAACTAATCAAGCTACCTTTAATACATAGCTATCTACCTGTACAGTAGAATGGAACTTGGCTACCCTACTTACAAAAATGTTTGCATTGTGTATATAAGTACCAGCAAATGTCCATCTCTAGTGTGTTACAATGTGAAAGCTAGATGTACCTAATTTCTAATTTTAGGACTAAAACTGAACATTTTGTTATTCCTTCGAAATCATAACATTCATTTCTAAATAATAGATTTGATATTCTAAATGCATGCTATTATTCAGGTGATAGTAATTTGTTTGGGACATCAAAGGGGCTATGCGACAAAACCCATACAAGTGGGAATCACTATGAAATGTATGGCTTCCAAAAATAAGTACAATATTTTTGACATCAGAACATGAAAAACCATCTATTGGTGCAACACCAACGCTATAACTTCATTCAAAGTTGCTAACTTGGCCCGCTAGTGAATTTTAAAAAAATGTTGAAAACTAGGAGATTTTTGTCTGCCAGACAGCCTGTCAACAGGAAACGACCTAGAACCTAAACTGCTGGGTCTATAGCCTTTAATAATAAACATTATTTCCATCGACACAAACCTGTTTGTCATACTCACCCGGCGCCATACCCTGTCCTTTGTTCTGTCTTCTTCATCGATTGATCTTCTTTGGGTGTTGAAATTTTACGAAGGTGTCAACATTCCACACAAGGTGTTAACATGTAACAATAAACACCTCAGAATAGGCATAATCAACCGAGTTATTTTAAGTTTCTATTGGAAATAAATGCAGAAAGTTGTCTAAAAAGGAAAAAATTCAGTCCAGTGAATGGAGACACCCTTAATCGACACGTAGTGGAAAGAAGGAGCTGCATGGTTACCAGTCCTTCCATAGTATTCCATGGCCAGACCAGTTGTTTCCTTATCTCCACTTATAGCATACTGCAGTATGGCTACTACAGTATGCTACTGGTGGGTGTGTGCCACGTCCACCTGTACAACAGACTCGTTTCATCACGGTAGTGAGCAAAATGACTTGTATTGTGAAAGAAGGACTAGTCTGCTCGTAGCCAGACCATTGTACTACCGTATACGTAAAAAAATTTGAGTGTATAAAATTTCGCAGATTTCTGATAATTTAAAATTTTCGTGGGTAATAAATTTCGTGGTATATTTTATTTCGTGTAATTGTTCCGTATGCGCCAGTGATGTCAGCTTCACGGTATGAATTTGATTCTGCAGTTCGGGGATTTCATGAATACCAATCGATTTGGGCTCCAGTGGTAGGCGAAGAGCTCCCGTGCAAACACGAAATGCACAACCCACACGTTTGCTGTAGCGGTGGCAAAGGACCACGTGGTCATTGGGCATTTACCAAGGAAGTTCTCAGCAATATTTTGGTCATTTCTGCGAAGTGGCTCGATTACTTGTATTATAACTGGAACCCGACAGTACAAATTTTTCATACTCGTGGTGACCACTGGATTACATTAACAACAATAGGATGTAGTAAGGACCACATCTTAGTTTATGATTCTCTGTATGACGATATTGACAGTGCTACCAAAAACTCTGTGGAAACAGTATTTCATGGAAGCCATTTGCATTACAGTGTGCCTGTATTACCTAAACAGAAGGGTCCTATGGATTGTGGCCTTTATGCCATAGCTTATGCTACATACCTTGCACATGGCAAAGATCCACAACGCTTGACCACTCATTATTTCAAGCAGGAATTAATGAGGTATCATTTGGTTAAGTGTTTAGAACAAGGACATCTTACTGAATTCCCATGAAACATATAATTATAACATTTTCATATACAGCAACATTAATGGTATACCTATCATATCTACATACTTGTTAGTCCAAGATGTTTTGTTGTATTTATATAACTATACATTAAAAAAGGCCTAAAATACCAGCAGCTGAAAAACCATTCAAAATGATTTCAGGATGAGTTGTGAAATACTCAGCCATTTCAATGACCCACTTTGCTGAAAGAGGTTTCATTCTGCTTAACCTCAAACCCACTTCCTCACAAACACCATCATCTAGCTGCTGACAAATAATATTGCCATACCACTCCTGAAACTTGCTCCTCATGAAGTCTTTAGCCGGTTTGTTAACGCTGAGGTCTAACGGTTGAAGTTTGTCAGTACAGTTGGCAGGAATGAAAACATATAAAATGTTGTTCTGGTCAAGCAGATTGCATACCTCATTTGTACATTGTCCTTTAAAGGTGTCAAATAATGCTAAGGCAGGATAATCAGGTGCAAGTGTCAGCTCCTTCCGCTTCTCTGTGACATAAGGAATCAGTATTTTATGAACATATTCTCACCATTTGACCAGTGATTTGAGGAACATGTTATGTTCCACCCTTGCGGGAAAGCAACATTTTTTGGAAAAGACCTTTCAGTCGTTCCTTCATACACTAGTTGAATTGGCAAAAAGTTGCCAGCTGCTGTACAAGTAAATAAAGCAGTGATTTTGACGTTTGTCGTCGATGGCAGTTATTTCAACACGTTTTGTGCCACGCTTTTCCATCATCCAAGATGAAGAAGGGACTATCTTCATAGCTGTCTGGTTCCAGTTGATCAGCAACTCTTTTGGAATGTCTTCCATAACTACAAGGCTTTTAATATCCAGCAAAAATTGTTCTTTGATTTCATCAAAATTTGAAGGCAAAACCTTTGATTTTGAATTGGCTCTTCTCTTTGTGAACTGCATTTGACGTAAAACACTTATGGCCCAATCTTTGTTAAGGGTGATAGGTTCACCAAATTCATGCAAGCTGCTTTTTTCATGTTTCAACAATATTCCTCTTCCTATTCTAATTACTGTACTTGATCCAATAGATGTTCCTCATTCTCTCATGGCTACTATTCGCTCTTGTAAAATCAAATCTAATTTGGTACCTAACAAAGGTGGTCTGCCTCACTTTCTACCATCCAAACTACTCACAATTACAGCCTTCCCAGGTTCCGTTGATTTTCGCTTCTCCCAAAGATTAAGTTCATACCCTTTTTTCCAATCTCGAACAGTACTCTCTTTCAATTCTTTCTCTTTAAAATGTCGTAAAGCTTTTGTTACCTTGTTTTCACTGGCGTATCTCCCTATCGTAGCTTTGTCTTTTGGAGAAAACTTAGAGTAACTTCCCCATTTTTTCTTTGGGGTTTCTTCTGCTTCCATGTGTTTTTGGTCCTCACTGATTGAAACACTGCAGCTGGGAATAGGACGTAGAAATTTGAGCAACGCCATTGATAACACACATGCAATGCTGAAAATGACGTGTGCACTATTAAGAAAAACTAGTATATCTCCGGACATGCAGGTTCTCACGATGTGCACGATATTGTTAGTTTCACAACTTGTAAGCAGAAAGCGTAACAAATTTTGTGGATCATAGCTTTTTTTATGAAAGAATTTTGTGGATTTTTGTCATCTGCAAAAACCACGAAATTAAATCCACCACAAAATTTTTTACGTATACGGTATGTGCTAGGATGTTTATCGATGTTCTGATTATAAGCTTCCGATGTACATAATACGGTCGATGTAATATGGTCATATAATTAACATTAGGGGCTTATAATCAGAACATTGATAACCAGCTGGCGCATAACAATGGTTTCGTGTTTCTTTGTACTTAAAGGGGCTATGTGACAACCCATACAAGTGCATGATTCACAGGGTAGTGGAAGGTGAGTCGATGGAGGCTAGCCCTACACCAACAGCTTACAGCCCTGCCGTACGGTGCTCCGGTCCAACCGAGGAAGATGGGCAGCCCTTGCCCGCCGTGGTACACGCCGAATGGTACCTGTGAAATCATGTCCGTAAATCACCACATTCATTCATGTAAACTATGCAAAAGGGTGTGTCCAACGATAACTTTGTCGCAGGCGCACGAGACTGTCATGTCAAGGCTAACTGTTGTGTCAAGGTGTAAGCTACGAGACGAAGTGCTTCGCTAGTACTTCTAGGCGTGGTAGGTTGACTTACAAAGTTTCGGGACGGATGGGACAACTAATATGAAATAACATATGTTTCTAGTAGCTACGTGTCGAAAATAAACTCGGGGGCGGTTAGTTACCTCGTTATTGCTGTCACTGTCCGGTGAAGAACTGCTGCCATCATAGTAATGGAAGAGAAAATTAGTAATGCAATCACACGCTTAATTTTGTATTATGACGCACTTATGTACTATTAAGCACTATAGTACTTAATGGTACACACACATAACAGTCACATATACATACTATGTCAATTTCTGTTGATCAATATTGATAGCCTCCTTACAGACATTCCTCAGTAATCTCCTGTAAACCTCTGCTTCACATAAACCAAGCAGAACAGTAATGCTGTATTTGTACAATCATTACTCAATTCTTACATTACTCAGTAGAATACTCACCTAATAAGATTACTAACAGATGAACTACCAGTTTCTTCATCGTTCTGTTAAAATAAAACAACTGTGTGTGTGTGTGTGTGTGTGTGTGTGTGTGTGTGTGTGTGTGTGTGTGTGTGTGTGTGTGTGTGTGTGTGTGTGTGTGTGTGTGTGTGTGTGTGTGTGTGTGTGTGTGTGTGTGTGTGTGTGTGTGTGTGTGTGTGTGTGTGTGTGTGTGTGCGCGCGCATGTTCATGCATTACATGTAGTACTACCAACCGGAATTGTCCCAGTGAACAGTGTGGAGTATTCCAATGAACTGGTGAAAACATCAGCAGCCACTGCACAACCCATCTCAGCATCAAGTGAATGCAACATCTCCCAACCATCGGAGAACTACAAAAAATGATATTTTGTGAGCAAACTACATATTCTTGTACATATAATCTTATAAATCTAAATTCAATTTCAGCCTTGAAGCCTACTAGGCTTATAAGAATAGATAAGAATACAAAAACCTATTCAAAGGAATTTTTTCTCACATAATTTTCTGTACTATTGCGGAAATCTTCATATTTCTACAACTTACCTCTCCAGCAAGGAAAAGGTTTTGGGCGTGATAAAAGTACACTTCAGTATTAGGGAGTTGGTAATACTCGGCCACCTGCAACACAAACAAACAGATGAACAAAAATCACAAACACAAAACTGCACCGCCTACCTGAAGAGCATCTTGCAGAGAGCCACGCTGCTTAAGAATATACCTGATCAATTTCACCTATTATAGGAATGTATATATACATACAGTTTACTATTATTAGCAAATACTGGATATTTAATTTCGCTAAAATTAATACTTACAAAATTTTATACCATTATGTGTATGTTCTATTAGAGTGTTTCATTTTAATCTTAGGGTATGCACATACATGTACATATATAGGAATCTCACTGAAGGGTAGATAGAAAAGTCAGTGATGCCATATTCCAGTAGAATTCTTTTTAGGCACATCCACCTGTAGCGGCTGGAGAGCTCCTCGACCCTAAAAATGGCACAAACCAATCTTCGTCACTCTGACACCAGTACACCCACCCTGTGCACGAAAACGCAAGACAGGCTTTCACTAGTTGCTCCATCTCATCACTCCAGCGACTAGTGGAATACTGAGTTACAAGCTCAGTGCATACATCAACCTGATACTATAAATAGTAAGAAAACAACCTGATACTATAAATAGCAAGAAAACAACCTGATACTATAAATAGTAAGAAAACAACCTGATACTATAAATAGCAAGAAAACAACCTGATACTATAAATAGCAAGAAAACAACCTGATACTATAAATAGCAAGAAAACAACCTGATACTATAAATAGTAAGAAAACAACCTGATACTATAAATAGCAAGAAAACATATGAGTGACAATTCTAAAGCTAGGATACAGGGGGCCTTGAAGTTTCTGATACAGGGAAGCAAGGATTCAGAAATTATAAAGTTTCTCCTTAAATATGGCCTAGAAAGGCATGCTAGACTGCTGCAAAATATTGATACCAATGTATTAATGCTGTGAACCTGCATTCATTTGCAAAACCGGTTATTGGATGATCAATAATTGAATATTGACCTTATTGCACAGTTTTAAATTAGCATGCTAACCAGCTCTACAAAAGTAGGAAAAGAAATGCCAGTCACACAATGCAGAATTATGTTAAGTTTTATTGTTTGATCATAAAATTAATACAAAAGTTGTATGATGTGCTGTGTATAGCATGATGCATTAATGCTACCAGTAATTATCACTAGCGGCATAATTAAGATGGATTGGCTCTAAGTTGTATGTAAAAATCAACACATTAAAAGGATCAAGTGCAGCTCTTTTTTCATTTACAATCGGTTATGCATAATTATAGCCGATTATTGACCTTTCCTAATGCAACAGAGATTCCCCAGTAGTACAATTACCACACATTACCTGGTGACTATCAATGGCCTTCACTATTGCTACTATCTTCCTCTCTAGTGCAAACTCAGAAGATGACTTCACCTGGTTACCTGACCTCTATACAAACCAACATCATACTGTATCATGTTAAATCAACAAGGGACCTCACCTTGACATAGTTCAGTAATATAATGTCAACATTGGCCTTGTGTCTTGCACAGTACGGTCGGATTTGTGACTCAATGACGTTCGGGACCAATTCAGGGACCGTCACACGGTCTAACAACTGGTACACAATCTTTTCACTAGTAACCTAAGCCAAGCATAAAGTTATATGTACATGTATGAGTTCCGTTTAATACAGTTGGTTTTGAAGGAGAAGTTAATGAAACTCAGGATCCTTTACTATCTCTTATTTACAAAAAATATCTCTCTCTTATGCCAACCTTGCTGTGCTGTGCCAGTGAAATGGAAAACTGTAACTCCCTATGCAGATAACACAGGTCCTCCAACTGACACACAAGATCATCCCACAACTTGTAGAGAGCATCCCCTCCCACCAGCTATAACAAAAACACACAGACATGTACACATAGTTTATAGGATACATATTCATTGTAGAACATTCACAATGCATTACTTACCATGTCTGTCTTCTTATGTAGTAACAATTTCTGAATGGCTGTAACCATGGTGAAGCTATTGTCTGGCCACTTGTCCTTAATGATCTTATTGGTAACAACTGATGCATCTCAAATCTCATATGAGCTCACCTTTTCATGTTCCTCCAGCCTACAAACAATGTTTTCTGCCCATGACAAAAAATCTTTCTGTTCGGAGACACAGCACGCATACACATATCCAATAAATTTATAACATCCCTTAATCGTTTCTTTCACTAGAAATTTCTCTTTGGGAAGTGTAATTATTGAAGCTATAAAATATCTCTCTTACAGGTCTCCTTATAGTAATAGTATCTCTAACAGGTCTCCCTATAGGATACAGTGTAATAGTAGCTCTAACAGGTCTCCCTATAGGATACAGTGTAATAGTATCTCTAACAGGTCTCCCTATAGGATACAGTGTAATAGTAGCTCTAACAGGTCTCCCTATAGGATACAGTGTAATAGTAGCTCTAACAGGTCTCCCTATAGGATACAGTGTAATAATAGCTCTAACAGGTCTCCAGAAGAGACACAATACTCACCAACATCAAAGGAAGTTGCTCCAGGATAAACGGTAAAATAATGTCACTAATCCAAGAAGTCAATTGAATCGAAGAAGATGCTTCAGGAACAGCCTTCAATATGTCCACCATCACTTCAGTGTCAACACATTCTATCAGTTCCCCCTAGTAACCACACACACAAACAACTTTCTACCATATTTTATACAACCACTTTTACCAAAACACCACAACCAAACACCAGACCTTATCCGCTATTACCAACCAACACTAAATAATATTATGGCATAAATTCAATATGTAAAGTGTGTTTTGTGTCGATATACACATTATTCTAATTGTACTGGGCATAACTTTATAAGCAGCAGATCTCCTTTTATAGGCTGTACATACAGTATGGCTTACCAGTGAGGCGGTCCAGATGTATGCTGCCTTGCTGTAATCACCCTGTTGTAGCAATGACTTCACCTGGTCCACTGCGGCTGTGGTCAAAAATGACTGCCACAATTCCACGCTAAAAGGATAAAGAGTAATATAAAGCAAACATGCATTTACACACACACAAATACGCACGCACAAGCACACAAACATAACATACATACACACACACATACCTGAAAGCTTGCGTGCCATACACTAGCCGAAACATGGTTAACTTATGAAGCATAACACTAATCTAAAAAGTTAAATATTTACATAGCAATCTGAAGGAGAAGACTTCACACCTTCTCATGCAACTCTCCATAAGATGTATGAGAACAAGAAACCTATCAATTCAATTGAAAACGGCATACGCTAAACAATACATACATGTACGGCTTGCTTAAATGCAAACCCTTACCTGATAACAATATTCCAATACAGCAAAAGTGACATTGTATGACAACATCGGCGACAGCATACAAAGCTCACATACAAATTCGACATCCTGTGGATAAAATTGAGAAGATGAATAGCCTCAGTTATTGTAACAAGATGACGATCACTTTGATTTTCTTTAGGCATTCAAGTAGTTCATCGGCTTCTCTGCTTACATCAGTACAAATGGCATCCATGAGAAACTCTGCTTGAGCTTTGTATACCATCTGAACAATACATACAAGGCCTTGAAATAATTCCTGACAATTGGACAATGTCCGGACATGATCTGACATGTCTGGATAAACTTAAGTTTTGTTCTGACATGTAGTAGAAAGGTACAGAAATTTTGTTACAATGCCTACTGCATATATGTACAAATGTAGATATTGATGCTGCGTACCTCAACATTTAATTCATTGTTTAGTGCATAGCTCTCAGCCTCCACAAACTTTTTCTGTTGTATTAGTCTTCTCAGCTTATCCTCGCCCTCAGACAACACAAGCTGGTTAACTTGAACACTACACCATAGTAACATATATTATGGACCATCATCATAGGTCAATGCATGTGTATGTATGTATGTATGTATGTATGTATGTATGTATGTATGTATGTATGTATGTATGTATGTATGTATGTATGTATGTATGTATGTATGTATGTATGTATGTATGTATGTATGTATGTATGTATGTATGTATGTATGTATGTATGTATGTATGTATGTATGTATGTATGTATGTATGTATGTATGTATGTATGTATGTATGTATGTATGTATGTATGTATGTATGTATGTATGTATGTATGTATGTATGTATGTATGTATGTATGTATGTATGTATGTATGTATGTATGTATGTATGTATGTACATACAATGTTACCTAGCTTCTCCATTGCTGATATTCAGGTCAGTGAACAATATGCAATCCTATGAACAACATGGGTATATGTGCTTTGCACGCACGCACGCACACACGTACCTCAGACATTACTCCGGAGCAAAGAGTAGCAGAGGATGACACATCAATTGAATGAAGTACCATCAACCCTGGTAATGTCACCACGCTCAACACAGCAGGCTACAAGAATAAGACACAATAAAAAATTCCTTCCATATCTAGCCCTGCAAAACAGACACACCACTAGTATGATATGGAAAGAATTTCTTCATCATGTCTAGTGTGACACTAGACAAAATGAAAATTCTTCTTTTGACACACTAGACATAGTAAAAAATTCTTTCCGGTCTATAAGCTACTAGTGTGTCTTATTTTTTAGACTGTCATACATGGAAGGAATTTTTATCGTACACTAGACATAATGAAAGATTGTTTCTTCGACACTATAGACACTCTTTCAAACACAATAATCACAACTAAATATTATTACATGCATAAAAATGGTTTCATGGCTATGCATTTCAATGGATTGTCCAGACATAATTTCCTTGGAAACCAAATACATGTACTGTGACGTATAAGATATCATCAGCAACACATACGTACATACACACGCACATATGAACACTTCAATAGCATGCCTTAAAACAGAAGTAGGATTGTGCATGTAAACAAATCTTTTGACTTAACTTCTCGGTACTCCAGCAATTCTATATACTAAATGTAAAAGCTTATAAGCAATTTTAATGCAGCAAAAACTGGTTTAAAATTTTTCAATCATACATTTACTCCTGGCATTCAAAAATATTCATACCTTATGGTTCAACCCTGCTGTCAGAACACAGGCCTTTTGGTCTAATCGGTTGAAAGAAGAGCAACAGAATACGAAATCTTGAACAGCTGTCTCTTTCCACACGTTTGTCATCACTGCCATTCCAGCAAGAAGTTGCAACACAACCAAATCATGCTAAAACAAAAAAACAGAATTACTATTCATATAAGCAGATAATACCCACATATATAACTATACAATCTTTTGCTTATTTCTATCCACTCACATATTCAGTGATCACAAGAAGGTATTTGTTGTCAGGGCTGATTTCACACTTGCGCACACCGATATCTAAGGACATTAACGGCATTAAAATCCACAAGTGTCCAGAGATTCATATAATATTCATTACAACATACTATATTTAATAATGTTTATTGATATTACATTGTACGCAAGGCACCCAAACAAACATACACACATGTATAATATTATACACTGGATAAGTAGATGAATCTTGATTATTTATATATTTATATCCACTGAAGCTGTACTTTAAGAGAATGTATATTTTAAAATATTTTACTTATGGCCTAAGAGATTGAGGATCAGCACATATCTATCAAACATTCAAATGTTTTGGTAGGATATACGTCTCACATCGCAGTAGTCTAGAATATATTTGTTATATACTACGTACTTGATCCTCAATCGGCTTTGCTTGGACCTGTGACACATATTATAACACAACACACTATACATACATACATACACACACACAGACACGCACATACATACACACACACACACACACACACACACACACACACACACACACACACACACACACACACACACACACACACACACACACACACACACACACACACACACACACACACACACACACACACACACACACACACACACAGAGGAAACATACCACTCAGGATCCACAATGGTAAATCATTAATTACATAATCATCACTATCTCTCTCCCACAATTGAATCCCACACATCTCACCCTACCATTAAATACATGATATAATTATACATATTATTAACTATATAGTATATACACTACTAACAGTAGAAATAACATTGCCATCTTGGAAAGAAACTGAACAAGGTATCTCAGTGCTATGGAATGACTTCAGATCAAGTTTCACTGTTACCACCAACTTTAGCATCTGGAACAATGGCTATATATATTACACAGTCATCTCATAAATAAAGTTACTTGTGATACTTCTTCTTGTTGCATACCTATAAGAGATATACCAGTAATGTTTAATGTATGTAAGATTGTAAGTGCTTACTTGTGTCTAAAGAGGCCAAATTGATATCAGGAAAAATAATTGCTTGATTGCTGCTAGTGAGTGTTACCAAATTACACCTTCCTGCATCATAAAACAGTTAAAACACCCATGTGTCTATAATGTAGGGCTCAAATGAATATATATTCGACTATTTAGCAGATATTCGTATTCAGGATATTCGAATACAATTTTAAGTATTCCAATAGTCAAATATAATGATTACAGTACCAGTGTTTACAACACATGTAAGAAATGGCTTTACAATGTTTGATCATACACTGAATTAAGGCATTTGCAGTATTGTAAGGACATAGCAGCTTGACAATTTCATTATTATGTCTGATGTATGTTATAATTAACCAAAAGGAATATTCAGTTAGTTGCCATTAGAGTTCAATTACCAAAATCATCTATTCGTTTGATCCACTATAATGTTACAGTATATGCTGTGTGTGTTTGTGTGTGTGTATTACACACCCTCCTCATTCTGAGCAGAACACTTCACTTGCAGTAAAGGTACATCCTCGGAATGTGGTAACACAACGGCCTACATGAAGCACATGCGTACACTTTAACAGCTACCGCAAACAAACACTGCACACCTGTGAAAACATCACTCTGTCCATGTCCACAGACAAAAAATGAAGCACGCCATCTCTAAAAACACACATACTCACATAAGCATATATAACACGTCTAGCTTGCTAGCCAAGAGCACACACCATATCACTATTTGCAAAGACATATTATATTACATGCAATGTGTGTGGGACAATAGGAAAACCATGTAAGAAGGAAGTCTGAACAAGGAAAAATGGAAGTACAGAAGAACCAAATTCAGAGGCTTGTTACACATTAATGGCAGTGAGACTAACTCAATCGAGTATTAATACGTCAAGTTCATTAATGTGTATTGTGTTGACTATGGATTCAATAAAATGCATTCAGTCAGTTAACTTTTCCATCATTAAAAATTATCACTTTCTACTGCTTACAAATACAGTAATGCACGTGTCACAAAACTACTGAATGCAAGCCACACACTGTACCTTGTTGCTACGACAACCCATTCTTCTTCACTGCTCACAGCAATAGCATCAATTGAGGAACCTATGGCAGCATTTAACTAATTATGATGGCTAACTAATCAAAGAACATAGCCTTAAATAGAAGCCCTTGTGAAACTCACCAAATTGACTTATCTCGGTGACTTGCTGTGTGATACGGTTCACCTTGAATGCACTATTATCTATTGCTACATACACCCATACACTAGTACACAGGGCGTGGGAATATTGCTGCTTGGTTGCTCGCTGCTTAGTAACAACAAATATGGGAAGTTATAAATTTAGCATCTTAATCTACCTTATCACCCAAATTAGTTCCAATATTAGTAACGGAGTGGAGCTAATGTTGTGGTGCAATAAACTTCACACGTTGTTAATTGTTTTCAGTCACTTACTTCCCAAGCCATCGGCGTTATTTAGAACAAAATTTTCCCGCAATTATAAAAGCGCATGCGCGGATTGCATAGCAGGCTTAACCATGAAATCGAACGTGGCGATAAGTGTGTTCGTCTTCGAGCTGTTAGTAGCAGTCATCTTTGCTAGTAATTGTAAAACACATTATGGAAAGCTTAGAGACTGTACTTGTGGGGTGCAATATCGTGACGTAGAGACGAGATGTTGCAGTGTGAAACAGTGTAGTGTTCCTAACGTGAGGACTGAGAATTTGACTTGCCCACTCAGATGCCTAAACAACGGGCAAAAACTCGTTGATACCAGCTCAAGAATTGGTTGCAGGTGCAGGAGAGACTATGGAGGGGCCTGTTGCGAAAAAGGTGGGACTGAACTGTATATATATAGACTCAGCTTTGTGAATATTTGTGAATTAGATTAGATACAGCTGCACTAGGTCAGAGCAAGTTCAGATTACTGATAGGCCATGCACACATCACATGCATGTACCGGTTAATATGCATGCATCGCTTATACTATGTAACTAGTTATGCCAGCTTGAGCCGGGGACTCATGCAGTGAGCATATATATGTGTAACTATACTGAAGCCTACATCATATACTGCATATATATAACTACAGGCTTCCTAAGAGTTCTAACTATATATATAGGATTCAATCCTATGCACATGTCGGTGTAGTTATATAATACAACTGCATGCATCTGTGCATTTTTGCACACCTGTATATTTATACTTTAAAAACTGTCAAGTGTCATGATGATTGATGTGATATGACAAAAGTGCTGGGTTTAATTCCATTTTCATATTTACTCAATATAGTGAAAGGAAGCTGTGATAATATCTTGTTCAATTGGAGGGGTGAGATCAAGTCTCCCAACAACTCCACAGATAATCCAGACAACGTGAACTGCACCTGGACAATTAAAACTGATCCGCTTAGGAGAATAGCACTATCAGCTCGAGCCTTCAATGTGAAAAGTGGGGTACACTGTATGTGCAATTATATCATGGTGCATGATGGGAAGAAAACGATGAAGTTTTGCGGCCAGTATTTTCCGACTTTATACAGTGAGACTAACCAGCTGATTGTAAAATCTTACGGTCATCCGTCAGAAAGTGTATTTCACTTTGATTACCAAACTTATTTTAAAAGTAAGCTTAACAAAAAATAGCTAGTTTATAAGTAAAGATATAGCTATGACTAGCTATGACTATATAATAATAAAATACTGTTAAATAAAGGAACGCCTTTAGTTTGACTAGCTACTATAATTATACTGTTAACCTTTAGTTTAATTTTTGACTGGATAATAGCGACTATATATAGAGTTACATAGTCACTGGGTGTAACCTTACATATCACTATGGCTACATAACTGTAGTCAGGTGTACCTTAATTTACAGTGACCACGACATAGGTATTTTCCACACACCATGATGTCATTGCTATGTATACAACCATTTGTAAGGTTTCGGGTATACTAGTTTTACTAGTATTGTAGCTTTTATAAGGATTCGGTTAGCTGGATTTCATGGATATACATTTTTCATGTAATCCTTATATATACTTAATATCAGAATTGCTATATATGGCAATTTGTTTATAAGTCTAAATCATTTTTAATTGTTGTTATAAAACTTCTGATATTCCATAGATGCCTTAAGTGGTAATATATTTTTATAGATACATGCATTTGTACTCAACCAAGGTTACATTAACGAAGTGTTAATCAATTTTATAACCTCTGTTTTGTCTGTTATAGATCAGAAATGTGGTCCCAAGACGACTTTCAAGGAGCTAAATGGTGTGATCACTTCACCGCAGTACCCGCTCAACTATGGCCCAACAACCATCTGCACTTGGGCCATAAAGGTTTGGTCCGGCTATGCATTAGTGGTGAAGTTTCAGAACATAAACATACACGAGACAACCGGATGTTTATCAGACTATGTATTTGTTAGCAAAACAGACAGATATGGAAGACACAGCGTTGTCACTAAATTGTGTGGAAACAGAGACGACTTGGCTATCCACATATCCAATGCTGTAGAAGTAAGAGTAAGATTTGTGTCTAACAGCAGAACAGAAGGAAAGGGATTCAAACTATTTTATTACTCAAGAAGACTCTACCATTACACATATGGCTGACCATGCAGTCCATTGATTGTGCACACATGTTCACTTAACTTATAGATGAATGTCTATGTACATAACAATTCTTACAAATTTTAGCTAGTATGATCTTCTGTTGTTTTAAAGCCATGCTGTTTTGTGTACTCCCAGATCAGCAGTGCACCACTGATGTGCACATTGAGGGACCTGATAATCCCTAACTGAGGTATTTCAACACATTCGTCCAACATGTGAATTAAATGCACAGGAATACCTTCTCGTTCATTGCTAAAAAAATATAAATCAGCTGTTAGTGAAGTAGCTACTGTAATTCTACAATGTTAGCGTACCCTAATAAGAGCACTGTCTTTAAAGGGAATGTGTAACTGGTAAGACATTTGCTTTGGGTAGTTTGTTCAACTCCAACTAGAGAATATCCTTGTTGCTTAATATTCCAAAGATATTCTTCCAAATTTGATGCTCTGACCTGCCAGTTAATAAATTTGGCAAAAATTTAAAAAATGAGGATAGAATACCTGAGTAATCGGAACCCATTTTTCTGCTGACACACTTAAGGCTTGAAACTGACTGTCTTCAGTAATATTCATGCTATTCAATACTAACTGGGACACTCCAAAGACTTCACAAGTTCTGCACAAGCCTGTATGATAAAACATGTAGTTACTAATCGTACAACATTTACGTATATAGTCCCCATTCATAAATTGTACCAAACATTATCCATTGTAAATATTCGATAATCGCATCAGTTACAGAGTACTTAAAGCCCTACCCTGTATTCACAAGTTGAGTTATAAATTATAATGTATCATTAAGATGAATGGTCGGATTCACCCACAACCTCACTTTTCTCCTACTTAGTCACATGCATATACACTGTGGAGTTAGTTATCAAATCGCTCAAAAAATGAAATTCATAACTGCATAGATGGATACAGATTTTACCTCCAAGATTTGGTGGCTTATGAAGTAAAGATGCTACCAAAATCAGTTCGCCTCCTGGTGGCTTCCTATTAGAGGTAACAGGATAATCTGATTGATCAGGAAACAGCTCATTCATGATGGTGTCACTGCTGCTACTCCATGGGGTGATTTTCTTTTGTACGTCATCGGTGGTTATCCCTGGATTGCCCTTGTCTCTGCCATCTTTGCTTTGTCTTTCTTCCTCCCTCTTTGTAGCTGCCTCACGTAGAGACTGGTTATTGCATTGCAGTGGAATGAACAAAGAATCATTCCAAAACTCTGAATGTTCAAAATCATTCCTTGAAATAAACTCATCATCAGTTAACCCTGATGATTGTGGGATGATGTAATACACGGCCTGAGGCCACAAAGAAAAGCCACTAAAAATGTTTATAGCTACAGTCTTGTCCTTACATACTTCAAAGCTCAAATCTTTAACAGCATGACAAAGGGTATAAAACAAGTTTTCACTCATTCTCTTTTTACATCTGGCTACATCACTATTTGTGACAAGTCAATATTTACATACAGTGTGAATTATTCAGTAGCCTGCATACCCATTCATCTTTATGAACTCCACTATAGGATGCAGGTAGTTCAATTGTTGATCCATCTTACCACATGCTATGTACAGATCCCATAGATACAGTAGGACGCTTTGTGCATATATCTTTGTCATAAAGTGATGGCAGTTGGTCCACTTCATCACAAGGGGCAGGGCCTTAACTAAAAAATCATACTAAGCAAAGATGATTCCAGTTACTTTAAAAGTGATTTAAATCAAATCTTACTTTGCCATGGTCTTTGTCAAGGCAACGGCCTATTTGCGCAGTGATTGTTAAAACAGAAACCAGCAGACAAGATTTGTTGGGTGTATTCTATAATTAATAGCTGTGTTTATATTTCACTAGTTAACTCAATTACATTTTCCAAATGTTCCCAAAGCATAGGCAGAAGATTGGGATGTACAGATAATGTGTAGGAGGCTGCCCATTCTTGTGAGTACCTAACAGAAAACTGATCACCAGATTCCATCACTTTGAAAATTGCAGGCAACATGTCTTCCAAAGTGGTCTAAGTACGTGTGGTGAGATTAAACAACTACATTGTTTGCAATTGTTGCTCACTTGTTCCACATAAGGTAACAGTATAACAATGGTTTGCCACAATCTTGATCTGATTCGATGTGATAAGCTATTAATAAAACACTTTGGCCTGCCTGAAATCTCTTTATGGCTCTACTGTAAAAAGACAGCACTCAACCAAGCCTGTGTGCCTTCTTTACCTTCTGTAACAGCAGCTGAATGAGATGTGGCATGAAGACTTGGGTAACCCAACAAAGTTGAGAATCACGCTTTGATTTTTCTGCCAGCTGAACCAGAAACAAGGCCATCGTTAATCTTACATGAGCATCTCCCTCTGTTGGTCTATATAGCAAAGAAAAGTTCATGGTTTGGAAATGTTTTGAACAAAATGTGTCACCTTAGATGTAAGCTGTTGGAAGAACATTCTTCACCGAGTGCCTCAATAAAACAATTAACATCATATGGCACTCTAAAAATGTAACAATATAATTGAAATCTGTAGTTAGAATTTCAAACCTGAGATTCCGTTTATAAACTGGCCCAAAGAGCAAAGTATCTATGATAAAGTTACTGTAACAAATTAAGCTGGTTTTTAAGCTAGTAGAATACTCATCAACTGCTTTAAGCCACGTCCGACAGCAGTGGCTTACTAAGACATTAAACATGCCAGTTTTTTGTTCTCCTGTTTCTTGAAATTCTAATAACACCTAAATAAATAGTAAACATGACATCAAATGAGATTAGCATGTAGCTTTTACTTGCTGTAATATTTCGCCGAGTCGTTCATCAGAACTGCTGTAAATAACAAGAAGTAATGGATGAAATGCAAACGACAGAAATGCATTCAGTGCATCCGAAAAGATTTTACGCTTATTTTTAAACCCGAGAGTGAGCTTCCATAGGACGGATATGTAATTACAGAGGTCATCACGATCAAGTTGATAAAGCTATAAACACAAAAATAATGTATATATATGATATAAAACTGGTTGGTTGTAGCTACCTCTGGTACTAGAAGGGTCATGCATTTGCATACTGTTACAATGGCATCATTGCTACCAGCATCCAGTGAGTCAGTGCAAACCTTAGCCAGTTGTACAGCATCGATAAAACATAAAGTAACTGGTGATGATGTATTGATAGAAGAGTGATTAAGGGATGCAGTTAGTGACTTGTAACATAGCACACATTCCCAATGACACTTGAGATAGTGTGACACGATTGGACCCCAATCTTTATTCATCTCTTCCACCGTTCTCTCTAAACCATCTTCAAAGCCATCAACATTCTTCTGTTCTATGATGGGTTTCAGCAATTCCACTTCTAAAGCTAATTGGGATAAGCAACAAAGAAGAGGATCATTGCTAGAAGCATTTGTCTTTTTCTTGCCGCACAACCAAGAGGCCAAACTCATGGCACCATGGAGGCCCGAAACCAGGGACATCTCCTGTACAGTTATAAATTACAATGAAAAATGTGCATGTATACATAAGCTTGTAACTTTGTATGTACCTTGGTTCCTGCTACTTTATCAAGCTCAGCACAACATCGACTCTCCATTTGCATAAAGATAGAATTCTTTATTGGTGAGCAATTCACTTCCAGTAATAACCACAGTGCATCCCAAGCATTAAGGAAAAACTTTAGGTATACAAGGTCAGGAAGTGGAGGAACCTAAAGATGCAAAAAATATGGCATTCTGTATATAAATGACTATACAAACTCTTGATCCTATCAATAACTCTCTCTGAACATAATGTAAAATATCCTGAATCCATGGTTCAATAGTATGATAAAGTAGAGATCCTATATGTGTTTAAGACATCCACATAAAAACTGGTGTCTTTTTTACTTTAGTTACCTAATGGAGTTATAGTGCTAGGGAGGTCCTTTAGCATTAGTACCAACAACTCCAATGCACTGTTGATGGCTGTCTTTGATAAGTAGGGGTGTGTGTGCGCCTTTACTATAACATCCAGCACTGGTGAAATCAAACCTCCCACCAGTTCTTTTGTAGTAGTGACTTCTTTCTCTGATACAACACTAACAAAGATAACCGAATCAAAAAAATTGGCAAACAGATATCATACTAGAAGAAAAGAAATAAAGTTGGTATTTTTAAAACTGTCCTAAAAGGGTTTGGCAGCCTGTAGACATTATTTGACCACTATTATTTATATTTGCTTAAAATTATGGTAGCTATAGCTACCGATCTATTAGTCTGCATGCATTTGCGCAAGAGGAAGCATGCTTACCTGAAGAAGTCGTCATCTTGTGAGACAGAGTAAATGAACAGGAGCAACAACCTTGCAACATGACTGATTTTAAAATTATCATCTATGGGGCATGACTGTCACAGAGACTTGCACAAGTTTGGCTATATACCTGTTGCATTATTAATCACTCCCTTAATAGTGTTCCTTAACAGTTCAGCTATGCCGTCATCAATATGTCTGGCGACTCTTATCAGCCACCCCGAAGCCTAAGATGGACAACACAATCTTTATTAAGTTGTCTATTTGCACTGCTCTGCCGACCTGTTTCCAAGCCACTGAACCAAAAGATAAACATTCATTTGCCTTAAACACACCAAGGGTACTTGTGATATCATGATAAGTAAGCTGTTTCTGTTAAGGTGGGGTATATGTTATGGCAACATACAATGAAGCAAAAGTGTTTGTTTGTATGTAAGTGTGTACATATAATTTGTAGTATGTGTATATATGTATGTATTGGTGTGGTTGGGGTGTATGCATGTGGGCACATGCATGCGTGTGCGTGCGTGTGTGTGTGTGTGTGTGTGTGTGTGTGTGTGTGTGTGTGTGTGTGTGTGTGTGTGTGTGTGTGTGTGTGTGTGTGTGTGTGTGTGTGTGTGTGTGTGTGTGTGTGTGTGTGTGTGTGTGTGTGTGTGTGTGTGTGTGTGTGTGTGTGTGTGTGTGTGTGTGTGTGTGTGTGTGTGTGTGTGTGTGTGCTAACACATTGTATGAGTAGAAATTTTCAATGGACAAAATTTTTATTTTAGTAAAAAATTTGATGTTGGAACACAATATACAGCTAAGGATGTTTCAAGGATACATATTTTTGGAAATGTAAAAAACCCATGAATACAACGAACTTTTGTCCCTTGAAATGTCTAGCCATACAGCTAGTGTATGAGTAATATATTTTTACCTCATTAGAAAGCTTTATGATTGTGGTGAGCAGAAAACATTGGACTGCAGCTCGCATAGGAATAGAATGAGTATCCAAACAGGTCAAAACCAACTCCCTGCATGGAATTCTCAATAATAAAAATGGTTAAAAAGTTTTAAACTTATTACCTGACGATAGTAAGAAACTTACCAGCTACAACAGGTTGTGAGGGTATTTTAGACAATGCGTATGTAACAAACACTAAAGGGACATCAGCCATCTTGTGCTCTGTAACAGCTTCTACGAATCTGACAAGAAATTCCTCTGAAAAAATTAAGAGCTTACAATTTTGAAATATCTGGAATGCATCAACCTTTAGAATCATCTGAAATGCTCTGCACCAAGCCGGTAGCAAATTCAACAAAAAAGGAAGAAATGGGTGAACAAGAACCAAGTGCAGTCTCTTGTTCCCTTTAATTCAAATGAAAAAGAAACAGTTCAATTATCTGAAGATGACAGTACTAACCGGGTATAGAGAAATGAGTCACTTAAAATAGACAATAAATCTTGAAATAAAAACTGCAATAAACAAATGGTGTTATCACAGAACTAATGATAATTTACACACAGGCCAAAATTCCTGTTGCTTTAACGGTGACTTATCCATTGGCATTGTAAGGAAATCAGTCACCGCCCATTTTATGATGGTCTTGGATTCGTGTACAAATGCTCTCTTCACAACAACACAGAGCCAAGAAAAATGGAGTAACCTATAACCTAAGCAAAGATGCAAAGTTAACACCATCATCTTATTTCACTATCTATACCTTCTACAAAAGTTTGAGTTGCATCAATGAGAACTTTTAACCGTGTCATTACTGGCTTGACAATATGGACCTGCGAAATATATAGCTATAAATAGCATTCTATAAATAGCCACTAACTACAAATAATATCTATATTGTAATAGCCAAAAATAGATACCATTATGCGCACATAAAACTACATACATATACATGACCTATCCCTTGCTGGGTATTAAATAGAATACCTGTTTTTCCTCTAATGTTTCTAACAGCAGCACTGTGGCCTCCCAAATTGTCTTCAGCTCTGTCTCGTACTGTTTCTTCCACCAAAACACATGGTCACTTGTGATGAAATCACATGTCGTCCCCTTCGAGAACACTGACTTCAAGCTATGCTGGAGAAGAAATGAACTCCGTTTCCTGTTAAGAGGATCGGAATGTTCTAACCCCTCCTGGATTACAGACCAGAAAAAACTGCTGGTCTTCAAGTCTAACAGCAAAGAAGTTCTGTCGTCACATGAAGAGCAGCCCAGAAATTGATCAACAAAGCAACACAGAACAGTCAGTACTAAATCAAGTGAGTTCATTTCAATATTAACTTTATTCTGGCAAGCATCCATTACAAGATTCCAGAGGTTGGTTAATCTACCAAAGCCCTCAGCTGTACCAACAATAAAATATGGTAAAACACCATTGCAGAGTTGATAACAAAGTGTTTTGTCTGCATGCTGAAGAAACGAAAGCAAACACTGAAACAGCTGTGAATGGGCTTCTTTGTCAGTTTCTAATATAGAAGTTTTTATTTGAGCAAACACTAATGAAAGCAAGCAAACTAATACTCTGACGTCAACCATTGTTCCCCTATTCTGTTTCTCTCCACTAAGAGGACCTTGGATTGTAATATCAGTAGCTTTAGCCAAAAGAAGAAGCTGTGAGAATATGTAGAGTCTAGCTTTGAGCAAGCTCTTCTGCAATAGTAAAACTAAATTTTTTGATATACATTGCACAATGGCTTGTTCCCTGAGAGACAACTTCCTAAGGCATGTTACACACGCCTTACTTACTAAATCACTTGCATCGTTGCTTGAAATCTGTGGCGTTGCGGAGAGATAAGCAAATATCGAATGGAGTCGTTTTTCGATCGTAGCGGCGTCAAAGCTGGAATCAATATTTACATTTTCAATTAACAGCCTGATGGAATTCTTCAAAAGAGTCTCAACAGAAAGTCCACTCTCTTTCAACACTTCCGACAAGTCCATGATGTGGAAAACCCTCGGGAAAACCACAATCGTTCCTAACAAGCTTTCAATGAATTTTGTACTGCAAGTTTCATAATCACCAGTTCAGCAAAGTTTCAAATGGTACGCCGTTTTGTATGGTTTATCAAAATATTTGCTAGTAAATATTTGTACTTGTTGTAGGCTACTAATCTGAACATATGCACCATTAACCCCGAACTGAAGGAAAAGCTCAAGAAGTTTCGTTTTAGGAAGGAGAAAAACAATGCAGCGATAGTCAGTGCGTTACACTAGTTGGACCAATACTATTTTGTACGAATAAAATTTGTGTGGTACTCTCTTGACAGTGAAAATAGACTCGGTCGCTTGTACAATAATAGAAGATGTCATTGATGAAGACCAAGAAGTGTTGGGGGTGTGGCTAATTAAATTAATTTTTGCCAGCTGTTTATAATTTTCCCTAACCTTTCTAATAAACATAATGTTACAGGTTAGGCTAAATCTTAAGTTTCTCAGGCTAAAACTAGGTGAATGTAGGGTCGGTTGGTAGGTAAAATATGATTTAAAACAAGATAAACTGATTGCAATGGTATGCAACTGACTACAAATGACTAACGGACAAGTCTTTGGACAGACAATATTTACACTATGCTTCACTGTTACAGACTACTTACAATACATCGCTGCCGATATTTTATTTGCTCACTTGACCAACACAAACTTTAACAGTGAATAAAACTTTTACATTTTAATATTTTATGGGTCAGTCGGGCCTGAGAAACATAAGATTTAGTTAAAGTATGTCTAATCATAAGAATAGAATACCTCCTTAAGTATGTAACCCTGTATTTGGCATTATGCACTAGGCCAAGTATTTATAGTAACACGAAAATCATTTTCTCACAAGGTATGCACATTTAATTTTGGCTGCAACTGAAAATGTCCTTATTTGGGAAAATTTGTAGTGTTTTTAATTTGGAAGTCCTTAATATAGAAAATAGTACATGCAAATGACAATACATCTTGACATATTTCTGTTAATGTACTATTAGGACGTAAGCCTGGACGATTTACAGAATGAACTACCGGAACACCAGCCCCGCTATGTTGCATACAGTTACTGTTACAAACACGATGATGGTAGAATTTCATATCCTCTCTGCTTCATCTTCATCAGCCCACAAGGTGTGGCTAAAACCGATAGTAAATAAGCCACAGTGTCTTAAAATCAGGTTGTAAACCGGAACTGCAGATGATGTATGCTGGAAGTAAGAACTCGCTGGTGAAAGAAGGGCAGTTCACTAAAGTAAGATCTTTATAATTTGGATTCATTATTTTATGCTAAAAACAGGTCTTTGAGTTGCGAGCTGTAGACGAGATGACAGAGGAATGGTTACTGTCAAAGTTGGGTTTCTTCAGATAGACACCAACAGAATGCAGAAACAATCTTGTAACAGCAACCCACTGTAGATTGTAATTGGAGCACCCCATCTTATTAACACTGTTCCGTTGTAAATATTGTATTACAATTATATAATAATTCACAATATTATGGTCAAAAATACCACTGATTCTCCTAACACTATATGTTCTGTTATGTGAGGGATTGTACAAGAGCTACAAGCATACTGGAGAGAAACAAGAACAAACAACAATTATAAGTTGTTTTGTGACACATAAAATCTTACTTGTAAAGGTAAATGAGAAATGACATTACATAAAATCCACATTTGATGAATCCCTCTCGAGTGTAAAAATCTAAATTAGATTTGTTCATCACTTCTGTGGGATCGTACAATCCAGGTCCGCTCATCACAGGCCGTCGCATGTATCTTCAAAAGATCGTAACTAGTTTAAATGTCATCACAAATTTACACTCACCTCCATACATGATAAACAATCAAAGGTACATTGATTGCAGCAGATATCCAAAGACCATATACTAGTAATATCAGTGTGATGGTCAAGTGTATGCCATATTCTGGTATTACCAGCTGTGTGTGGTTTTAGTAATAGTAAATTTACTTCAAAACATGTGCCTTTACCTTATTAAGATTTTTGCAGAAGTCCATGGGATTTCTGTAGTCGCTTTTTAGTTCATCTACGCATATCAGCTAGATAGGATTTCAGGTTTTTGTATGGTACACGTGATCAAGATTCATGCACTAATATACTCACATGCCAGACCATGGTAAAGAGAAGGCCAATAGACACCATCACTGCGAGCATAAATATCCAAAATTCCGTCGACATCTTGGTTCAACGACTCGATTACAATATACCACTACGCCCAAACCCAAATAAGCGCATCTAGTTTTATATAAGGCTAGATGCGTAGATTTTCAATGACATACAATCGTAAAACAGAACTTAATAAGAAAGTGAATTTGTATCATAAGGGTACATCTCTTTTTAAGCATATGAAAACGTCACATTGATTTGTATATATTAGACAATGGTTAGTCTAATTGTCGTCATAGGCGCGTTAAATAATTAAATAAACTAAGCGCGCATGTATCTTATTGGACTGACTGGTGGTATTGCAAGTGGTAAATCTACCGTGTGTGGTTATTTTAGAGAGCTTGAAAGTGTCATAATAGACGCCGATGTGATTGCTCATAAAGGTATTATAGAATTCCGGTGTTAAAATTTTCTGTTTATTAATTTTCTATTGATAGTGGTTGAGCCAGGAAGCAAGGCATGGAAAGAGATTGTCAAAGCTTTCGGTGAAGGGATTCTCTTGCCAACTCACGAAATCAACAGACAGTTATTAGGCAGTATGGTATTTGCTGACCCAGATAAACGGAAGGTTCTAAATCAATGCACCCATCCTTACATACGTAGAGAAATGATAATTCAAATTTTATGGAATTTTATAAAAGGTTAAAATTTATTTCATCCAAAAGAAATAGTTTTATACATTTCCAGGTGAAAAATTTGTTATATTGGATTCTCCACTCCTTTACGAGAGTAAATTATCAAAATGGATGACAAAAGTTATTGTAGTGAATTGGTACGTTAAAAATCTTGATCTATTTTTACTAACACCTTTTCTTTGCTAGTTCCGAGGAACAACAGTTGGTGAGAATTATGAAGAGAAATAATTATACTGCAGATGAAGCCCAGCAGAGAATAAGTGCACAGATTTCGTTGAGCGAAAAGTGCAAATGGGCTGACTTTGTCATCGATAATTCTGCATCGCTCCAGCACACCAGGGAACAAGTCGTAGATATACACAATACAATAAAAACAATTTCTCGATACCGTGGACTCTACCTATGGGTTCTCATAGCAACCCTAAGTGTAACATTGTTAAGTATATTACTATTATTTATTTAACTTTATATGTATACAATTGTCATTTGAGATTTATTCTAAATAAAACTTCCATCAGCTAAGCAGTGAGTAAATCAAGCTGCAAAAATAAAATATGTATTTTGAGCACAAACTTTAGTATTATTACCAATATAGAAAAACTAGAAACATCACAATAGAATAACCAGTCTTGATGAAATTCTCTGTTTGAAATTTTGATATAGCGCCTCTGTTCCGTATCTCAGTGGGATCATATACGCCAATACTACCTGGAGGTAATGTTACATACCTGGAAGATTAGAAATATAAAGAACAGACTTGAGTGAATAGTGGGAAATTCAGTGAGTTAATTAGCATTTTACTTCCACTTTTGATATAGTAACATTTAGTTGACAAAGATCTTTTGTGAATGTGCCAAATAGCAGATTAACTCACCACTAATTTCTCACTCAAACAATTTAAGACACACCTGTGTATCAAAAAACAGGGCAGTGGTGCAGTTAGTACAAACAGGATCCAGTGAAACGTTAGTAGCAATATTACTGGTGGTATTGTAGTCACTACAATTTCTGGCAGCACCCACTAGGTCAGAAAAATAAATTTACATAATCAGCAGTCTGCAGAAATTATTCAAAATTTTTATAATAGTACAATTTTTTTGACGAGGCAAAATATTAATGGATGCACTTAATTGAGAAATTTGACAAGGAAAATATTGAATGATGAACTGCATCTTAAGGCCACCCGTATTAGGTATTATTTGAAAGGAAAATTTTTATAATTTTTTAATTTTTTTATTTTATATTTTTTTAAAAAAAATTTTTTTTTTGGAAAATTTTTAACAGATTGCTCCAAATCCATTAATGTTTCTCTGTCAAAAAATTGTGCTATACGGTATTACATTACATGCTTGCAATTTAAAACACATTATGAGTGTCTTGCAGCTAAAACTACGGTTAGTTGGTTAATTCCAAAGCTTATGACTGTGAAGAAAGCCTGGTTTGTCAAAAGTTGAGTTGAACTGACTCTGAACAATTGGCTAGTGTACATGTTGACAAGCTTGCATGTTGACAGAAATGGTTAAGACAACACATAAAGTGAACTGTTTATTTTGGGAAATCCTCAAAACCAGGGAGCAAACACACATAACATAACAACCAGTAGCTAACAAGACAAGAACATCCTTTCCAAATGAAAATTTGGTGATTAAGTTATTGATATCCCAACATACATGCAATAGCCTCCCCCCCTTCCCCCGACACCTGCTTCTTAGGATAAGAAAAAGCTTACTCACCAGCTTAATGCAACTCTTACATATAGCAGAGCTCAAAACATGGTCTGTCTTCAGCATATGGCCAAACAAAGTCCAATTTGGTAGGACAAAATGGGGAAAGCCTAGTTCCTGAATGACCGACCAACTTCCAACCCTAATTTTGTATAACATTGGGTATGCCATTGTTATCACTAATTCACTGTCCTTGCAAAAGGCACTAAAACATCATTTACAAAAGCTAGTGATGTATGTGATCGGTAAGAAGTCCCCTGATCACTGGCACCGGCAGTACATTTCAGTTGGTGCTATGATACTAGGTGCACTTAGTGTGACTTAATAATATACCATAAGCAAGATGTATACAACATCGTAAGCTATCTGTGGTATTCTAATAGCCTTGTGGTGAGGCTGTGACATTAAAATCATAAATGTTGCAGTACAGATTACACACACATACACATAATACATCAGATCTGTGCAATCTATAGTTATATGCTGTTTGCATGTCCAGAAAATTAACTAGTAAAATACGCTAGTTTCCTTATCCAGTAACTAAGCATACCCATAATGCATAAAGCCCCCAATGATACTGAAACTAACCATATTCAATATCTGGCAGCCTTTCTTAGTATTCACATAATCACACTCCAAATCTGACAGTTGAATAAGCTAGTAATGATTAAGTATTCAACACTTAACATGTAACACAGAACAACGTGCATTTACGATGTGTAAACTACATCACAGCCCTCGCATCTGAGCTGTCAGAACAAAATACATGCATTTAGTTGACCAGATTTCACAGTTAGCGATTAAAAGGATACACAATAAACTCCTAAGAATAGAAAACCTAAAGTATCGAATAAACACACCATGAATACAAGTGGATCCATTGTCCGTCTTCAATTCTAACTAATGCGCACCTCAGTGTACGTGCGCATGCATTGTGATGCCATGGAAACGAACGAACTAAGTGAAGATGAGATCTAAACATGTCATCGCCTCGTTGTAAAAGCAAGTTTACCAGTTCGTGTGTTTCTACCCCTAAAGGTCGGTTGGAAGTGGACAATCACCCAACAGATTACTCTTCAGATTCACTTAGTGTGGATGGCAAGGCACTGCTTTTAAAAACTCGCCATCCGGTAAACAACAGATTAAGGCGTACCTGTTCTTCACACCAGGTGGATGTTTTGCGTTCTGAGTTGCTTAAAGCGAAAATAGAGAATCAAAGAACTTTATCAGCTTTAGATAGAATTATGGAGAGCAGTCGCAGTTCAACATTAGAGACTACATGTTCACTTAGTAGGTCACTCGACGAAGATATGTTCAGAAATAATAGAATGGTGAAAGAGAAAGATAATAGTGAATCAACTGTTAAAACACCAACTGTTGTATTCAATCGTGCAAAAGATACACAATCTGTTAATAAATCTAGCTCGACAAAACATGTATGGGTTGGTAACTCGGGTGCTGCAACCACTGACATTATGGATATTATTTCTCCTAAGAAATATCATGGATTTACCGAAACTTCTGATAGTGAAATGGAGAATGTAGCTTCTGGAAGTGCTATGTGTAGCATGGAATCCCTTCAGGATGAGATGAGCTGTTCTAGTGATGATAATGGTGGTGATTCCCAAGTCTCTTCACTAACTATTGAGTCTTATGCTTCTGCACAAGATCACTCTTCAGCAAAAGAATTAATTGACAATATGTGGGATGATTTCTCTATTGAGAGTTACATGGCAAATGAAGGTAAAGTTATTGATGTTACAAAACTAAAACAAGCTAACGGATGGTATCCCCGTGTAACTGTACCAAAGCCTTTTTCGATGACACTTAGAGAGCAGAATGCTAAAAAGAAGCCAAGTCAAAGTGCCATGGAGGCAGAAAGAGAGAAACTTGAAAAAGAAGTGCAGGAGGAATTTGAGTTGAACAAGAAATTCAGAGCAATCCCTGTACCTGCTAGTACATATCTCCCTTTATATCAACTGATCGTTGCTGAGAATGAACAAAGAAGAGCGCAAGTTAAGCAAACTTGTAAAGCAATGCTGAAAGCTACAGAGAGGCCATTCTCTTTTGTGAAGAGAGACGAAGAACAAAATAAACAAAAGCAAATGTTGACAAGAAAGCAGGAGCATCCAGTAGGAAAGAAGGTCATTAAACCTTTTGTAGCCAAGCCAGCACCTACACAGCTTTTCAGTAACAACAGAGAAAAATATAGGGAAGAGGAGATATATCGAAAGATAAAAAAGAAAGTAAGATCCAGGGAATTGTTGCTACAGTCAAAGTTACCTAAAAATATGCAAGTGAAAGGAAGGGAATATACTGTCGGAGCACTCAGAAAGAGACGACTTGAGGAGCGTGAAAAGAAGGCCTTCCTGACAGAGGAACATAATTTTCATCCTAAAATCACAGCAAACGTTCCAGATTATGTTCAATCCCACACTGAAAATGAAATACAATTGGCTAGGAGCAAACAGTTTAACAGGAACACTACAGTTGAACCATTTAACTTGAAGACACAGTTATTACCATCCAGGATCGATAAAGTTTACGAAGACATTGCTAGGGATGATGAAAATTTACCAGAAACAAGATGGCCATACAAATCACCAAGGATACCGGTTAAACCGAATCATTCTAGATCATTTAGTGGCCCTAGTCAATATTCCACCATGACCACTGAAGGTTCTCGTCTGTGGGAAGCAGCAAACAAGAAAAAACTTGCATCACTCATTCAAAAGGAAGTTGAAGAAGAAAGAAACAAGATGGAAAGACAAAGAAGACAACAAGACATTCAGAAACGTGTTTCAGACAGAGTGAAATCTGGTGACAAAAGTGGCGAGCATCAGAAGAGCCAGAAAGAAAAGCAAGCAGCATTCAGGTCAGTCACAGTATACAACACATTTAACTATTCACCAGAGTTACCGCCATAGGGCTTTGCAGAAATCCAAAGAAATAGAATATCAGTTACAATTAGAAGAGATGATGGAGAAACTTAGTTCAAGGCCATTATTGCTAGAACGTACAAGCATTGAGAGTGCTAGGAAAATGGCTGAAGCCAAGTACATTGCTGCCTTAAAGAAGGCAGGTTTAACCGATGAGGAGATAATGGAGCTAAACAACTTGTAAATAAATTTTGTAGTACACACAACACTTTTTTAGTACAGCCATAGTTTTATAAAGTAACAGCCAGGAAGAGTTTTGATATTCATTGAGGGTGGTATTATAATAATGCTATTAAATTTTAACCTCGCTTTCTGTTGTAGCAGTGCTGATAGCTTGAACACATGCGATATATAATAATATGATGTTGCACATTCAGCAGCGCCGAGTGTCATGCCTACGTCTAAATTATAAATCAATCGCTATATGAATATTGCGCTGCTGTCGAAAAAATTGGGAGAAACTGTTTCAGTTACTCTAGACTGTCTACTGCAAGAATTCACACATAAAACCAACTTGTTAACTTGTTGACAAAGCCTGTTTAGGGAGATATACATGAAATACTAGACATAGACCAGATATTCTACTACAATCGATAATACGCGTGATAATCCCGTTCCTTTCTGGAACGAAATATGGAAACCCGTTGAGCCAGCTAAACCAGTTTGACCATTTCATAATATGGCGGATGTACTTAGTTGTTTGTAATAAAACTGTATGTTGTTATGCGTGTGTACTTGCATTACTATCCTCTAAATGGCATTTAGAAAAACTTTGAAGACAAGTCGACTCCTAAAGGCGAAGTATCTAGCAGGAAACGCCACGTAAGAATTTAAAGCGCGCTTCAAAAGATGCGCATCACATAGGATATTAGTGTAATTAACGATAGGAGTTATGTAGTGATTTAAGCTTGCAAATTTATTATTATTTATTTATAATCTGCTTTCTTTCCCAGTATTTTCGGATGTTACAACCGTGTGAGTACCATGGCCGTAGAAATCACTCCAGACCAAGCGATGCAGTTGCTGGATTTCAACCAGAAGTTTGATATAGCACTATTGGACAATGTCATTAATCAGTTCTACGGTGGCTTTGGACAGCAGGTATGCATTTTTTATCTGCAGAATAATTTTGTCGGCGTCTAACCAACGCGCTGCTTTCATGACAGAGGCGCGAGTTTGTTAATTAATCATAATTAATTAATGCAATTTTGTTGATTCGTCTAAAGCATGTACTTTCTGCATTAATGTATGGGGTTTCTGCATTAATGTATGGAGTTTCTGTAGCAAAGGCTACTCAGTAGTACTGGTCACATGACTAATTCAATCATGTTTTTCTTTGGCTTCACTCACCTATTCATCACAAGGAACCAGGCCACTGTTTATGAATGCTGGTGCTCTTTAGTGATGAATTTGTATGTTTTCTAATTTTTTTTATTGGTATCAATGCTTTGAATCCGGATGACCAAATGTTGACTAGTTCCCAATTGTTTTTGTAGCAACAAGTTGCACAACAGGTTCTAACCCAATTGAAAGAACATTCAGACTCTTGGACTAAGGTCGATGCTATTTTAGCATATTCCACTAACCTTCAATCCAAAGTAAGCAAGCGTAAATGTTGGTGACTTTGTAATTCTCATCTTCTTGGGTAGTATTTTGCTCTCCAGTTATTAGAAGATGTTATTAAAACAAGATGGAAGGCACTTCCCAGGGAACAGTGCAATGGTACGAAGGATATGTTGTATTAGTAAATCCTTAATATGTATTTCTTTTGTTCTGTAGGCATCAAAAAATTTATTGTTGGTCTCGTTATTAAACACTCTACAAACCCAGCAACATCAGAGGTTAGACATCATTTGACATGAATATACTAACCGAAACTTGTTTTTCTGTTATGATAGTCGGAAAAAACTTATTGTGCAAAGTTGGACATGATATTAGTACAGGTAATATAATTATTTTGTTGGTTTAAATGCTGTTACTAGTTTTCAATACTCGCAAATTTTTCCTTGCTAACTTGAAAAGTACTCTCTAATAATAACTTTACCTTATAAGGTAAAGTTATTATAGCAACAGCTTTGTAAGATTTGGGAAGCTCTTGTATTCTTAGTACAGAGGCTTGTAATGTGTTTGCTTACTTAAGTAGTACACCATGGTTTGTGATATAGATTGTCAAATATGAATGGCCTCACAACTGGCCAACATTCATCAGTGAATTAGTTGGTGCCAGCAAGACGAGTGAATCTCTCTGTCAGAACAATATGATGGTTTTGAAGTTGCTGAGGTGTAGACCCTCCATTGTTTGTGTTGTCTTTTTGTAACCCAAAGCTTCTTTCTTTTTCAATCCAGTGAAGAAGTGTTTGACTTTTCCAGTGGTCAGATGACGCAGGCGAAAGCCAAGCATCTCAAGGACACCATGTGCGGCGAGTTCTCGGAGATTTTTCAGCTCTGTAGTTTTGTGATGGTCTGCAATAAATGAATCTTGTCTACTGTATGTGTTTGCATTTTCCCTCTGCAGGAAAATTCTCAAAGTATTCCGCTAGTAGGAGCAACATTAGAGGTAATTTTATAACAGAATTTTTAAATTTTGAATTATTTTTTGTGATCTTTAGACATTATTGAAATTTTTGAACTGGATTCCACTTGGTTATATCTTTGAGACCAAGTTGATAAGTACTCTAATTCTTAAGGTAAAAATTTTTCATATGTTGTCATTTCATTTTCTTCCTGCGTAGTTTTTAAATGTTCCCAACTTCAGAAATGTAACACTGAAATGCTTAACTGAAATTGGTTAGTAATAATATTTAATTTGTATTTGGTGAATTACGGATGTATTTCAATTACTTGTTAGCTGGAGTGAATGTTGGTTCTGACCAATATACAATGGAACTCTGCGGTGCTTTTAACTCACTGTTATTGCAACTAAAACAGGTACGAAGCAATCTGCCATGCATTTGTTATCTATTGTATTTTCAACCAGATGCTACCCCTTACCACAAACATCAAAGATGCATACAAGAGCGGACAAGACGATGAACAGAACTTTATACAAAACTTGGCGCTTTTTCTAACCACATTCTTGACGCAGCACGGACAGCTGTTAGAACGAACGGTACAGTAGTCCCGCTTTTTGACTTAGTATTGTGATGTATTGACTGGAATATGTGTGTATACCCGCCATGTAGAGTGAACTGAGAGATGCGCTAATGGAAGTAAGAATTTTATCCCTCATCTATCCATTTTCAACTGTCTTGTAACAAATTTGTTTCCTTTTTTGTAGGCATTACATTATCTGGTGCTGATATCCGATGTCAATGAAAAAGAAATATTCAAGATCTGCTTGGAATACTGGAACACTTTGGCTGCTAATCTTTACCAAGAAAATCCTTTTTCTACCTCCTCACCTCTTATGTTATCTGCCCAGGTCATTCCTCCACGAAGGCAAATGTACCTCAATGTTCTCTCAAAGGTTTGAGATTTTACAAGGTGATACACTGAGGTGTTTGACTGCTGCTTGTTTAGGTTCGGCTGATCATGATAAGCCACATGGTGAAGCCTGAAGAGGTACTGGTGGTGGAGAATGAACAGGGAGAAGCTGTCAGGGAATTCATGAAGGATACTTACGCTATTACCATGTATAAGACTATGAGAGAAACACTGGGTAAGCAAGCATACACTTTACTTACAAAATACTCTAATAGAGCAGTCAAAGTGGTAGTACATTTTCTTGCATGTTTATGTGAGGTGAACTGTTTTGTAGTGTATCTGACTCATTTGGACTATGCTGATACTGAGGAGCTGATGACACAGAAGTTGTATCGACAGGTTGATAACACAGAATGGTCATGGAAAAATCTCAACACTGTAGGTCCCCATACACACATGCGCGCGCGCGCACACACACACACACACCACACACCACACCACACCACACACATATACCACTTAATTGAATTTCCTAATAGTTGTGTTGGGCTATTGGATCAATCAGTGGTGCTATGCATGAAGAAGACGAGAAGAGATTCCTAGTCACGGTTATCAAGGTATTGAATACTTGCCTCCTAACACTTCACCTTATCATACTGCTGGTATATAGGAACTACTTGGTCTCTGTGAGATGAAGAGGGGCAAAGATAACAAAGCAATTGTGGCATCCAATATTATGTACATAGTCGGTCAATACCCAAGATTCCTTCGGTAAAATTATACACACACACGCACACACCTGTCTACTGTGTAGCATTGATACAAGTAACACATAAACTTGATGATTCAATAGAAAAATGCCTCCTATGGTGTGAGCTTCCTTTTGATCTTCACAAGTAACTATCACAATGCTCATTAGGTCTAGGCATGGTGTATGTTGTATTAGAGAGTTTTAGTGTTACTTGTAGACAACCTTGGGGTGTATGTTATATTAGAGAGTTTTGGTGTTACACTAGGGTATAATATATAGTGTTACTTATTGGGGCACTAGCTTGTTACAGATTATGAATTATCTCTGTAGGGCACACTGGAAGTTCCTCAAGACAGTTGTCAATAAATTATTTGAATTCATGCATGGTAAGTGTACGTAGTGAGAAGTTTAGAGGATTAGTTTTATGTTTTTAGAAACTCATGACGGTGTACAGGACATGGCATGTGATACATTCATTAAGATAGCTCAAAAGTGTAAAAGACATTTTGTAGTGGTGAGACGCCATTTTCACTTTGACTTGTTGGCATATTATATGGGCTGTTACTGTAGATGCAGCCAAATGAAAATCTACCTTTCATTGAAGAAATACTGAATAATATTAGTTCTATCATATGTGATCTGCAACCTCATCAGGTGTGTGTGTGTCTGTCTGTCTGTCTGTCTGTCTGTGTAGCCGTCTATCTGTCTGCATATGTCTGTGTGTGTGTGTGTATTGCATTTCACATAACGAGTATCAACATTATTCACAATAGGTGCACACATTTTATGAAGCAGTAGGGTATATGATATCAGCTCAGTTGGTAAGCCAATAGAGTAGCAGAGCACCACCGTATGATAATACATACACAGGATCAAGTAGTACAGGAAAGACTGGTAGAGAAATATATGCAGTTACCTAATCAAATATGGGAGAACATAATAGCCAAAGCATCTCAGGTATGTAATTGTATTTACTGTAATTACTAATTATTATGAATTATAATTAGGATGTGAATGAATTACAAAATCCTGAAACCATTAAGCAACTGGGTCACATTCTGAAGACTAATGTAAGAGCTTGTTCATCAACTGGTCATCCCTTTGTCACACAGGTATGCATGTAATTATATATTTACTTGTAATTGTAATTACAAGTTTATTTCATAATTACCCATAAAGCTTGGCAAAATTTATCTCGACATGCTCAACGTTTACAAATGTTTAAGTGAAAACATTTCACAAGCAGTTACATTGCATGGTAAGCCACACCTAGTTTGTTGACAATTTCTGCACAAAATTGGGGTGGGGCTACAGGAGAACTGGTGATCAAACAGCCACTAGTAGCGAGCATGAGAGTGGTAAAGAAAGAGACCCTGAAATTGATTTCTTGTTGGGTGACTAACAGTCAAGATCCAGTCATGGTAAAACTGAGGCATAGCCCACAGAAATGAAACACATTGCTATGCTGTCTGCAGATAAAAGAACATTTTCTACCTCCTCTTCTGGACGCCATTTTGTTGGACTACAAGCGAAACTTTCCACTAGCTCGTGAACCAGAAGTACTCAGTACAGTCACCAGTATCATAGACAAGGTATGCAGATATTTGTAACTCCTCCCCCTCTACACATCTTGATTCTTACTTTAAGGTTACGGGATACCCATGAATTAAATTTATGGGCACTAATTTTCATTGTCTTGAAAAGCAGCCTTATTGTGTTCTGTATCGAGTGGTCTGGTTACCACCTTCAAAGTACTGTATAAAAAGTCTACAGACACTGTTGATAGGCCATTAATCAAGCCTCCTATGCTCCAACAGGGCTAAGTGACGGCAAGGTTTCCATTTCTACACACAAAAACTCGCCGCCAAATGCTGCGATAACGAGCAAGATAAGTACCATTTTTAGGGTTTCACCTTAATTAGAGATATATTTTTGAGGGCCTATCAAAGAGTTCTTAGCTCTCAACCGGCTTCATAAGTAGTTTAGCCAACAAATATCTCACTAAAGCGCTCCTAAAATGCCAATTTTTAACTTTAGATGCTTACAAAATCTCTCGTCGGCATTATATGCCTAAAAACTCTTCGATACGCCCTCGAAAATATATCTCTAATTAAGGCAAAACCCTCAAAATGGCATTTACCCTGGCCGTTATCGCTGCATTTGGCGACGAGTTTTGGTAGAAACGGAAGCCACTGCCGTCACTTTGCCTGGTTGGATGGCCTATCAATGGCGTCTGTAGACTCTTTACACTGTACTTTGAAGGCGGTGACGAGACCACTTGATACAAACCACAAGAAGGCTGCTTTTAAAGACAATGAAAATTAGCGCCCATGAAAGTAATTCGTGGGTATCCCGTAACCTTAACACCAAGACTTTTACACGAAAGGTATTAATTTGTTTTTCAACATTTTACTATGCGGCAACATCGACTATCGAAGCAGCTGCTTCTAACGAGTAAAATACAGTAGTTCTTTTAGAAGTGCGAAAGTTGTTCATTTTGTCACATTCTGTGAAGGATTTCATTATACCTGCACTTTGTGCTGTGTGTAATCCATTGACAGGCACACGTCACTGACAGTGTTATTCACATACTCGATGCATTGTTTGAGTGTACACTGGATATGATAAACAAAGACCTGGAAGAGTTTCCTGAGCACCGGATCAACTTCTTCAAGATGTTACAGAGCATCAATAAATATTGTTTTTCCGGTTAGTTTTGCTTGTGTTGTGTAAATGGTTTATTAAACGGTGTGTTTTGGCTTGCAGCTTTACTGCAATTGTCTGCACCACAATTCAAGTTGTTCCTTGACTCCATTATATGGGGCTTCAAGCATACAATGAGAAATGTGGCAGAAATAGGTGAGCGACAAGCAGTAGCTAATTTCTTAACTCTACATAACCTGTTTCAAACTTCTCAGGCCTTAACATCTTGGAGGATTTGTTACACAACATTGAGAAAGACACCGTAGCACAAAGTTTCTACCAGAGTTATCTACTGAATCTTATAGAGCACATGTTCTCAGTGATCACTGATTCTTCACACGCTGGAAGTAAGCGAAAAAATTTAATCCAGCCATTTCAGCAGGTACTGTTTCTCTACAGACCTGACACAGCATGCGACAGTACTTGCTCACATGATGGGTGTCATTGCAACTGAGAAGGTTGCTGCTCCACTTTTCGATCCCTCCGTCCCTACTAACTCAGGAATGACCAATGTGTCATATGTACAACATTATATGGCAAATTTACTGAAGCAGGCATTCCCACATTTACAAGAGTAAGTTGTGATGATAATTGTGATGGGTTTTAAATGGAAATCTTTTGTGTTGTAGTGCACAGATCAAAGTGACCATAGTTGGCTTGTTTCAGCTTTACGAGGACATAGATTCCTTCAAGAATCACTTAAGGGATTTCTTGGTAGAAATAAAGGTAGGAATATGATGTATATAATGCTATGGTGAATATTGGTCACATGTGGTGTCACATAAATTTCCTATTCAATGCTCATCATGTAATTTGTGTATGTATTGTTATAGCATTTTTGCATGCACAAGTTCTATTAAGTAGCTCTTATATAGATTATAGTAACATAACAGGGGGTGGCCGAACTTGCTCAAAGTTTTGGGGGCACAATAAGCTAGCAAGATATATTTATATTGTGAAAAACTAAATTCCTATGAGCAACTCATAATTTTGTGGGAGCAAGTGCCTCCAGTGACCTCCCTGGTTCCACCGCCCATGTATAGCCACTAGGGAAATCAGATATTGTAATAACACAGATTTACACTAAGCCGGTGTGACAACACTTTAAAGTAGCAGATGCTCTGTTCCCAAGGAGACCCTGGAGTGCCATTTGTGTTCAAAGACTCAATGATTCACTGAATACTGCAATTCACACTAGATATCACAGTTTGCTGCGTTCTTCATCGATGCACGAGCCAAGAGAACACCAAAATACCACATGGTCTCATAAAAGACCAGATTTATCAATAAATTCAGTGGCTAAACAGTGCAGATAGATTATGAGTTTGTAGTTCGTATATCTAAAGCTATATGGTTTTCTATGCTTTTACATTCAACACTTGTACATCAACAAGTTGATGTTTTCTGTGGAGATAATATACTTTGTTTGCTTACACTGTAGGAACATGCCGGAGATGACACCAACAGTTTGTATCTGGAGGAGAGAGAGACACAAATACAACAAGCTGCCGAGGAGAAACGCAACAAGATGCTTGCCATACCAGGTATCATCAATCCTCACGATAGACCGGATGATATGCAACAAGAATGAACCTTACCTGACTAATATAATAAAAATACAATATGGCATTTTTTAAACAAACACGGGCACTGCACCCAAATGACTAGAATTAATTTTAAAAATTATTTTATGGAATTACATAATACATTACCTGATCATAGCTAGCTACTTGGATCAATAACAATACCATGACAATCGCATGGTTCAGACCTGTTTTGGCAAATCGGGCAAAATGGAAGTTTCAGTTCCAAAAATTCTCCCAACCATTAGGGTAACCATGCAGGTAGTTAGCTTACTGTCTTTTCTGACAAAAGTATACTGTTTCTTCAAAGCTGAAAACTACTCATCTAAACTCTTGCTTTCCAAAGTCTACGGACCCTATAATCATGACCAGATTCTCTTGTATCTTCACTTCATCAGAGACAAAGATCAATGCTACAAATCTTCACAACAAACACAAAATATTCAAAATGTTACTTTTGGCTATCTGCTTCTGTTATAGCACAACCGTGCAGGCTTTATCAGTGAGTATTATTAAGTACTGTGTGATGGTGAACAGATCAGATGAAGCCTGATTCTCGTAAGATGTCATAAGGCTTTTCAGATGATAACATGATGTCTATAAACACCACCTAATAAACAAAGGATGGTTTTCGCTGTGATGAGTTTTACTTTTTGATTTGTAGTGCACAGATCAAAGTGATCATGGTCAACTTGTTTCAGCTTTATGAGGACATAGCTCAAGGAATCACTGAGGAATAGAAGTAGTGGTATTGTTATAAGTGCTTATTACATGTGGTGTCAAATAACCAATTTCATTGTTCTGTTTAATGCCCACTACTGATTAATGTTTTCTTTATTTTCTTAAGTTCTGTTAATTAAGTGAAAATCCAGGTCATGGACTTAGCTACACTAACTCTGTGATTGGTAGATCAATTACAACTGCTATTTGACGATGCAGTGGCGTAGCTAGGCTTGGGCGGACACACTCTAATATTTGACTGCTCTATTGGAGTAACACTAACAAAATCTGACTGCATTAAGAGTGGTTGACTGTTAGAGTATATCGATCTGATTTCTGAGCGACCTAGAAGTGGCAAAATTGTGAAGTGTATAGCCTATCGATAGGGATACGCCTCCTGAATAAGCTCTAATGGTACTTTTTCTTATATATTCGGACGGGAAATGTCCCGTCCGAATAAGCCTTATTCCAAATGACGTCATCACATTATGCTTGTTGGGGGACTCTAATATTTTCGAGTATTGAAACATATGGGAGAGAAATTTTGCGTGATTTTTCACGATCCAGAAAGAAGATAACAAAATTTAACAACACAGTTATGGCGATAGAAAGTACTGCCAAATATATTTAAGTGTTTTGACAACTTTTCAGGCTGAAAAATAAAATGTCTGCTTTTATCATGTATAATATAGCCACGACTTACCTTATTACCATATTGGTTTTTGGCGAGCTTTACTCATTTCAAATGGCGAACAATAACTATTCACTACAAGCCTCCATTGATCACAATACTCGAAAATATTAGAGTCCCCCAACAAGCATAATGTGATGACGTCATTTGGAATAAGGCTTATATATATCTGGTTCACGAGACTATTTGGTAGTCTTGCGTAGCCAGACCAATTTACGCGCCAGCCGCTTATCAATGTCCCGATTATAAGCGCCGGCTGTAATAATCGGGACATCTATAAGCGGCTGGCGCGTAAATTGGTCTAGCTACGCGAGACTAACTATTTGGTACATGGCGGATGGTAAGTAGTCTCGTGAACCAGCCCCTTTTTTTCTTATATATTCGGACGGGAAAAATATATAAGAAAAAAGGGGCTGGTTCACGAGACTAGATGGTAAGATGGATCCGAGGATGGATTGTTAAAAGCCTGTAGGATAAGACGTCCACTGCACAATAGACTAACATCTCGATGACTGGATAATGGCATCGCTGCAGAGGCAACCGTCAGTAAAAGAGAAGCTGTAAGTCAGCGCCCACACACGTAGTCTCGTGTGTCCGATTCTTATATATAGAACCCTAACCTGGCCTCTTTATTTTTAAGAGTCGGGTGCACGACTGAGACTAGCGCCTACACTGTGGCACTTGTATCAAGGATCCTTAAGCGGTGAAATTTCACTGAGTGCCTGAATACATTTAGACGTCAGAAATATGCTCCCAATATTTACCTGTCAGCCGGGCCACTTAGTCGCGTAGATTTTTTTCCTGAGGTAGGACAGGTGATCCTGTCCAGCCAGACATTTTTTCCTAGGTACTTTGGTCCGGTAGGACAGAATTTCCTAGGAAACTGTGTCCCACAGACACATTTTCCAATGGATACAACACCGTGAAGCAGTGATGACAGACTGTACCATCAACTGGCTTTCCCATGGCCTAATTGCATGGTACAGTAAAAAACTCAGGCTCTTGTTTGATCTGATATACGTACGTATGCAGATAACTCATAAGTAGCTGGCTACTGTTTTTAAGGTTGGGTGATACGTAGATGTTCACTGTGATCTGTTAATGGTTTGCTATGGTAACATATTTTTACACTGTACTATGGTAGCATATTTTTACCTCCTTTTTGCTTTTTGGGTGTTGTCTTGGTGTTGCACACACCAATTATTAAATGCATATTTGAAATACATTTAGTATAATATGCAACGCAGTAGGTAAAAACGGAAAAGAAAATAAGGAAGGCTTGAAAACAGTCCAGCTCAGCACTGTTGTTGTTACCCTATTGTATAGGTACCTTGCTTCATAATCTGCCTGTTAAGGGTTCAATTCTGCTTGATTTCTTAGTTTTTAGCTCAATTTACCTAAATTTTCTAAGTATCACGTATTTCAATATTTAGTATTTCAAATAATATTTGGAGTCATAATTGGTGCATCTGTGCAACACCAAGACACTACCGATTTTTGGTCAAAAATCAGGTAAAAATATGCTAACTGCTTTTAACAGCGAAGAGGCTATGTGATTATTGCGGTGTTGGATGCTTGCTATATATAGTAGCCTGGCTATAGCATGATCCAACATGCATGTACCATTAGCAAATGCTATGAGAATACTTCAAGTGTTTATTAACAATTGTCTAGTGATAATGTACATTTATTTATGTATTGGCTACAACAGCTGCTACATATGTGGCACAATATAATCAAGAGTACATAGCTAGCTAGCTAGCTGTATATATATATATATGAAATATATGAAATATTTATAAATATTATTGATATAGGAAAATGTTTGCAATACTAATATTGCAATACTAATATTGCATTGTGGTGATAATATTTAAACATTTTCCACCTGTTAGCTACTGTCATCAGTGTCATGCCATAATTGGATGTTCACTATTCACACACATGACCAACACTTAGCTAAACCTTTAACATTTTATGGGTTGGTTGGGCCCGAAAAACATAACAATTAGTTGAAGTGGCCTAAACTGCTTGGCATTGCGCACTCCCAGCATCATATGTGGGTATCTGAATGTGACAAATCTTGTCTTTGTGTCAAGAGTTGTCAGTTAGTCTTTTACTGTTGTAATCAGTTTATCTTGTTTAAAAGATAATTTTATTATTTTTTACCTACCAACCCTATAGTTAGCCCGAGAAACATAAGATTTAGTCGATTAGTGAATTGAGTAGTAAATGGTTAAACCAACAATCCTAGCTATTATGTGATCGTTTTGTTTTGATTCCATTTCCATTCTGACATGCCCCTAAAATTTTACTGATTTCCCAAGCACCATGTTGCAATTATGCAGACCTTAGAAGCATATATATAATATAATGCTGCAGTGTGTTAGCATGCTATATATTAGGGCTGAACTTTTGGCGATATATCGCAATATTAAATAAATATCGATATCGTAATTTTTGCTAGTAACTATCGCGATACTCATTGAATAGGACTACGCATCAGTAAAAATCAAAATGATGATACACATGTCAGTGGTTTTTATTAATATTGATGGACACTAGTCTAGTAAGGTTCAAAACTGAAATATGAAAGCAGAAATGCTTTGGTTCCAGCCAAGAATGGCAAATAGCTATGTTGAAACGAATAAAAAGGGTGTGTTGTAAACTTTGCAAGAAAATGGTAAAATATTATAGGAATACATGAAACCTAAGAGCTCATGAAATATTCATATCGTGAATATTTGACAAAGTATCGATTGTGATACTGAAAGGCAGTATCGCTCAGCTCTACTATATAGTAACTGGCATAATGTACTTACAGCTTTGACCGGCTTAACTACCGGCTAACAAAAGTATTGCACTGTGCTTTTAATTTAGATGGAAAGATGTCATGTGATCAAGTCATTACTTACAATTACACGACATGTTACTGATTACAGGAAGAATGCAGTATATAATTTTAGTCAAATAGAGATTAAAGTACGTGAGGCTACTAGTAATAAGAATGCATGTGATCCATCCCCTCCTTTGATGAGGGAAATTGCTCGGTATACATTTGATAGGTGAGATCTTGTTTTGCTATTTTGTTTATTTACTAGCTACAAATTTCATGTACAGAAAGGCGTACACTCATGTGATGGGCATTATTTGGAAACGGTTAGAAGAACAAGATAAAAACTGGCGCCATGTTTATAAAGTACATTAACTAGTATGTAAAACTGACTCAGTATTATTAGTTACTGTAGTCACTAGTGGTGCTGGATTATCTGGTAAAGAATGGTAATGAGATAGTGGTCAAGCACTGTAGAAGCAAAATCTCCTTCTTACAAAAGCTGAAAGATTTCCAATTCAATGATAAGGATGGTATAGATCAAGGCATTAATGGTAAGTTGTTGATAAGGATGGTATAGATCAAGGCGTTGTGTTAATTGTTACTGTGATACTTGCTTGGTTACAGTGAGAGAAAAAGCTGAAGAGTTTGTAGCTTTAGTGACAGATGAAGATCGTGTTAAGGAGGAAAGATTGCAACAAACAAAAAAGGTTGGTTAAGTTAGGGATAACCACTATAATACCGTATAGGGGGAAAGTTTCGATGGGCAAAACTTTCGCGGTTTTTGCGGTTTCAAACTAAACCGCAAAAGTTTCCCCGCTAAAATTTCGCATTAAAATAGCGTTATTGGAGTATTTTGTAGTGAACAGCGAAAGTTTTACCGCGAATATGTTTGTTAAGCTTTTACCGTGAAAGTTTCGCCCATCGAAACTTCCCCCTATATGGTATAAACACATTGTACATTCATAGCTACTGATACACATGTTGTTAGGTATGTATCTGTGTGCATCCATACAAGTGGGTTTATGTATGGCACAGGTCCGGAGGAAGGTCTTGTCCAGACTTAAGATTCCTAAAAACTATACACTTCATAAGTTATACCACTGTTAATCAACTGCTATGTATCATAATAATTATTAATTTATGTCGTCACGTGAGTAAAGACTCATCACTAAGGAACACATATTTATAAGTTTCGCTACCCGCATGGCACACCCACTTTTAAAACTGAAGTGCTGACTTGTTAGTAATGTACAGCTGGTCAAATGGCTTTACTGTGAAATGAATGGATAGCATAGCATTACCTTGCTCTTCTTTGGCAGTAACTCATGACGCGCTTTGTTACTAAGGCCACACCCATCAACTATATCGATGGCAAGTGTCATATAAAGAAACTGAAAAGCAATAGAACTTGTCTAACTGGTTATTCACCCTTCATTTGTAAGTGTGCATACCACACTAAATGGTGTGATGAATGACAATGAGGGGGTTCTAATCACTATATTAATAATGTGGTTATCATCCTACACTGTCATTTATCACACCATTTAGTGTGGTATGCACACTTCATTTTTTATAGTGTATATGGCTGAAGGTAATTCAAGGTACAATGGATGCAACTAAATGGATAGCACAATGGCATCGTGTAAATTAATGGCAGTGGTCACATTTGATAATATGAAATGGATAATAGTGAGCCATAGTCAAAATTGATTATTGTTCAATTTTCTTGGTTCTACTTTGTTTCAGAAACTTTCGAAATGTTACATAATCACCGAAGACATAGCCAGCCCTTGGTGATTTTGTAACGTCAGTACCTCTGTATATATACAAGCAACCAAAAACTGTGATACCAAATAAGGCCAACTTAACAGGCTCATTTATTATGGACTCTTGATTCTACATATATAGTAAGAACACGCTAGGTTTGTAATAACTAAGTGATAGCTTTTGTGGTGGCTTGGGTACAGTGTTGCAAATTTTTGAGCAGTGCTACGTGTAAATTAATAGCAGTGGTCATATATTGATGCTTCTTGTTGGCCTCATAACTCACCATCGTGAGTATTGATTCAACATTTATGTCATAGTGTTTATTGATTGTTTTATGTTAGGGTATGTTATATCATAATAATAAATAGCTACCAGTTGTATGACTAGCACACATTTTTGTGTCCATATAATTGCACATACATCTCATCATAAATAAAATTTGCTTCTAGGAATAACATTATTAGATTCACAAAGGCCTATAGCTACAGTTACTTGTGCAAGCTAAATTATTGTTATGTAGAGAGTACAACAGGAGAAATTTGAACAACCAAAGAAGGGAGAGAAGAAAAAGGGTAAACAACCTAATTATGTACTACGTAGATAATATGATTCTCAACAAAGTAATTATGATAATCATGATAATTGAGAGTAATTACTGTATAATGAGGGATGGATATGGAAAATGTCAAATTTAATTTGCCTATCTCTTAGATGGGTTACCTGAATAGTTATTCGAGCATGAATAAATTATTCAACCATGAATAATACTGCAAACATTGAGGTAAAATCACAGTTATAGTGGGAAGTATCCTGTACAGTGTATAGAGCTTATTAATGGGGCGTGGCCCTACGCAAGTGCACTAAATGTTGGCCATTTTGAGTGGATAACAATGTACTAGCTATAATAGTACATGTGTAACGGCAGAAAATCCCACCAAATTTGTCTTAACTTAACCAGCCGATGATAACTTAGCACAACAATAAACCCTAGTTAGTTTGTTAAACTAACACACATATTGGGAAGAGGAAGATAAGAATGGCGTCATGAGTGAAATTGCCATACAACGCTCCAGCTCTTTTCCACTCATGCCACGATAGTATACGGTAAATAACCTAGGAATATGAGGTGCTTGCGCAGGGCCACACCCCATTAATAAGCTCTATATATGTGACCAGATTTGGCAAAATGTGCATTGTTTGCACACAATGTGGAAACACAGATTTCACCGCCATTCGATAGCTACATCAATAAACTAACAGTGCATGTGTGTATGGATGCCAACAGTTCATCAGTCTGCTTTTGCTGTGGCTGCTTCCTGGGGTGTGTCAGACGTCCACGAGTGCCCGCAGTGTCTTCAATTGGCTCTGGTGGCCGTCAATGAAAAGCCACCTGGTTGTAACTCGCCACACAACTGCCTAGTGATGCTATCCATTGATTTGGCTACTTTTTGTGCTATCTACAGCACAATTATGCCCATTTGGAAGTGTGAATACTTGATGTGTGTTTATCCCGCCACTGCCATGGCTCCCCACCACCCCCGACCAACCACCCCTATATAATCACTTGTGGTACTGTTGAAAAACTATCTAAAATGGCGGGCAATTCAGCTAGCAAGTTATTCAACAGTAGACCCACCGAATTATATCTTGTATAACTACAGATTTGTGGAGAATTGCGTGCAAATAGCATAGAGCAGACTCGAGATATTACGAATTGAATATTTCAAAATGGTATTTCTAAGTATTTACAAATGTGCGAACAATGCACATTTTCGCAAATCCGGTCACACACATATATATATATCAGAGTTAAAAATAACAGTCGGCCATCAGCCATTTTCCAAACAAAATTGGTTATTTCCAAGCACTTTCAAAAGTATTCGGCCCTTTTCAGACCACTTAATCAATATTTTGTACACAAATTCCATAAAACAGCCATTCACTTTTACAAATAACTGAACACATGATGAAGTATTTGACCATACTTTCCATTCTTTATTTTGAACTCTGTAAGGATAAACAAATCAGACTGCCTTTGAACATGAATCAGTGTACATTAGCGTATACATATTACTATGAATATATTTTTGAATTTAAAAAGGGAGTAGGGATCACAAGCTAAGGCTAGAGATTTAATCCCTATACTTTAGTGAGTGATATAGCCTATATTTGCTGGGATAAGCACTATGGGTGTTTATTCTCAATCTGAGTGTTGTAGAATGTCTAAATGATCTTTAATCCTAGATACGTTCTCTATAATCTCACCATACAACACTGCGAAATGCAAAGTATGGAGTTCATACAAAATTACCACAATGAGCATACCAAATTCAATTTTGGTATGCTCATTGTGGTAATGTTGTATGAATTTCATACTTCACATTTTGCAGGCAATGGTACTTACATATTATACCTATTCTATATATGCATATGTTTAATCTCCTAGCTGGGTGGTGCACTTATTGATTAGAGATTAGTAATAAGCACCTTCTAAATTCCTGCCACTAAAATTATCACTATAGCTGCTTAGCTGGCTAACTGCTTGTTTTAGTTTTGTAATTGTGATTGTAATTAACCCTTAGTGCATGCGCAGAAGGGTTACAGTACTCACTTTTCTGTCCGAGAAACTGACGCTACTATAACGCTTGAAATATGCACCTACTTGAAGTACACAAAACTTTAAATTGAGCGGTTTTGTGAATATCGCTCTTATCTCGGAGTTGATTATAGATTAATAAGCACTAAATAACATCCCTAAGGTTACTAAGCGCTACTATAAATCATAATTATCGTGTGGCACGCACTAAGGGTTAGCACTTTAGTGCCTTTCATGTAATATTTAATCAGGGAGTCCACTCAGTAGCTAAATAGCATATACATATCTAGCTATGTGTATGTCTGGTCACTATATCACTATATCACTATATGCACTTTAATTTCTTAAATATTGTGCATATTTTCTTGATAATTTCATATGAAAATGCTGTCATGGATGTGTTTTGTAATGGCTTATAATCAGTCTGCACTCTCTTCTCTAGTGTATATATGTAATTCTATAATTATGTCATTCATGTTTTCACTATTTTCAGGTACAACTGGAAGTGAATGTACAATTGCATCTTCGTGTGATACTAATGATAAATCTTCTCAACAACAATGTTATCCCCCACTGTTTGGGAGTGATGAAACTTGGATAGATAGCAATTGGATAGATGATATTATTAAAAGGCAAGGTAATATGAGTAAAACAGAAAAACTGCAGAACACTGAATCAGATGAACTAAAAAGCCCTAAAGGAATGGAAGACCTAGAGAAAGCAATGTTTGAAATCCGAGCAAGCAATGAATACTTAAAGAATCAGCTTTCCCAAACTCAACAGCAGTTGTTAGACATGCAAAAAACCAATATCCACCTACAGAATCAATTGTCCCTCGATCAACAGCAGTTAACAGATGTACAACAAGCCAATACTCACCTACAGAATCAACTTGGTGATTTGCAAAAGAATTATGAACTTTTACAGGCAACCCTACAGAATCAACTGTCCCTCACTCAACAGCAGTTATTAGGTGTACAGTCTATGATGACCTGTAGTAGATTATGGGTTGTCTCACATGATCAGTTTACAATTGGTAAAGAGATTGGTAGAGGAGCTTGGGCTACTGTTCATGAGACTACATTCCGAGGAGCTACAGTTGCTGCCAAACGTCTTCATCAGCTCATCACTGCTCCTAAGACCAAAGAGCTCTTTCAAAGAGAGATGGAAATGGCTTTGCAGTGTCAACATCACAATATTGTTACATTTCTAGGAGCTACACTGGAAGGTCATCCAGTAATCTTGATGGAACTAATGGACACTAATCTAAGAATTGCTTATGAACAAGGGAGCATTAAGGATCATCAGGTGTCGGGAATTCTTTATGATATTGCCAATGCACTTCATTTCTTACACACGAGACGTGATCCAGTAATTCATCGTGATGTGAGTAGTTCGAATGTGTTGCTGAAGGCTCTCCACAATGGAGGGTGGTTGGCCAAACTGGGAGACTTTGGAACAGCAAAGATACAACAACAAGCAGCCACTCCAGGTCCTGGGGCTATAGCTTACGGTGCTCCTGAAGCTGGTGATTTTACTAAACATTCTCCAAAAATGGACGTTTACAGTTACGGTGTGCTCATACTTGAAGTTCTTACTAAAACCCACCCTTTTCAAATGGTTGGTGCTCTAAAGGCTACAGTCCAACAACAGTTCCCACGGTATCATCAGTTGGTCACCAGTTGTACCAATCATCAATCAAGTGACAGACCCACAATGTATGATGTCATCGGACAGTTGGATAGGATCAAAGTAGCTAAACCTTAATACACAAGTTTATATGCATAAAGCACCTAGCTGAAACTATATAGCTATAGAATTTTAATCTTTAACACTTGTAGCTAGCTGTATGGCATATAGCTATGTATAATTAACCTATATATATATGCAGAGATGGCTAATTGTTTTTACCTATGATAATGCTAGAATCTTAGCTTCATACGTACAATTTTCATTTTTCTACTATATATTTAGCTATTCCTTATTTTTAATCTCGTGTGTCAAACTCTTTTACATTTTATAAATTACTTTCAAATTGTATTTAGTTTCATTGTTAATTAAGTTTCATACCAAGTAGAATATAGCTACCGTTGCATGGGTGGCATTATTTCAAGGAACAACAAAGTTTTGAGGATTCAAATATTTCAGGGAGATAGCTAGCTATAGCTAGAAACCAGAGAAAGGAGTGTATTCCAGGAACAATTAAATTTTCATTAAAAATCCATGCATGCATGCATGCACAACCATGAGTGAAACTTTGTGAGTTATTGCCCCCGAGGTAAGTAATTATGTATGGCCATATATAGCTTTGGCTATATATATACTGTTGATGATTTACTGTAACAGCAATGATCGATGATAGTGGAGTCAATGCAGCTATATGGATAATATTGGGGCCACAACATTACAATAATGATATAGCTATATACAACTATAATATATAAACATTCTTTTTGTGATTTGTAACAATTTAAAGCTGAACAAATATTATAATATATATGCTAAAGTGTACACACTGCTCTAGCTACATATAACAGCTAGTGTAATAATTAGCATGTAACCATGTAGCAGGCACAACAATATGCATATATACACTGTATAGCTATATAAATAAAATTAATATGACAATTAAGGAATATTAGTTCCCATTCAGTAACTATATATGTTGCATGGTTCATATCCTGCCATGCATGAATGCTGTAGCAAACTATTTGTATTTTGCCCAATTCTCACACACAGATTTTTTATCCTGCCAGTATATTCTTGCTCTAATGCACAGTGAGAGTAGTAAATTTTTCATATTCATGCGTAACTGCCTTGAGAAATATATCAACTCGTATTGTTCTGAAGTGAATGATACACAGTATCTTTCATTCATTTTCTTTTCAATATTTTGGAGACTCATTGCTGCTGTCTGTAGTTTAATCATCAATGAAGTTAGTTGTAATGAGTTATCGTTGCCTAATGTTTCGTTATTGTTAAACAGTACTTTCTGCAGCTGATCCTTGAAAGCTAAAATATCGGTATATCTCCTACATGTGGCAGAAAATTCCTTGAAAATTGTATTTGAATTATTGTTGGGCAGAGAGCCTGCAGAAAAACCATTTTCTACTACAAAATTTTGTGAAGCACCACATGAAAGATCAGTGATTTCTTCTGCAGTAATTTGATATTCCCGTAGCTCTTTTATGCTTAATAATTTGCATTTAAAATCAGCGTTACATCTGCCACTTGCCACAGTGAGAAATATCATAACCACATATATAATCCATTTTCTTGAAATTTCTTTGTTGTTCATCATTTTGCTATTGCTATAATTTATTCAGTTAGTGCTTTAATATATATATCTCCTTTTTTAATTGACTGCATGTTGATTATTTGCTTTGATATTTATACCACTCATGTTGCTATGGGTTATTGATCATTGTTATTTGGTATGAAACATAACCACAGGGAAATTTAATTTATTAGTTACATCATTATTTTTATAATTTCACAAAATATAGCTAGCTAGCTAGCCAACTATAATATAATAAGCTGTGAAGACCAATTAGCAACTAGCAACAATGTATTCTACATGTACACATAGCTAGCTGTGTACATACATATACAATGTCCATTTAACTAATGATTGTATGTGCATGTGGATCTATAGCTATATATAGCTACACCATATATAGCTAAATATAGCTACACCATATATAGCTACATCATATAGCTAAATATAGCTTAGCTATATATTGTAAGGTATAGCTATAGCTATATAGCTATACAGAGCTTAATTGAACAGTATAACTATAGATAAATAACCATGTATAGATGGACTTATTAACTCTGGTGCATGCATGAGTAGTGTTCTTTGTATGGCTAGCTAAAACTTTAAGCTATATAGCTAAGCTATACACTGCAAAATGCGAAGTATGAAATTCATACAAAATTACCACAATGAGCATACCAAATTCAAATTTAGTATGCTCATTGTGATAATTTTGTATGACCTTCATACTTCGCATTTTGCAGTGTACTGTAGACTGGTTTCCATTGATTTTTCACTTGCTGCAGTCATCTGTAACTATTGTTCTGTAGCTTCTCACAAGGTTAGCTATATATTATCATTTTATGCCGGAATGAAATATGAACTCCCTAGCTGTGTTGGAGGGAGCCATGCACATGCAGTTATGTATGGCTAGCAATGCAGTTAACATGCAATATCATAATATAATGTAGCTATATGTAGCTATGTGTGTGGCCAGTTATATATATCATGCACTATAGACAACACATCATATATGTACACATGCACACATATACACTGCAAAATGCAAAGTATGAAATTCATACAAAATCAAGTTAACACAATGAGCATACCAAAATTGAATTTGGTATGCTCATTGTGGTAATTTTGTATGAATTTCATACTTCGGATTTTGCAGTGTAGCTATTCTGAGCTATAGTTATAGCTAGCTATAGTTGTTCTATAGTGCATGTTGCATGCATGCAGGGACGGCTCAGGCAGCTTTCCATTGGGGGGATAAACTTTAGATACACACTTATATAAATTAACTCAGGCATCTAAAATGTACTGAACTGTATGCATGTTGGACAATTTTGGGGGGCGATCGCCCCTCCTGCCCCCCTTGCCCAGCCTCCCCTACATGCATGCATGCATGTAGCCTATATAATTATGTGTATAGCTATAATTGTTTCACATAGCAATAGCTAGCTGTTAGCTGTATTCATTGCTATATGTATTCGTATATTAATAAGGCTTCCTATAGTAAATAATTTTCCTACACTAAAACATTTAAAACAGTGCATGCCCATGCAATATATCTGTATGTCCATATTTGGCCTTCAAATATAATGATGTTATGATAGTATATCCTGCTTGTCTCTAGGAGATGTAGTTATACAGTAAACAGCAACATAGGAAATTATGAATCAGCTTCTATAATTATCTTAACTTCCATCCAGGGGAACTAATTAGCTACTATGGAAACCCATTGGTACTGCCCAAAAATTTATAGTTAGCTAGCTACATATAACTTCCAATTATTCTTGTATTATGCTCGTGAATGTTCTATAATTCCAGAATTATTCTCATTAAAATTGCAATCAAATTATGCCGGCATATTAGGCTCAGGCCTAATGCATAATTATAGCTATAGCTATTATGTGGAGATGCAGCTAGCCACTATAACTACATGATGTTTATAGTTTTAGTCAGAAAGTTTAATTAATTCTGCAAGATAAATTAGCTAGCTAGCTCTCTAAAAATAGTAGCTAGCTAGCTATAGCTATATATAGTTTGTTTACCGGCTTAGTTATTCATGGTAACTATAGTTACTTTATTATAGCTACTGAAACACAAACAGGATATACCACATCATTAATTAAAGGTTAATTCAAATATGCAAATGGTTGTAACCACATGCAGATTAGCATGCTGCTGTGATCAAACTGGGAAGACTTATATATACATCCATGTAGCTAGCTAGCTATCTAGCTAGCTAGGTTACTAGTTTATAACTTTTGTATAGCATGAATGAATTTATTACATTTTCAATAATTAGTATATAGCTATAGCTATATACTAAGTTAACTTCTTAACAGAGAAAATATTTCACAGAAACTATCATACTGCAAGTTTACACTGCAACAAATAACTCTTCATATAAATTGGCTAGCTACATAACGATAGCTGTATACATAGCTACGTATATCCATCAGCATCAGTGTACAGTAGCTATTGATTCTAGGCTATGCAAGATGGGCTAGCTATGTCATTATTGGATAACGATGATTTCATGAAGTTGTTTATACATTTATCAAAACTACAGAAGACAGCAAATCTCTCTCAACATCACCCTCATGCATCATCATCATCACCTACCTTTTTAGGACTGTATGGTAACTGATTTTGACGAAGTTAATTTTCAGTAAGTTTACTGAAACCTTCAGTTTGAATTAACTCAGTAAGCAAACATGATGATTGCCAATTCAGTTAAGTTCTTCTCCATGGTGACATGAAATTGAGTATAGCTACAGGGATTGGTAATTCTTTATAGGGGTTTTCACTCTCCTGTTGTCTAACTTATAGTATCCCTTTCATCATCACATGCAGGGAGGCTTAGCAGGGGGAGGGGTGGGGCATGCAAAACTGATGAGAAATACTGCCCTCCAAAATTGTCCAACATGTTAGACATATCTTATAATATTATGTCAGTTCATTATATGTACATGTGTGATCAGTAGGTGGTGGACCGCACTGCATGGGCTTTAGCTAGATAGTTAGATAATACTGATCACATGCACATGCATAAATTATGTTAACCACTACTGCGCATGCATGCATGACATATAAAATGTGCAATGAAATTTATCCTTCTATACCGTCCTGCTAAGCCTCCCCATGATGACTAGTGCAATGCATGATGAAAGGGATAGCTATAACTTAGACAACAAGAGAGTAAAATCCTCTATATAAAGAATGCCATTTCTCCCTACTCATATTTTCATGTTACCAATTAAGGAGAATAACTTAAATTGACTGACAGGCATATAATTTTGAGTTTGGACTGATCATGAGTTAACTAATAGGTTTGATTTTGGACTGAGCAGTGCACCAAAGCATATAGTTAGCTATATCTAAGCAGTTCTAAAAGTTTCAGCGTATTGAACTGAGCATATAACTTTATCAAAATCAGTTAACATGCAGTCCTGATGAGATGATGCATGGCATGAGGGTGATGATGAGAAAGATTTTTCTGTCTTCCACCATAATTTTGATAGATATATAAATAACTTTATGAAATCATTGTATGTTTGCTATAATATAATGACATATAGCTATAATCTTGCATAGCTCAGTATAGAATCGATATGTAGTAGCTAACTACCAAAGACAACCAATATTTAATTCCCATCATCACCCTCATGCATCATCATCAATCACGTTTTTAGGACTGCACTGATGTTGACAATTGCAAGGAGAGTAGTGTAGAGTCACCGAGCTACAGTATAGGTCTATGCAATAATTGAAAAAGTTAACCATGCATGCAGCCACATAACTATACAGTATATAACTAACCTGCATGTGTTTCCATTACTTGAGTGATCAACACTGATCATGCATGCATGTGTATGCATGATCTATAAACCTTATCATAATTGTTATGATAATAGATAGCGAGCTATACATCCTGTTTATGCCTATAATTTTAAAAGTTAAGTAACTATGGCTACAGTAGGAAGCTAAAGAATAATTAAGTATAGATAAAATGATTAGCTAATACGGAAATCCAGTGCTAGCTATATTTAGCTAACTATAGCTAGCTAGCTAATTTATACTATCCACTAAAAGTCAGAAAAGGCTAAACATCAACCGTTCATTGATTAACCTGAAGGCTGCATGGTATAGTTATCTGCATCAACATTGGACCAACATCACTTTCTTTGCATGGTAGCTACATAGCTAATATGTATATAGGCACAGTATAGCTAGCTATGTGCTATAGCTGTTGTTGATGCATGATGCACCATGTCCATGTTCACTATTAGCTAATATTATGAATTTCTAGCTATATACACCATGCATGCAGTTGCAATAATTTTATATGATTGCACAGTGTTGAGTGCTTCCATGGATGCATTGGTATCAGTACTTGTAGCTACCTGTGCATGGATAGCTATATAGCTACATTTTACAGACATGTAAGAAGTATAGCCATATTCTGATAGACTATACATAGCTGTTGTTTTACAGTCAGTATAATGAAACAATATTAAGCAACAACAACACCTAATTAGCTATAAGCATGCAATGGTGCGTGTAGCCAAGCCAGCCTGCATGGGCCTGATACTAGGTCCAGTCAATGCATGCAGGCCCGAGTAGTGAAGCTGAGACTTTGATGATTTGGCAATTTTTGTGCCTCTGCATGTGTGTCGGATGAGTAAATTATCAGTACTCATACAGGCTCTATAGCCATGCCCTTGATCAATCAGTGGCTTCATTGATTATTGTTAACTTAGCTATAGCTATATATACACAGCAGTAATGAAATTGTTATTTCTGACTGATAGAGGTTCCCAGGAATCCACTGAGTTTAACATTGAACATCTTAAATTGGGTGTTGGATCTTTTTCTCTTGGAGCAATTGTCTCTTCCCGTTTTAGCCTTCCCTAACTTTATAGCTATATAGTATATAACTATATTATAGGCCACACATGATACGCTGTATACATCTAAGGACAGCCCTTTCATCACAGTATATACTCTAATAGAACAGTCAATTGTGGTACATTACTTGGTCAAGTAAAAGTTGTCATTTTATTCTACAATGCATATATAATATAGCTAAGCTTTGTAGTGCATGTATAGTAGCTATATAGCCATATAGAAAAATACAATGCACGCAGCCATTGTTTAAAAATATAACTATATTTAGCTATAATAAATGAATTCTTAAAGCTGGCTAAATCAAGGGTCAACTCCACTTTGTAGTACACCAGTTTTGTCCACACTGGCCCAAGCCATGCGTTTAGTAGAAAAGGATTTAGCAATATATCCATCGGAGCTTATCATGATAACGCCTCCATATCCAGATACTTTGTCCTTCATGTATTCTAATGATTTCCTGCAGGCTTCCTCTGGACTACAGCCATCAGTTTTTAGGGTGTTCAGCACACGAGAAGCCAATGTGACTTTGGCAATAGCTTCACCATGTCCAGTACACGATACTCCTCCAGTTTCATTATCACAGCATGCACCGCAGCCAATCAGCGGCGAGTCACCTACTCGTCCGACTCGTTTGGCGGTGATGCCACCTGTTGAGGTACCAGCTGCCATGTTACCATGGAGATCAGTAGCCACTGCTCCAACTGTATCATGTTCAGCTTGGTTCATGAATGAGTTATCAATGACATGATTGTAAACAGACTGTTTTGCTAGTTCTTCTTTTCTGGAATCTGAGATAAGCTCTTTAGGATCAACTGAGGGGATCTTCAATTCTTGTGCAAAAAGATTAGCACCCTTTCCTACCAGCATCACGTGATCAGATTTTTCCATCACCATTCTAGCCAATGAGATTGGATTAGAGATGTTCTCCACTGCAGCCACAGCTCCGAATTCTAACGAACGTCCGTCCACAATGATCGCGTCCAATTCTACCTCTCCTTGTGAATTAAGTGCGCCTCCGTGGCCCGCGTTAAAAACAGGATCGTCTTCCAAGTGCTTGATTGCAATCTCCACAGCATCCAGTGCCGTCTTCCCTTCCATCAGAGCCTTGTGCGCGTTCGTAGCAGCAATTTGAACGCCACTCTTTTTAGCAGCTACCAAATGATCTGGTATTGCATATGCACCGCCGTGTACCATTATCGAAGCCATTGTTGTTGGTTGCTTTTAAATGAAGCGCACCATTGCCGGTGGTGGGTAATAAATAGAAATAATCCCGAAGTATAGCCACAATACCATAGTCATCTATTAACGCGTATACTATCTATGCGATTAGGATGGAACCTAGCGAAAGCCAGTTGTGTTTGTCTTGGAGCAACACCACTTGGATCCCTGTTTTAAATCAACAGAACGTTTTAGAGTATTTCTCACAGAAGAGCAACCCTTTTTACGACCGCACCTGTAATAATGAAATCATTAAAATGCAGAGACTTGACTCGTCTCATTTATTGTAAGGATTTGTTTGTTATCATTTGTAGTGTATGCCTTCATAGATACATAAACCCCAGGTAGCTGGGGATGTATCTGTGGTGTAGCCAAGAGCATATGAAGATATGGTGTAATCGGTATAATGATAACTTGAAATAAGTAGTAATTGATATCGTGAACTCGAGCCACACAATGGAGTCTGGTAAATTGTTCATACCGTTTTTGTTCTGTTAGTATATCGCCGATCATGACAGAGCTGACTTCTAAAGGATAAAAACCTTACGATTATGTAAAAGGCAATTCATGTTGAAAACATGACTTAAACTAATCTTTGGCAATATACAATTGACAGTCTGTTAATTTTTCCGAATGGGAGGTTGAATGCTTATCCTGCAAGTGATAGTATCCTGCATGGGAATAAGAATCTGGTTCACAAGGCTACAAATAAAATATGAAAACCCACTGTGGGGTATTATAGTAATGCATCTGTATGTTTTATTAGAAAGTGTGTGTAGTTAAACTATAATTGCTTTATGTATCCACATTTTAACCACTCCGTGTCAGACTCTGTTTAATATAACAGTACCGGTGTATTATATAACGGTATCAGTTTATTATTTATTATAAATAATTATATTGTTGTTTGTCAAAACATGGTTTATGATGACTGCCACAAAGAAATTAGTTTATTAGTGTATGGTCTGACTCGGTAGCTATTTAATACCTTAACAACAGGAAAATGACTGGAATCGAATACATGTTGCTGCATGTGCAGGATCCCATTCTCTATGTTATACGGAAGGCCTATCGTCAGTCAAAAGACAAAGGTAGGGAAAATTCTAATAGTACGATCGGGCTCAAGTTTACTTAGGCATGCGTACACACAGTGACGCCGTTAGCAGATTACTACATTCTCGACGGGGTGGTCTATCAATGTCCCGACCTTCAAGCTGTTATCAATTCACGGATGGTATGAAATTTATAATGTGTTTTACCTTGATGTGTACTTGGTACTAATATCATTCTTATAACACAGCTATCCACGCTACACTTACTAAACTCAGCTTTTGATGAGGGTATGACAAGTCTGTTATATTTTTGCTGTGTTCTAATATGTTCACACACTGTAGCAAGATCTTATTCAAGGTATACTCCTGGAAAAAATTATCACTGGGAGTTTCCTAAAGGTAAAAAACTGTATACAAAGTCTAATTTAGTAAGTGTATAAAATTCTTTCTAGTCGAAAAGGAAAAGGTTAAAAAAGAAAAAGACCATGGAGAGTTAAATGAACTACAATACAAGAGAGTAGATATTATTCTTTCTGAGTTGGTCAAACAGTTTCCAGTTCGTGTTGTCACTGATAAAGTAGTGGAATCAAACAAATAAATAATAATTTGCTGTTAATTTATTTAGGATGGAGTTAAACCAATTGATGGTAGTAGACCATTATCAGAATCATCTGTTGTGAAGAGTGAACCCTTGAAAAGAACTAATAGTGGTAATTTTACTGATGCTAAACGAAAAAGAGTACAATAATATTTATGACATGCATTTTGCGTGTGCGTTTTATTAGGAAGTTTTATAATGGAATTACACTGTAATTAGAAATATTTTTATATGTGATTTGGCGGCAAATTCGTTTCTTCGCGCGTCATGGGTATAACCGGCCTTCTCCCTTTCCTGAAAAGCATTCAGCGACAAGTCAACATTTCGTTATTTCGTGGCAAGAAGGTGGCAGTGGACGCGTACTGTTGGTTACACAGGGGCGCTTATTCTTGCCCAATGGAACTAGTAATGGGACCCAAGGAAGGAGAAAAGATAGAATCATTGTAAGCGACATTAGTATAGGTAGTACGCTTGTAACACAAGTAAAAATAGAATGCTTAATAGAAATCCGTACAGGTTACGTATATTTTAGGATATTAAAAGTTTTTTGTTGCTATGTAGGCCTTTTTTAAAATACTGTATCAAGAGGGTGAAGATGCTACTTGATAAAGGAGTGACTCCCATTATTGTATTCGATGGTTCTCAACTACCAATTAAGTCAAAGGTTGAGGCAGAACGTCGGAAAAGAAGGAAGGAGTACAAGGAGAAAGGGAAAGCCTTGCTGAGGGAGGGAAAACGAAGTGAAGCACATGACTGTTTCCAAAAGTGCATTGATGTGTCACCAGAAATGGCACATGCCTTCATTAAGGTATGTGGTTGCATAAGTGGTGACCTGGATCGGTGTAAACTATAAATCCTGGTAGCTATTACATATGTATTTGCAACTGTTTAAAATTTGGTTCTCATGTGCTTTGTTAGAGCATTGTTTGATAGCCTATTGACAGTATTTGTGTGAAGGTAACAAGGCCATTTTAACACACACAAAAAGGTAAGAGTATAAAATAAATGGGTGTAACAAATCAAGGAGAAATACGGAGTTTTACTGAAACACCCTAATAAAACATTCGACGAAGTTTTGTGCCATTATTGTTTTAAAGTTATGTATTATAAATGTGTATGTAGAGAGATATGTGAATGTACTGTGTGTGGGTGTGTGCTGAATGTGTATGGATGTGCACATGCATGCCGTCACTGTTTCCATGGTACATATAAATGGTGTGTGGTAACATTTATTTGAATTTGAGCATACGGGAATATTTTACCTGGGCTTTCTGATACAGGCTTGTCACGAGATGAAGGTGGAATGTATTGTGGCACCATATGAGGCTGATTCTCAACTGGCCTACTTGTCCATACAAGGGATAGTGGATCTTGTGATCACAGAGGATTCTGATTTGTTGGTGTTTGGCTGTAAGAAGGTAATCTTAATTGTATATACTTACTTGTATCATTGATATGTGCACACACACACACACACACACACACACACACACACACACACACACACACACACACACACACACACACACACACACACACACACACACACACACACACACACACACACACACACACACATACCATACATATATATTTAAGCATGTTATACAATTTACAGGTGTTGTTTAAAATGGATGAAATTGGTGGGGGGTTCATGATAGACTCAAATGATTTTGGTGTCATGAAAGATGGCAAGCTTAAGGTAAATCATACAAAATAATTGTGATTCAAGCAAAACAATACCTCTATTTACAGAATTTCACTCTGGATGAATTTAGACAGATGTGTATCCTGTCAGGTTGTGATTACCTCCCCTCGGTGCCTGGCATAGGCCTCTCTACCGCCCACAAACTGATGAAGAAGTATGCTAAAGATGTGAACAACGTAAGCAAGCAGCAGAGAGGAACAACCATATTTGTAATTAGCATGTAGCCCCCATGATATTATGCCCATGCAAAACACAACTGAGAACTTAAAATTGTTTGGACAATTACATCGGGACAGAACAACTTTTGTTCTGACATTTCTTAAAATGATCGTACATTAGTATAATTACTTATTATTGCATTACATAGGGGCAATGGCAAGCTCACAATGGATCAGATATTAGACTGTTAAGTGTTCAAAATAGCAGTCAGCTGTCGGCCATTTTCCAAAAAATAAGTCATACATAAGTATTCAGCCTTTTTTCATTCGATTCATAAAATGGACAAAGACTTGTTAAAATCTTTAGTCATATTTGTGGCCGGGTCTGCGAAAACATGCCTTACCTGTACATCCAGTTTTATGACTTTGAAGACACATAACTCAACGGCAGCCTGTGGGTAAGCTACAGGCATACAAATTTAACGCAAGGTGGATTAATCATAGGAGACTATGAAATTTTGGATGGTTAGATCATTCACAAGGAAAGTGATTGTTCACTGAATGTGTGTAATTGGATGTGTAGATGAGATTTTCGCAGACCCAATTGGAACTCTGCTGTTATTTCATCCTTTTTCCGTACACCGTTTGATTTCAAAAATCACTGAAATATATAGGCTTGATCGAGTGTCATATGTAAAACGGTAAATTCTGTGTTTTGAACTGTTTTCAAGGGGAATTTTAAGTTTACAGTTATTTATAGTAACATACTGGTGTTGTCGTTATAATGGTTTAAATGTAATGCCTGGTATGTTGCACTCTATCAAAACTTTATGCCTGGTATGGTTGAAAGTTGTAATTTAATCCGTGTAGCTAAGTTACCTGCTGCTTACACATGTCATATGTTTTCTCAAGAAGCGATTAATAGAAAAGATTTAGTTTCTATATTGGATACGCTTGTATGTTATTGTGTATTTGTGGCTGAAAATTTGTAGCAAAAATTTCTGCATCAAGATTAGATTATAAAGAAACTAGCAGTGTTACAGATATGACTGGTTTTTACAACCCGGTCACAATAGTGGATTTTTTAAAACCCATTTTAACTGTACTGTGTTTGTGCTGTTAGGTTATCAAGGTGTTAAAGTTTGATAAGGGGAAATTGGTGCCAGCAAATTACCGGGAACAGTTTCAACAAGCTGAACTCACCTTTAAGCATCAGTTGGTCTTCAATCCGCAGACACAACAGCAGGTGCCGCTGACACCGCTGCCCGAGGGAACCGACCAGAGTGATTACGACTTTGCTGGAGCGTATCCTTTGGGATGAAGGGAGTGGGGGAGAATACAGCTGGCCACGTGTGGTATTTCACTTCCTGTGTTTATAAACATGTTTGCTTAGTATAAGTGCATGAAATAAACCACAGCCTCTATTACAATCTAAAGATAGAATATTGACCAAATATATCAACAATAATTTTTCAGCTTCTATGCATTGCATTGCCTTGCTCAGCATTCACACAAAGCTTTGGAATGACTTGCAGTGTTAAAAACGTGAGCTGATCTTAATATCCAACGATCACCTACCTGGAGGCCCATTTATGCATAATAAATGTTTGATTTCAGATTTTGTAATGCACCTTGTTTGCATAAAATTGACAATGATAGTATATTCAATATCTATGTAACAGTTGCTGTGTTGGTATTTCACTTCCTGTGCTTGTAAACATATTTGCTTAGTGTCATTGCATGAAAACCACAGCCTCTATTCTAAAGATAGAAGCTGACCAAATATTGACAATAATTTGTCATTTCTGCTTCTACTCAATGCATTACCTTGCTCAGTGTTCACGCAAAGTCCTGTATGTACCTTTCACAGATATGGTGCCTCTGGCACCAAAGCGGCAATGCAAATGAACTCAGAGATGCTGGCAGGAACCCTGGGAAGAGTTCCCCTTTCGTAATTTCTTCTTTGAGTGTTAAAAACGTGAGCTTAATCTTATCCAACATTACTATTATCCTGTTTTACCTGGAGGCCCATTTATCATAATAGATTAGATATCAACTTTCATTAATGCATTGGGTCAAAAATTGACAACGATAGTAAATTCAACATCTAACAGTTGGCTGTGTGTGGTATTTCACTTCCTGTGCTTGTAAATATGTTTGCTTAGTGTCACCTCTATTCTAAAGATAGAAGCTGACCAAATATTGATAATAATTTATCATTTCTGCTTCTACATAATGCATTACCTTATCCAGTGTTCACACAAAGCCCTGTCTGTACCTTTGAAATGACTTGTAGTGTTAAAAATGTGACCTTGATCTTATAATAATTATTCAGCAATCAGTTGTCATCCTAATTTACCTGGAGGACTATTTATCATAGTAGATGTTAGATTTCAAATTTCATTAATGCAATTTGTGTGCATGTCAAAAATTAGTAAATTCAACATCTAACAGCTGGCCTGTGTGTGGTATTTCACTTCCTGTGCTTGTAAATATGTTTGCTTGGTGTCACTGCGTGAAAACCACAGCCTCTATTCTAAAGATAGAAGCTGACCAAATATTGATAATAATTTATCATTTCTACTTCTGCACAATGCATTAATTACCTTATCCAGTGTTCACACAAAACCCTGTCTGTACCTTTGAAATGACTTGCAGTGTTAAAATGTGACCTTGATCTTACAATAATTATTCAGCAATCAGTTTTCATCCTAATTTACCTGGAGGACTATTTATCATAGTTGATGCTGGTAAAATTAGATAATAATATAAAACCATCAGAATTTATCCTTTAGCTGGCCCCTCCAGGCTGGACCACGGAGTGTGGCGCCTGGCCGGAATCTGGGTGGCCTGCAGGTTCGAGTCCCACCTTGGAGTGGTAAAAATTTAAATAGTTGTCCTACCCCATTTGATTCTAATAGGTTCCCATGGCTTTAGGTTAGCATGCCTTACAGGCTAAGCACCCCTGTGTATCCCCTCCAGTGCCTAACTGGTAAAATTAGATAATAATATATATGTTAGATTTCAAATTTCATTAATGCAACATTTGGTAAATTCAATGCTATACAAATCACCTTGGGTGTAAAAAAAGCGAGCGAGCGAGGCCAAATCGGAAGCACCAGTTACATTAATTTTGAGGATGTACAACTAAAACATGTGATGTCAGGTAGAGCCAAGGCCCAAACGCTTCATTCTTGGAGCTATTTGCAATCATGTCTACACAAACTACCGTGTGTAATTAAATGATTAAAAATCATCGAGCCTGTGAAAACAGGTCTTATTCTGCACATCCAATTTTATGACTTTGAAGACACATAACTCAAGTTATAGGCAAGCAAATTTGACACAAGGGAAACTCAGCATATAGGAGGACTGTACATGGTGCAAGTTTTGTAGAGAAATTATGACTCATTAAATGTGTTGATATTATTGTACCACAAAAGGTGCGTAGCATCAATGGTAACCATTTACCAAGTCCATTCTCATGATTTTGGATATTGAAAATATCAATACTTCCTGTTACATGAAGCAGCCAACTTGTGCCTATATTTGCTGTATTTTGTGAATATTGAAATAGAGTATCAGGTGTGATTTGACATACAAGGCACACACAGTATGTAAAATGATATTATAAAGTCGACTGAATATGGGTATGTTTTGCTCTACTGGCAATGTGTTATCAATTATTACATTACTTATTCCATCAATTATATACTTATATGGAGGCGTACTTGCTGATTTGTTTTGTTACTAATTATGGTTATATATGTAAGTGAGAATTTCCTTGACTGGTGTGATTTAGTATGGTGTCCCCTTGTAAGGCAGTTGGTCTTGCTCGTGGTAACATCAATCCCCTTACTCATGAGGTTATGGATACATTTAGTCCTTCCAAGGTGTTGTGTGCTGGTGTCTGCATGTAGTCTTAATTACATAAACACACACACACACTACATACACACACACATACACACACAGCTAAAGTGATGCTTGTTGCTTAGACATCTTCACCAACTGATAATTCCAAGCAAAAGAAGTGGTCGTCTTCAGGAATGGCAACCAGCTATCGACACTACTCAACTCCAATCCAAGCCAACCTGCAGATGTTCTCCTCCTCAGAAAAGAGCAGACAAAAATTCAAGCCACCACGTAAAACAGGTAAGCAATATATTTAACTAGTAGTCTTGTTTCTATATAATGCACACATAGGTAATGGCAATGATATGTCAAGTGATAATGCAACTCTTCTAAGCTATTACAATTGTTCAAATAATGATGAAGCTTCTTTGGTTGAACCAGGAGCACATGCTAGCAGTGATCACATGACCTCTTCGGGTGCACCTGATCCAGCCGACAAGTCTCATACTGTTACAATATCAAGGTTAGCAGCTATATGTGATCGGGCCTGCGAAAATCAACCATCTAGTCGCACAAAAATCGCCTAGTTTTTTCAAATACATCTTACCATAACTTATGCTCTATTTATACTAACAAGCTAAATGTTTCACCACAAATGCAGAATTTAATGGGAGATCTTTTAAAGCTTACAGAATAAAAATGCTCCCTATAGAACTGAAGATATTCATGAATATCTGACTAGGTGTAATTTGTGCTCACATGGTTGATTTTTGCAGGCCCGCTCACATATATACTAAGCTTACATATAGATCGTGTAAGTATTGGTAACCACAATGTGTCTTGAAGCTACCAACTATACAGGGGGGAGGGGCCAGCCAGTGGCAGTGGTAAATAAATTGCTACGTCTTGCAAGAGGCCTGTTGATCAATTATGCATGATGCAATTTAAACCCTGGACTACAATTGCGGTCCCCTACAACTTTTCATACTCCAATGCCCCTGCTGTTGTACAGGAGGGTTTGCTTTCTGTTTCTGGATAATGAATTTCAAACAGATATTCTACAAATCCAGATATTGATCTGTACTAAAAATATGTAGCAGAGAACTCCAAATAAGGAATATTATACCCTAAGGACACACTGTGAAACAAATGTTTTACATATGATTTTGCTGCTTGATCAGCTGATGATCATGTGTACATTGTTTTAAACAAGTACCTGAAAACTGTTAAGTAGATGCCATAACCATAAGCCTTGTGCAAACTTGAAGTATAAACATGATACCTATTGACTGGCTTCACTACAGTCCCTTATTTTATATATAATTAGCTGTGTTTTACTCTGAAAAGGAAATTCCTTCTATATACAAGTGTAGGATAATGAATTATCTAATATGAAATATTATGTCTGTCTGTCTGTGTGTGTGTGTGTATGACAGGTTTTTTACTGGACAAAATGGACGTACCAGTTGCACCCCGCACAACCCATTCTCACTGTCCAAATGCAGATCTGTTGCTGCCACTTCGGCAGCAAGAAAACTTGACTTGTCCTTCATTCACGACAGCTCCATTGAGAGCGGAGGGGGAAAACCAGTGTTCGACATGTCAGAACATTTGCAAGATGACAAAATCAATGTTATAGAACAATCGCCAGTCAAGGATATGTGCAGTGGATATATTGAAGACACGGAAAAGACTTTGATGTCAGATGAGGTAGCGATTATTGAGCAACCTTCATCGACAGTAATAGATGAAGATATAAAACTTTCAAACAATGAAATGGACAGTGAGGAAGATTATAAAATAAACACGCCTTCACAGTTGGACCAAGAAAATGTCAGTATGCTAGATGAAGTTGAGAATGTTGAACTTGAGGATAACAACGAGAGTATGGTAAAACAAACTGCTTGTACTATCAGAAAGAAACTTGGACATCATGACTTGAAGGAATTTGCTTTTGTAAGAAGATCCGAGAGGGACCAGCAACCACCACAAAACAGTAGAAGCCTTTCATTACCCAGCATTGGTGACAATATTTCAAGGGCACCAACTAGGAAGATTATGAGCTCAGAGGATTTTCTGTGCCCATTAGAGCGCAAGAAACACAAAACCGTTACAACAGAGAACGAACTGGAAGAATCTACAGTACAAGTGAATTCCGTTCAAGAACAGAGAAGCAACACAGATACAAATCTAAAAAGCCACAAGTCAAGAAACACCAAAAATGTATGGGCTGTTTCTGAGGTGTGTCATGTATTGTCACATATCAATGGATAATAATATTGCAGGGGTAATTTGTTTAGGTTTCTAACAGGAAAGGACCTACTCCATTAAACAGATCTTCATTCTCCAGCAAGAAAACAAAAGGTTTTTAAACATATATGGATAAAAGTAACAACTATTGGGTTACCCTGTATAAACATCCTGGTTGATATAAACATTGCACATTTTATTCCATACAAGGATAAATTTAATGTTAGTAAGCTATTTTCTGCACAGGCACCAAGGCAACAGACAGAAGCCATAATTCTGGCCAGCTCAGCCTCAAAAAGTATGCTTTCACCACAAGAAAAGAGTAAGTTATTAAAATTTTACCCTTCCCATACATACATATTTATAGTTTTTATTATTTTCATAGGAATGTACTAGGACTGTCTAGACAGATGACTTTGGTAGAAAATAGTAATAAATAATATTTCATATAAAGTAATACACAATTATGTTATGAAAAGTGTGGATTATCTATCTCTAATATCCCGTCCTCGACGATGGGAACATAGTGCCCTTCAATGTCCACAAGGACGATGATTTTGCCCAGGTGACTGCGGAATTCTATTTTTGGGTGTGACGGTTTCCATTCGTGCACCACAATGCCACCCATACCCTCTGTGGGGTACCATCCATGCCAGGCGTTTCGGTTTCCATTCTTCTGCCAGTGTGGCTCTGGCCATTTCAGCCAGCGTTCGTTGATGGAATCTTGAACCATTGACATGTCTATTATAATGATAGTTTTGTTAATCCATTTTGGCTTCATTATTTGAGCCATGAAATCTGATACAGAATCATCGTCTGACCCAATTGTGTCATTGTCTTTGGCGGCTGCTGCCATGCCGCTGTGTCGTGTGCCCGTCAGGCTGTCTACACTTGAGCTGCGCCGAATTGATGAAGTAGTCATACCTCCCGTGGTATTTCCCTCTGAGCTCTGGGTACTTTTCTCCAGGGGAGCAGAACTTCCAAGACTATTCTTGGTGCATTGCATACAACTCTCTCCAGCTGTTTTGGCTAGTTGCAGAAGTTTCAGTGGCTCGACATACTTGCCTAGTGCAGTCTTATTGATTGGTTCATGTTCGTCAATGTAGGATGTTGTCAACGGTGACACGTAGACAGGATAGCCAATTGGAAGGTCCATGGAGGAGTTGACCATGTTACGCAATACTGGCTTGGCATTCTGAATGGACCCTCTCTCGCTGTCATCATTCTGAAGGAAAATGAGTTCGTGCTGCTGGCTTGCCCACAGACTCCTCACGCACTCGCGATTTATCTACACAAAGCAAACTCCACACAAGCAACCTTAAAATATTTTTAGTTTACCTTAACAACTTTAAATTTGATGTATCGGGATGCCAGTCTAACCAGTGTGTAAGGATAATTTAGCACTTCCGTACCATCGTTGTTAGTACGTTGGTACCTATATATATAATCCCACAATCAAAAGGTTTAGTTGGTATACATACCTCATGGCCAACAGTGACGGTCTGTTGAGGATGATGGCATTCCTCCAGGCCCTGTCGCCTTCATGCGCCACAACGTGATTCAAATGCGTGTCCTCGATAAGGGAATAAATTCCAGTGGATGTTCGATACTGCTCACTATACGTGAAGTAATCCTAAAATACAGGAAATGACAACAGTACAGAACTTACTGGTGCCACAGAAATTCTTTCTATATGCAAATTTTGCAGCACAAACAGAACTGACCAATAACATTTATACTACCTAATTTTCTATATTAAACATTTTCTATATATAGAGGGGACTTAAAAACTAGTCCCAGAACTTATTTTCAATAAGCTAAATTAGATCTTGTACTATATTTATTTAGTAAAAATCCTTATCATTACAATATTCATACTGTATCATGTTACATATGTGTATATGTACGTATGCTTACAGCCTTGCCCACATAGGCAATTTTAAGGAGGGGCACATGCTCCCCTGTTGAAAAATCACTTGCGAAAAATCTTAATCAGTATACTACATACATTGGTGTTGTTAAATGTCTAGAATCATTTTCTACGTATGCCATATTTAAGGAGCAAGCTTTAATTTTCTGAGTGAAGTAGTCCCCCTGCATCAGGGACCTCATTCTAACTAAGATCCCTATATACTAGTCATAGAATCATCACTGCTTACACAATTGTAAGAAGTTATAGTTATAATTATTATCACAGTTACAGGAATCTGAGGCGAAGAGGACAAGTGTTAATAACAAAGATACTGTGATATAACTGGCTTCTTTCCCACCAAAGACTTCAAGAAGGCTTTGACTATAAAAGAAATTGCCAATGTGTTATGGTGTTAAACACCTCGCACCTTACTATACAATATCTTAGTTATTGCCTGGGGGCAATAACTGATATATAGTACAGCAAAATCCTTTGATGCATGGCTTCAGTGGGAAAGAATAATGTTATATATTGCCATATGCTGTGGGGATAATAATGAACACCTGGTGTAATTTGAGTGCAATCCGAACAGCCGGGAGGACCACTTCTTTGAGGATGTCCAGATCATGGTAGACCCATTCGTCGCTAGAATGGCTGGGTCGAGCATCACCAACAAACATGGAATAGAGCCCGTGCAGGAAATAATCACAGTAAACGCTACTGCAAATGGAGAGAGAAAGAGATTAGCAAACATGTGTACAACAAAAATGGCGTCTTACTTCCAATGTGACGATCGTGTGTTCATCACCTGATAGAAGAGTCGACGGCCGAGCAATGAGCAAGCAAAACACATGGTTACCAAGTAAGACCGCTGGCCTCGTGGTATAGACTACAATATTAAGAAGAAATAATGCCATCATGACAAGTACATATAATCACTGGTGATTTTCAATGTTGACTACAAGAAGTCAATAACCGGGTCTGAGATAACCAGTCTTATCTACATTTCTCAGGTCCAGTCACAAATGGTGACTATGTATCTGAGTGCAGAGCTTGAAATAGCAGTCAGCCATTGGCCATTTTCTGACCAATTTGGCTCATATTCTAGGACAAATTTATTGTATATTTCCAATGGGGAATCCAATGATGATGTCCCTACTCTTAATGAATGGCCAACCCATTTTAATCCTTATGTTTCAAGCTCCGTAAATGTGTCCATGTCTAAACGGTAAACTGATTTTTCTACATTTTTGCACAACAGTGGGATGCTGTTGGGAATTTCTAGGGACCATGGATAAATGACCCATATTATTATTATCACAGGAATGAAACTCTCAGGCATTAACGAACACCTTTAGTGGTGATTGACATACAGACTTGTTCAGTTTTTGTACCCAACTAGTATGTTATTCTAAATAATGCACACCCGGTCTTGTCCTAATATTCTTGTGGTACAGACATCGATGAAACTGTAGTAAGCATCTATAAATGTTCCACGTGTGATGGAGCCCGCTTGGTAGTCGCTGTCCAGTGTCTCCGAAAAGATTTCCGATTCTTCTGCAAAACCTTCTTGCTCCAGTTCCTTCAAACTCTGCTGGATGCCCTCATTGCCCAACCAAACATTAAGATTGGGTGATTTGATGAACATGTAAATCATGGCCTACAGCAATTAAAAACAAGATGTTACAAAAGTGTGGCATGTTACAAAAGTGTGGCATGGTACTGCAAACTCACTTGTACAAAGAAGTTGATGTAGTTTTTACGGTACTCGTGAGCATTGAACACATAGTCTGCCTGATTCTCGGATATGCTGTATCCGGGC
>OZ005753.1:4935735-4948235 GCA_963930835.1 Spongia lamella
CACACACACACACACACACACACACACACACACACACACACACACACACACACACACACACACACACACACACACACACACACACACACACACACACACACACACACACACACACACACACACACACACACACACACACACACACACACACACACACACACACACACACACACACACACACACACACACACACACACACACACACACACACACACACACACACACACACACACACACACACACACACACACACACACACACACACACACACACACACACACACACACACACACAAACACACAGTTATTGTGCCTGTTCATACCCCTTAAAGAGCAGTAACAAGTTTATATAAGTGTCTATAAAAATAAATTTATCGTGCCCCAGATCAAGGCATATAATAGCCAGACTGATATGTAGTTGTTTTGATGTGGAAAATTTAAATTTTTGTGGGTTAGATGCTATTCTTAGAAATGTTATTTGAAATGGAAAAGTTCCCCAATATACATGTATGTAGAGTATGACACAAATATGCATAATTTAATATGTACACATATAGTATATATGCACACACACACATACACACACACACACACACACACACACACACACACACCACACACACACACACACACACACACACACACACACACACACACACACACACACACACACACACACACACACACACAAACACACACACACACACACAAACAAACACACACACACACACACACACACACAAACACACAGTCATTCCTATACTGTTATACAATAAGGAATATGAACATACGTGTGTATGGCAAAACACAGTTGAAATACTGACTAAGAAGACAACAAAGAAAATCACCGGCATCACCAAAAAGTCCGACAACAGACGACGGAGCTACAAATGAACACAAACACAATTAAACAACAACAAACACCATTTAATTGACACAAGCAAGCAAAACTTCTAGAAGGCATTCACAAATATATGAACACCTATAATGACAAGAGGAAGTTGTAAAAAGATTCATGAATAAAAACACAGTGGCACAGCTGACAGGTTGCTGTGGAAACCACAACATGATATTTATACTCATATTCATAATGAGGTTAGATTTCAAAAGTTTTAAGGAAATGTAAATTGATTTGTTCTGTGGAAAATCACGAGGCATCCCGTGTTTGGAAGATGAAAGTAAACTGATATATACTGACCACTGTTTTCTTGTACAAGGCATCCAGAGGATCTTCCTCGTCCAGTTTTGGACTTATTGATTTCGGGGTGGAAATGATACCAAGTTTAGTTCCTAAACTGCAAACGCCTTTCTTGATGACCTCACTGTTGAGAAATACATCTGTAAATTATAATAGCACTATTGCGCTGTGCTCACATGACATATTCTGGGTCGCTGGACATACGGCTCATGTGATATGAGCTAGCAAACAGCAGCCCCATGTAGATGGCATACACAGCATGGACCGGACAAGACTCCTCGACCGGACTGACCCCAACAGAACACCTTGCAGGGATCTACAAAATGGAGAATTGTACATGATTTAAATTAATAACACATTATTTGATACACAACACAGTATTTCGATAAATAACACATTATTTCAACGATTTCAATATAGCTCGATAAACATGCATGATTTCAATAAATAACACATTTCAATAAATATTTATAGCCTATGATTTCAATAATACAAAAAACAATGATATGAGTCATAGAAGGCGTCTCAAAAAATCTTTTGAGGTTAAAGTTTTGTGGTAAACTAATTTTGACAAAATTGACAGGCAAGCAATTTTTGATTCATAATTTATCCTCACCTCAAAGTCGATCAATGCGCCGTAACCGATGATGTAGAGAAAGCCAGCACACAACGTGCTGTGGAGAACACTGTATATGGCTGGCGTTACACCAGTGGCAGCTACGTACACAAAAATTACAACCCATAAATAAAACTTCTCCACGCTCTACTAAAAATAAGCAACACACATATTATCGCATTACTGACATCTGAAATGAGTGTTACTATTAAAAACATACAAACAAAAAGCCAAATAAGGTCATATTTTAGTTCATATATAAGCTGGTTTGAAAGGTGACTTGATTTCAATAGGATGTGTCTGTTTGACAGTTGGCAGGAAGGCCATGCATGATAATTATTATACATAGTCAGGATAGGATGTCCTTTTGTAGTGGGCTGGAAAATCAAGAGGATGGCAAGATCACTCCAAACATCTTGGTGAGCTCCAAAACAAAGACATACAAAAGAGTTCTAGTTCGTTGTTTGATCATTGCTATATATGGTAAATATAGTAAATTTGACCATCTGGAAATCACATAAGTATTAAAAGCATTTAAACTCACCAAGCCTATATGTGTATGTATGTGTGATGTGTGTGTGTGTGTGTATGTGTGTGTGTGTGTGTGTGTGTGTGTGTGTGTGTGTGTGTGTGTGTGTGTGTGTGTGTGTGTGTGTGTGTGTGTGTGTGTGTGTGTGTGTGTGTGTGTGTGTGTGTGTGTGTGTGTGTGTGTGTGTGTGTGTGTGTGTGTGTGTGTGTGTGTGTGTGTGTGCGGTGTATTGTATGTGTGTATTGTGTGTGTATGTGTGTGCATGCGTGTGCTTGTGTGTGTGTGTGTGTGTGTGTGTGTGTGTGTGTGTGTGTGTGTGTGTGTGTGTGTGTGTGTGTGTGTGTGTGTGTGTGTGTGTGTGTGTGTGCGTGTGCGTGCGGTGTATTGTATGTGTGTATTGTGTGTGCTTGTGTGTGCTTGTGTGTGTGTGTGTGTGTGTGTGTGTGTGTGTGTGTGTGTGTGTGTGTGTGTGTGTGTGTGTGTGTGTGTGTGTGTGTGTGTGTGTGTGTGTGTGTGTGTGTGTGTGTGTGTGTGTGTGTGTGTGTGTGTGTGTGTGTGTGTGTGTGTGTGTGTGTGTGTGTGTGTGTGTGTGTGTGTGTGTGTGTGTGTGTGTGTGTGTGTGTGTGTGTGTGTGTGTGTGTGTGTGTGTGTGTGTGTGTGTGTGTGTGTGTGTGTGTGTGTGTGTGCGCGCGGTGTATTGTATGTGTGTATTGTGTGTGTATGTGTGTGCATGCGTGTGCTTGTGTGTGTGTGTGTGTGTGTGTGTGTGTGTGTGTGTGTGTGTGTGTGTGTGTGTGTGTGTGTGTGTGTGTGTGTGTGTGTGTGCATGCGGTGTATTGTATGTGTGTATTGTGTGTGTATGTGTGTGCATGCGTGTGCATGTATGTGTGTATGTCTACATGAGTGTGTGCGTGCGTGCGTGCGTGTGCACGTACGTTTGTGTGTGTGTGTATGTATACCGTATAGCTCCAAATTTTCGTGATCTTAGCTTATTTTCGTGATTCATCATTATTTCGTGATTTTGAAGTGTGAAGCCCTGTACTTAAGGGTGGTGTAAGGAAATTTTCGTGATAAAATTTTTGTGATTTTTGTGTAATTCACGAAAATCATGAAAATATTCGACCACGAAAATTTGGAGCTATACGGTATTAACATATCATCTTTGCTTACCAGTGCCGCCAAAAATATTGATGTCAATCTGTTCGCCAATGTAGATGATGAATGTGTCCACTTGTGGCAGCAAGCCAACCGTGAAGATGACAGGAAAGAATAATATGAATACTATAAATAGTAAAAGGATTACATAAACATTCTAAATATGGAAAAATTCCTCTATTTAATCCCTTACTTTTCAGGCTTTTCAAATTCTAAACATAGATTACTAGCAACACATACAGACTACTTAGCAACACACTAAGCAAACAGGTTTCTGAAGAAAATTAGAAACTATTAATATACGTTATGTCATACCTCAGACACATGCATAGACAGTGACATCATGATACCCTGTAGAAACGTTTAGTCACTTAATGTTTAGTCAAATACTTTCTATTGCACCCATAAAGGACATTTCCAGTTCCTTACAGCTTGCTCCTTAGCACGGTTCTCTTTCAGGGAACTAACAAAGCAATTTGCAGAAACATTGTACATTAACTCCTACCTCTTGCTTTTACCACTTTCCATCTGTGAAAGTGAAGCATCTGTGATGTCGAATAGTTGGCACTGTGGACAACTCAGCTTGTCTGGTAGTGAGTGAAACTCACAGAAACCAGAAGCCATGCAGAAACCAATTTGTCTGATATTCGAAACAGGCGTATACTATTACTTTTAAAAAGCTGAATGGCATCTTAACCCACCTACTGGTTTACATGCGCTGCATCACCAGGTATTTATACATCATAGTTTTGAACGGTGTATTTCATTTGCTTGGATACCTACCGTATATGGGAAATCATCAGAGGAAAATTTTTTTGTGGTTTTATTGACAAAGTTTTAATGTTTTAGGAGGTGTAAAATTAAAGTTGTTTTAGGAGGTAAAATTGTTTTAGGAGATGCAAAATTAACAGCGCAAATGCTTTACCATGAATGGATGAGTCTTTCTATAATCAAATTTCTACCTTGGAAAATCATACTAGACTGTAGTAGAGAGCAGATAATTTGTGACTTTACAACAATCTTTTTCAGAAGTTCAAACATACGTATCCTCCATTTTGGTAGTTACCAACTGTGAAATGTGGTTAAATCTACTCGAAGATGGTTATATGTATTAGGGCTGCAACGAATACCAGCTTCTAGTATCCGGATATTTGGATACCTTAACAAACAAATACCGAACTATCTGTTACTGCATCACAAGCTGAGTACAATGATAAATATTTGGCTTAATCAATATATATGAATTAATGCCTAGATCTTAATATTTGTTGATATTACAAGTTTACTAAGTGCAATGCAGTCTACTTGCAGCAAAAATTACAGGTAAATAAGGCTATTTCCAACTGTACATTTCATAAGATGCAAAATAAGATTTTACTAACTGAATAACCAGTGTTTGTTGTCAAATAAAAAGGTGACCACTTACTTAGTAATCCATCCCGGACAAAGAGTAAAATTTGTGGACTGCTAAGGTTGAACATGTACACAGTTAACGGATCTTGAGGTCCATTCTCCAGTGCCACGTTGATCAGAAATGCCACCATGCCAACCAAGATGAAGTAGAAGCCTCGGGAAAATGCCGTCATCCGATTTTGACCCTAATACATACAAGAATGTCTTACAGCCTAAAGCTACTTGATATCAAGGGGAGAAGTTTTGTTTGGACAAGTTTGCAGTAGAAACAATTTTCATGAAAACTTTTGTGCAGACAGAATGTCCTACAATTTCTATTTACTACATAATGTAATTGCTGTAGACATAAAATGAGCGGAAAGTTATTCTAATAAATTGGGGCATAGCTGTAAATCAAGTTTCCCCATACAACACAATGCAAAAAGATTAATTTCCGTACACTAATATCTCCTAACAATAAATGAACTTACTGGAGATGGTGAGGCCGGATCTGGGGTGGCATTCTAAAGGAAAAACAAAGGGAAAGTCCCAAATATGTTTTTATCATTATAAAATGAAATCACTGTACCTTTAGTAGTGAAAAATGTGCAGTGCCCACCACCCAGCACAGGTTGAAGACCCAAAAGTTCTTGTAGAAGCCAATGTTGAGCAGAAGCCCTGCGACTACACATACCAACACTGCCGACAGAACACCCGAAAAACCCTCGAGCATGCTGATATTCCTGGAAATTTATAAATACAGTAAAAATATCCTCACATGATACTTTATTATACAGCATTCCACATGGCATGGCAGGTCTGGATATAGCTGATATACTGTATGGACAGAAAAGTTTGGCAAATTCGATGAGTCATCCGTGATTCGCTAAACCAAAAGCATCTAAACTTATACTTGTTACTTTCTGGTCGGATCCATCCATTTGACAAACTTTTGCTCACCAAAACTTTTATGAGAACAAATTTGCCAAATTTTTCCTGCCAAACTTCCCTCAATCACAATGGTTATTCTAATAGATTGGGGCATAGAGGATACCATTACCTGTCCATGAAATCTTCAAGGAGAGTACGGTTAAAGGTGATGTCAAGCTTCCATTTATTCCAGTAAGGTATCACCGAGAATATCAGCTTGGGAGATGGTTCCTGTTCAACCGTGGACTGGACGATTGATCGTGAGTGAGCCCTCTGTCTAAGCGACGGCAATGGCGGCGAATGATACAGTGGGGAGTCAAAATCAAAAATGGGATCATGTTCTTGCTGCAGAGTTATTCCCCTATTCATACGTACATTAGTTGGTGATGCTAGCAGAGAAATTACATGTGCGTAGTACATACCTGTCGGGATCAATACTTATGGCTGAAGCTGTCAAGTTAGTAGAGGTCACTAAATCAAAATCCCAATTTCCTTCACTATCTGTGGAAAATGTGGAGACACACACTACAAACAGATATATGCACAAAACACACATGTACGTACACAATTAGGATACTACCTTACCTACACCCACACCAGCACACACAGACACACACACAATCATATAGACACAGACACACAGACACAGACACAGACACACACACACTCACCTTCCCACCACATAAGGTCATTGTTATCATAGTCCAGTGAAACAGATGGCAGGTGACCTTGACGCAAGTCTTTTTGCCTCACTAATATCCGAGCATAGGTTTCTACTGGTAATGTGTCACTCTTGATAGCTTCCAACAATTCCGGTGGCAGCTTCTCAACCAGCTCTATACTAAATCTTGTACCATCATTACTATGTTGATCAACCAATGAGGCAAGAGTGTACATGTCCGATAACTGCCGTGTAAAACTGCTAGCGGGATGGTGTGTCGGTGACGTGGGTGGGGCAGTGAGTGCCAGCTGGGTTTTGTTGTCACTGTTAGTCAGGCTGCTAGAGCTCAAGGTTTCGTCACCAGTCAAGGTAAAAAATTCAGTAAGGGCTCCAGTGCTCGACTGTTGTCTTTGTGAACTGCTGCCGTTATTTCGCTGTTGCTGCTGAGGGCGTTGCCGCACACAGATGCGACTCCGGTTGCTGTTTCGCACACCGCCACTTCTCTGACGTGTCGGCGCAGATGCAGACCTATGCAGAGACGAAGATGAGGCAGAATGGATACTACCCGCAACATCAGTGTCCCTCTCCGTAACAGCTATCACATCATTGAGACTGGAATGAGACGTCTTCTGTACATTTGGTTCAACACTGGCACCTGAGAAACAAGAATAACATGCCATGGTGTGCTGTAAATGAACACAACACATCACGAGACTTGACACAGTGAGTATATCAACAACTCATACCCATAAACTCCGACCAATAGAATTTTAGGTATATCGTGTACACTTCTACAAGTGATCCTTCTCTTCCTAACTACATCCAAGAAATGTTGCAAAGGCCAATTCAAAATTGTGGGGGCCTTATAGTGCTATATAGAGGGAGCATTGCATTGGCTTCCTTAAAATCAACAGTTGAAAGCAAGAGCTAGGTATGTAGTACCCACTTCACCATCCTCAGCCATTAACATTTTATTTCAGTAAAGATCAACCAATGCTGAAGCATTGATCTGAAGGGGATTGTAAGTTTGACAACTGACATTATTTTCAGATCAATTTAATTAAGCATCCGACTACTTATCAACTCTCTAATCAGATATATAAGATATCTGGCATAAGTGCCAATATGGCTTTTACCCATGGTTTCTGTTGAGAGTTGTAACCCCCACTGTGACCACAAAGTGATAATAAACATGAACTTAACCTATTAAACTTCATAGTGTATAATTATGCAATGTGGAAAAACCACTACAAAACAAGACAGAAGGCTTGGCTGTAATGACCACTTGTCTACTCAGGATGAATCCTGTGAAGTGCCATATATGAAACCATATGTAAGCAAACACATTACCGAAATAAAATTCCCCTCAATCATTACTACTAGTATACACAGCCATATACAAACTGTGGTTGCTAAGTAATTGCAATGATTTCATTTCAAAAATGCAATGAACTACATTGCTAAGAGACACTGTAAGAGCCAGTGGTATGATTTCAAAATTTCTATACTTCCTTCCTACAACAAGAAGCAGTTTCTGTTCTATCATCTCGCATAGCTTCATTTCCAAACAATACACACAATTGTATCTTTTTGTGGGGATTACAAAGTGAATATAACAAAAAACAACAAAATCGTGACACCACTATATCTCACATGACATAAAATCTTCTGCAGAATGAGATGTTATTGTTGTGTCGTCCCTTGGTGCTAACAAACCTGGTATGTTATCACCTTGTCCTGCACCATCTTTCACTACATCTCCTTCGTTTTGCATTTTTCCTTCCTGTGAGGCATAAAAATACAGCATCCTATTGAATTCCTTGTTGCTATTAAATTAAATGTGTTACAGGAAAATTTTGTGACATGGGTACGGTTGCTACAAAAGGCAAGAAGTGTACCAATGATAACTTTTCATCTAGTACTGCCTTTAAAAGTGGTCATAAGTTCAAATTCTGCAGAGACGGTCTTTTAGGGCTGTTTGCTCATACTACCGGGATTTAACAAGCTAGTACTGAGCGAAATTGTCTATGAAATACGTACCTCAAATACAACACTTTTGGCTTACATAGAAAAGTTAGAAGAATACTGTGAACGTGATTATGAAAGTTGTAGCCAATTTAGTTTGCTTTGGTAAGATACCACCCACAACATTTCACGATATAGCTCAAGCACTCAGCAGTAAGGAGAAATCCCCCACATGATTTCAAAATCTCAATACTTCTACAGATATTTTGAAGAAGATGTACAAGGCTGTAGTGCATTCATTTGGGAATGAATAAACAGAAGGGACTGACTCATAGACCTCTCATGAAATCTTCAGGAAATCTGTCATGAAATGTTATAAAATATTCTATCTTGCTTTATGTCTTTTTTACCATTTGGGAGCATATAATTTTGGTTGACCCAGTATTTCACGATTGCTCCGCATATTCTATTATCTAAATAGTCTAAACTTTTAATGAGTCACTTTAGAACTTAAAATGAACAAGTCAAATTTTGTAATGAGCAAGTCAGAAGAATCACTTCCTTTAACCTTTAACTGCCCATCTCCTGTCACTATTAAGAGAGGTTGTTACGTTTAGTAGAAAATAACATGATATTTTAATCTTCTGCAAACAATGACCATTCAGGATAACAGGTCAGCTTTTAAATATATTGTTTGTCTGCAGTTAACTGCCTGTCTCCTGTCTTCCGTTGTACTTAATAACTTGTGGGACACTGGTTCCTTGGTTACATCTTACAAATAACGTTTTTGTAGTGCGTGTGTGCATGTGCGTGCGTACATGCGTGTGTGCGTACATATGTGTGCATGCGTGTGATGCCTAATCTATCCCTCGTTAAAAAGAATTATTCATGACTACCATTAGTCTCAATATCCTGCGATTTATTGTGTATGACAATTAACCCTTTGCGTGGGTGTGTGGGGATGATCGTTCACAGTAAATATTTTACAAGACATACTCTGGAGGTACTCCAAGTGTATATTAGATGCATATTTCAAATAGACCCGTAATCATTGGTATATTTATTGCTGAATTAACAGCATGATCTTCAAAACAGCAGACTTGTCAATGTGTGTGATGCAATTAGACAGATTAATAAGCTTATTAGCATCTACAAGTTGTCACACATCAGAAAAAGGAAATCAAAGTTTTCTTTTCGTCTGTTTTGTGATCACAAAAATAAAACTCTGTCTAGGGTGTCACACGCACTCTACACTTTTCTAAGGACTCATCAACCTGATGTGATCCATACACACACAAAAATGGTGTTAACAGACTTTCTACAATGTTTATGTCAATGCAAGAACCTAATGTTTCATACATAAACAACATTAAAGTATTTGCAACTTAAATGAAGCATACAATAATATATTGAACAAACACATTTGCTTGGAACTCATAAAAATGATTTCTAAAAACACCTATGCAAAATTTGCACAACAGTCAATACAGTAACATTAAGGCATATGTGACTGGATTTGTAAAAAGGCCTCATATCATATACACTATCCCACTAGGGACCTGTAAGAAGGCTATAAGCCTGTGTATACACTCATCCAAATTTTCATCTTTAAAGGGATCTAACTCAACTTGTGGTTGACCTATAGCTCTGAAATTCTGTGGAGAGACTTTTCTATTACTTAACTAATTTGACAGCAAATTTCAGTTTAATAGATTAATTATGTACCAAGTTATACCACATTAAAGTTGCAGATGTATAAGATCCTAATCCAGTCACATATACATGATATCAATGGAAGCATGATAAGGCAGATAGGTTCTCACTGTGAAGCCATAATGCAACACTTTGTAACACTATACCATTGATGGAATACTGTAGTGTATATGCAGGATAAACGTAATGTCTTTCCATTTTTGATGTCAAAATGACATTGCACAGAATCGTTATTCAATGCACATCCCACAGGTTACATGTAACCTATACCCTGCATACACAAAGCATTGGGAATAATGCTGGAATACTAATGCAGTGTTAATTAAATTCACAATTCCACAAAAACTTTTACCCTCAAAATTTAGGCTATAGAATATTTTGAAAATTTGAACCCACAATCAAATATTTCTCAGGTCCTTGACAACAGAGACTGCTGCAGATGGTATTGTAGGTAAATAATATCATGAATGACTGGTGTAGTGAATTTGTAAAGATTCCAGGTAATGCGGTGAACATAATTATACAAAATTACAAAACTATGGGAATCACTCAAAAAACAATTCTCATGCGAACATTACTTCTAAGGTAATTATAAGGAAACTGCAGCAAAAGTTTCCACGTCACACACAAATTCAACAAGTTATGTGACTCATGTCCATATCTCTTGATACATGATATCGGTGTCATTTAGCTATATACTGGTCAGATGTAGTATTTGTACTACAGTGCTAGGCTTCATTTACACCACAAGAATTTGTAAACTAGGTTTTCATCTATATACTTGGTTGTATATATTATGGTACCAACTGTACCACTGAATTTTTATCCTAGAAGCTATTCCAGGTGCCTATACTGAAATTAATTTAAGAGATGCTAAAAGATTTGATCTGAATTCGTAAATGTTCTTTTTAAGTGAAATCAGGTAGTGTAAATTTTCATCCTTGGCTATAAGGTAAACATTTTGGGGTCAATATTATATGGCTTCAGTATTCAAGGATATCCTAATGCTTTACTACATGGTGCCATGTGTCTAATTAGTCAATTACATGTTACCATGGAAATGGAGCCTTCTAAAATGTAAATTGTTATTACCATTAATTTCTATCTTTGAAATTTGTACAGATTCAAAAGTGGTTTGAATTACATGTCTGCTCATTTACAAACATGGAACATCACATTAAGTCACCTACTTTGAAATACACTACCCTTAATTAAGTATTAACTTAGTGGTTTAATTCGACAAAAATATTAATTGTGCATGACTTAAATTCGGAATCAAGCAAACAAAATTACACACGCACACACACAGAGGGTATTTCCCCTTTGTTAGCTTCACAGATCATTAAATCATGCAAGCCATACTGGCAGCATTAAACTTCCACATCCTACTGAGTGTGACCTCAAGATTTGTACTAACAGAAAAATATCATCAGTAACAAGTATCCGTACTTACAGATATATTAATAATCAGTTTTTAAGAGAATTTGGCCATTTGCTCATGTACTTTCCAATCCTTGTTTTGAACTCTGCTAAAACTACTCTCTCTAATTCAAAAAGGCATTGGAGTCCCTTGAGTTATTTGTCACTGAAAGACAAGTAGTTTAAGTTACATTAGTTTTTGTGACTTGTTAAACTCAGTGTACACCTGGTTTGAAGATTGCTTTCTCCGCAGTGTGTGTGTGTGTGTGCATCCACCGGTCACTGAAAAGCAGCCCTCTACACAAAGGATGACCACTAGGCTTGGGCCTATTATGCTTCTAAAATTACCTATTATGCTTTGGAGCAATGCTCCAATATTCTTCCTATTATGCTCAAATTATGCTCCATAAATTAACCAAAAAATAATCTGATTTCTACACTCCCTATCCTTTTAGCTTACTGTAATCACACCTCTTACTTGTTTATGAGTATTAGTAGTCTTTCTGGTGCCTCTACAGCATTAAATCTCTTATACAGGGAGTCATTCACGAAATAATATAATTATTTTTAGTGGCGCTTGATGTAACGACTGTAAAAGGGATTGCAATATATAGTTGCTGAATTCAGCCTAGCAGTTGTGTGATAGTACAGTATGTGTGTAATGGTAAGGGTGTGGCCCTTAAATGATTTGAGTATGTTTTCATTATAAAACTGGCGCTGCGCGCTAGAAATTTTGCCTATTATGCCAGCATTATGCTTGATGCTTTCAGCTACCTATTATGCCCAAAATTATGCCGGCATAATCGGCGCAAGCCTAATGACCACCCTTTGCTGCATTTCAAATATTCACTGCTTGTGTAAAATACATAATTACATGAGATGTTTCTCCTGTTATTTCATTATTTACTTGTGAAATATTCATT
>OZ005753.1:4953235-5025735 GCA_963930835.1 Spongia lamella
AGCATGGTTTACACCTCCTGTTATATCATTATTTAATGGTTCATGTTAGGAAAGGTATATATAGACATTTTAAATTTACAGGAATGATAATGTGAACAATCATCATTCTGTTCTCTATGAAAATTTGAAGTTTCTGTACCTTTCCTAACAGACCTTATAAACCATCAAATAACCATGATAAATGGAGATGCAAACTATGTTGGTTTCATGTACCACTCAACCAACAGTATTCATTTACTAAGAGTTCAAGGTTTTCACAATGAAGCCTGAAGGATGGCAAACTTAAGAGCAAGGACGGCAAAAAACCATTATAAGCCAAAGGGTGAAAGATTTGTTGTTCGCCCTTACCAACATATGTACGTAGCATTCAAAGGTGACTGTACATTGACAGAAAGCAGAATATGATCTACTTGAAGCAGCGTCAACCATCTCTTAGTACAAACAATATCTCATTCATAACATGCTCCTTGTGGACAATTTGTGCATTCTCTACATGTCTATGGCAATGAAAGACGGTGATAATGGACATATAGAAGCCCTTCTATTTCATTAAAGTGCTTCCGTGAAAATCTAACAGTACTAGATATTAGCCAGCACACTACATGTGATAAATAAACAAGCAAGGGGGAGAATTAAAGCAACCGGTAGTTAAAGGAGCGGTCAGGAACAGAACGACCAATTTAGAACTGTAGGCATATATTAGCGCACAGTGGACCTGTCATGCAAAACAGCAGTCAACACTTTCATGAAAATTTGGAGTTTCTGCATGGTGCTGCCCATGGCAACCATTGATATAAGTTACCATTTGCAATGATAATCATGACACAGAGAGTAAACAAATGTCAATTTGCAACCTCGGGGTTTGTCTACAACCCTCGAAGCTTTGACGAATATTTCTAAAGACACCTTTTTTAAGCTGTCAGGCATGATACATGTAATGAAATATTGAGGTCTTTAAAAGGTTCATTGGTTAAGTACATTCGTTTATCCACAACATACGTATGCTGCTGCACTTAAAATAGCACTGCAGTAGTTATTTAGTGACTATCGCGTTACCGAGTAGTAAATTATACTAGTCTGGAATATGACATTTTTGGCGGTTACGCTATGCCAGACTAGGGAAAAGCAAAATTTTAAAAATCCATTATTTACACAATGCAATCTCTTTGAAAGTTGAAAGGACTACTGTAGACCTCCATCCCTAACTGACGATTTAGCAACTGTTTCTGCATGAAATAATTAGAATAATGAATATATACAGTGTTCTTCCATCCAGTCTTTCAAATGCTACAGTTCATAAATTAGGGCTGCGCGATTTTGAGAATAAATGCAATCGCATTTGATTGTTGATTCACAATCACGATTATCTGATTAATTGCATGCTATATATTTCAAGGTAAATTTCATATTTCCAGCATATTTCAACCATATTTCCAGCAATGAATTTATCATTTCGCATACCACTATTAGCGGTAGTGTCTTGGTGTTGCACAGATGCACCAATTATGACTCCAAATATTATTTGAAATACTAAATATTGAAATATGTGATACTTAGAAAATTTAGGTAAATTGAGCTAAAAACTAAGAAATCAAGCAGAATTGAACCCTTAACAGGCAGATCATGAAGCAAGGTACCTATACAATAGGGTAACAACAACGGTGCTGAGCTGCACTGTTTTCAAGCCTTCCTTATTTTCTTTTCTGTTTTTACCTACTGTGATGCATATTATACTAAATGTATTTCAAATATGTATTTAATAATTGGTGTGTGCAACACCAAGACAACACCCAATTACCAATTAGCATACTGTACACATACAACAACTCCTGACATAATAATTAAAAAAACACAGTAATGGATTTTTCTTAATGCAATTAATGTGATTATATTGCGCACATCACAAGATTATTGCATATCACGATTAGTATTAATTGCATAATCAAGTTACGTAATTGCAGTCTTATCATAAATGTCTTCGAATTAAAATCGGTTTGCAAGTCCTATACATCCTAGATACCTCCACAATGGTTCAAATGCAGCTTAACTATTTCATATGGTATTCATTTTAGTAATGGTCTATTTCTTTCCGGTGGGTAGACAAGCATGTATAGGAAATGCACATAGCAACACTCATGTGTATACAAACTTTCCAGGTGTTGTTTATGTTTTGCTATAATACCGTAGATCTTCACACGTTGTTACTTAGTGATTTCAGACAGTGCAGATTTCTGGATTATGTAACTAAACACTTTAACTTCATCAAATTGTAATACCCTGAAAGAGGAGAAGACTTGAGGGAAGGTGGTGAGTGGGTTGTAGGGTAAGGGATGGGGTGGGAGGTGGATAAAACACCCTTTAGAGATTGTTAGGCATATTGTATAGCACAAAAATTTCACAGTGGAAAACTTTGATGAATTTGACAAACGGTTAGTCAAAGTTTTCACCACTAAAATTTAACACTGAAAACTTTTTGCTGTCGCTGCAAAATTCTTTTCCCTATCAAACTTTTGCACAAACCACAAGAGTGAGCACCCCAAAGCACACCGCACATCCAGCCAGTGGCAGGTACAACTCCAGGCCCATGCCTCCCAATTAGTGTCCTCTATAGGTCACCATTATCCTAGTAATGAATTCAACCACCGATTTAAGTGCGGCATCCCCGGCAGCACACTTCTGATGAATGGAGCATCCAGCTCAAAGGGTTAGAAAAACACCCTGAAGCAAAGCAGACTAATAATTCATTGCACACGGTTCACCTCATGTGAAAAATGAATTTACAATCCCACAGTATAACTTCTACTCTGTGAAGAAAGTATCACCTCAAGGCATGCTATACATTACCACACAAATACAAGCACTTCTCTAGTAAGGATTCAGGCCACATGCAACTTGCAACATATCAATCAGTTACGATCACTTGTAGGTATTTGTTATGATAACAATAATTATAATTACATGTAGTTTAATTGTAATTCTGATCATGTAATTGTAATTACATTCATAACCAAAAAACTATGGTTATATTATACACATGTAATATGATATTTATATTACTTTTTGAATCATATCTACATACGTAGATTATCACCATTAAATTTCTACCTTAAATGCTAAGGAAGCTATTGCTACTTACAGCAAACTACTACTTTATATGGAAGTCAAAGTTGTATGCCTAATGCCTACTCAGTCCATTTTTGCTGGTCCACTCATAAAATGCTTAAAAGAGGGTCTGTAGATTTAATGCACAATATAATGTCTGGCATAAAACGTTTTACCTCGTATACGTATGTATGTCAAGCGAAATGCAATCATAAAATTGTAGTTTTATTTTAGCATTTTATTAACTAGTGACACAACTCTTAGCACAAAATCAACTACAAAGCAGACATACATTTTCAATTTTTGTAGGTTCGAAATTTTACTATGTGTGTGTATCAATAACATTTTAATGGTCAAAACTTCAAATAGTGATACATACGTACATATCATTTGATAGAGAAAAACATAAAATGTTTTATTGAATTTACAGAATTTGGTCGCATACGTAATACGTAATTAAGACCACAAAGAATAATTAGTAGAGGTAAAATGAATATTCTAAATGCTAACGAATATTAAAAAGAACGAATAATCGAATATTCTATTGGTTTGATTGTGGTACACAATATTCAAAAAACTCCTATGCAACAAATAGATGCAAAGGAAACAATATTTTTTAGTTGCTTCCAAAGAACAAATATCATGTAAAATGAAGTAATCAACTTTTACTTTTCATCAACCCATTTTTGTGTGGTGCAATGTTACTTTTCAGACATTCGGCATGCAACATTGTGTTGATTTCAGACCTATTGTAAATTACTTACTAATTCCAGGGATAGCTAGGCTATGTATTGGGTGAGCAGATCCAACAATATAACAAGTAGAATGTCTGATTAATATAAAATATTCTTTCCCACTGAAGCCATACATCAAAGGATTTTACTGTACAATAACTTAGTTATTGCCTGGGCAATAACTAAGTTATTGTACAGTAAGGTGCAAGGTGTTTAACACTATAACACATCAGCAATTTCTTTTATTAGTCAAAGCTTTCTTAAAGTCTTTGGTGGGAAAGAAGCCAGTTATATCACAGCAGGAGTATGATATCTTTGTTATTAACACTCGTCCTCGGCTCCGCCTCGGACTCGTGTAATAACAAAGATATCATACTCCTGCTGTGATATAACATATACTTGTTCCCCGAAAATACACATAGTATGACAAGCAAAATTTCTAGCTTATAATGTTTGTTCCTTGGAAACAGCCGTGATTACAAATTCCAGTGTTGTTTTAGTTTACTAAAACTAAAACTAAAATACATTTTAGTAAGACAATTTATTTTTAGTATACTAAACTAAAACTAAATGTGTTTGTTTAAGGCTTACTATAACTAAACTAAAAGTAAATTTCTTTTGCTTACTAATACTATACTAAAACTAAAAAACTATTCATTCCTATACTGAATATTATGCTTATACTAAAACTAAACTAAAACTAAATTCAGGTTTGTACTAAAAATAGAACAAAAACTAAAATGAATTGCTGTACTAAAACAACACTGGTTACAACGTAAACATCTGGACATTCTGCATTCAAAGATGCCTGGTTCTTATAGAAACATTAAAAATTTGCCTCGACAGGTCTAGATCATCATTTAAAAGCCAACACCAATTAAAAAGTTTGTATAAGGTGGTTCCTAAATAGAAAAGACAATAAACGATTACCAATTGGCAGTATAAACTAAAGAAAGGAAGTTGCAAATCAAATTTCAATCAACTAATCTAAATCCAACCATGGCAACAAGAAAGGGTATGTAACTGTATTGTGTATATTACTAGTTCTCTAATTCCCACATGTGTTGGTGTGTGTATGTGTAACATTATCATTTATCATAACCAGATACTATATATTGGTAAGCTAGTGGAAGTGTCGAATTTCCTTAGGGATTCTGGAAATTCAGGATGAAATTAAAGAACACCAAATAGGTCGACAAACTTCTTTCCTTGTAGACAAACATCATAATATAATTAAACACTTGATTGAGGAAACTTACAGTAAAATGTGTGGTTAAATTAGCTACTTTGCATTAACAGGTTTCTCTTCCACTTTTCTAAAATACCCTTAAAATGCTTGTATAGTTTTTATCATTATGATAACTTGTAAATATGAACTAATAGAGATGTAGTGAATAATTGGAGCACTGAGTGGCGTTGGGGCTTTTCTTCTTTGTTGCTATACAGTATACAGGAGAACATATTCTTGCTAATTCGTTTGGTGAATTTGATTGGGTGAACCATGCAGTGCTCACGTGCTTCGTGTATAACCTTTTCTTGTCTACTGTGATGATACTTTACCGCTCTCATGCTATTTTTGTAGTTCACAAACTGCATTGCTTTTTGTAGACCACTGCTGAAAGCACTTTAAGCATAATCCTGTTGCTTTCTTCATTCATTTTTGTTGTTGGTGTTGCATGAGGTCACCACCGGTGTGCTGAGCCATTATCATTAGATGGCAGTTTGACATTAACTTATACAAACTGTTGACAATTTTTCCCCAGTTTGTGTAGAAGGTGCATAGTCATTTAATGTGTGATGTACATAGTCTACAGACGTGCACTAAGTCCCCAACACACACACCTGTCAGTGATAACAAAATAAAAATATTAATGTGTTTATACATTCAAGGTTGATCCTCCTTATGAAACTTTTTTGTAGTCTTCTTACCATTTATGCATTACAATAACAGCAATACATAAACACAGCCTTCTAAGAAGCACAGAGCAAGAATAAGAACTAAAGGCACTAGACAGGTGGCATCGGTAAGCAAGCACAAATGAAATTTGTTCTGACATTAGTACAAATTTACCAAAAATTATCATACCTTAGCATAAAAGCACGTAAAATCTCCAAAAACCCACAAGCTTGAATACTCGGAAAAACCATAAATTTGATATAATAATAATAATAATAATAATAATAATAATAATAATAATAATAATAATAATAATAAGACCGTATAACTTTCACGTAGAAAATGGATATAGAAACTAACCGAGACATTTATACCGAAATTGTGCACAAAATGTTAATTTATGCTTACTATGTACATGGCGACTATCCGAGGCGGTGATTATCAAAGAAACATATGCAGTGTAAAAGAGTGTTTTATAAAAACTTCACTCCACTCAAATAAAGGCCATGGCAATTAAGTCTTACCTGGGTACTATTTTATTCCTTATCACACGAGGAAACCAAATTGTTTTGTTGTTTTGTATTCACCACTTACTACCACCTGCCTTCTCATAGTTCAAAAATTGTGCAATTTTTAAAACTTTTATGCTGTTAAAATGCAATGGCTCCATAAACTAAAATATCCATATAAGTTATGACCGTGTTATCAAATGCACGTAATTGTTATTGCGTATATCCCTACCTAGCCTCGTAGTTCGATAACTACTTGCAATACAGACTTGATATATTGCAACAGAACAAAGCTATATAACATCAGTGCAAAATGCAGTGCATTGTGACATCTACATGATTTATGGAGAAACCCCAGTAATCATGTTTATCACAAGATCAAAACAGGAAGTCACAATCCTTAACAGAGGAAGATAATAACCATTAATAATATTGAACAATATACAAGGGCTTCATCTACCCCATGGGTGACAAGTACAGTGGAATCCCTCTAAGATGGACACCATTGGGGAATTAAAATTTGTCCTTTATAAAGAGGTGCCCTAGGGTTTTTTAAATGCTTGTCTAATACTTTTCAACTAAAGTCCATTATATACAACTAGTACAAGGTGCCCGCAATTCAGGGGTGTCCTTAAAGAGGGGCTCCACCGGCTACATGGGCTACAGAAATTCATAAACCAAAGTACGGGCATACTCTAAAAAGGCAATCACAAACCCTAGGCCTTGAGCTCATGCATCTCATGTCAATAATAGCTCAAGATATATAGACCTGCTGTTAAGTGTTAAGTAACAAAGAGATATTATATAGTGGAACCCTGTTAACGGATACCCCTGATTTGTCATTAGCTAAGTTTCTAAACAACTAAATTGACGGTCCTGAAAAGTAATAGAAAAGTATTTAAAACTTTTTAAACTGAGGGACAAGGTGAAGCGGTTGAGCAACACCTTAAAATACTATAAATTGTGGGTATTAATTTAGAAATTCTGTATAGGGTCCCGTAGCAATTATGATAAATAAATATCTTCATTAAAAATTTAAAACCCTCACATAAACAATAACACAGGAGGTTAATGCTAGCTCACGCCTTGTATGCAACCACTGCTTTAATAATAAAGGTGAAAGGGCTTATTTATTGGTGTAAGTAGCAACCCGCGTAGCTGTAATGTTCATGCAATACTCACGTGCAACTTGCAAGTAACTCGCATGACAAACAAGCCCTTGATACAAGCTCCATATGTTAGTCTGTAGAAGTGCATAATGTGTATGTATGTATGTATGTATGTATGTATGTATGTATGTATGTATGTATGTATGTATGTATGTATGTATGTATGTATGTATGTATGTATGTATGTATGTATGTATGTATGTATGTATGTATGTATGTATGTATGTATGTATGTATGTATGTATGTATGTATGTATGTATGTATGTATGTATGTATGTATGTATGTATGTATGTATGTATGTATGTATGTATGTATGTATGTATGTATGTATGTATGTATGTATGTATGTATGTATGTATGTATGTATGTATGTATGTATGTATGTATGTATGTATGTATGTATGTATGTATAGGTAGGTAGGTAGGTAGGTAGGTGGATAGATAGGTACACACACACACGCACGCACGCACGCACGCACGCACGCACGCACGCACGCACACACGCACACACGCACGCACGCACACACATTACACACACACATTACACACACACATTACACACACACACACATTACACACACACACACATTACACACACACATTACACACACACACACACACATTACACACACACATTACACACACACACACACACACACACACACACACACACACACACACACACACACACACACACACACACACACACACACACACACACACACACGTACACACACACACACGTACACACACACACACACACACACACACACACACACACACACACACACACACACACACACACACAGAGTAAATAGTTCACATTGCAATATTATGAATGATATTTAGTGTTGTCATGAATATAATACTGTAACAAAGAAGCTAGAACAAACATTAATGACCAAATACAAGCTTTCATCATAGTCCATTCCTTGCATTGTGCAGTCTATAACTTGCATATCAACAGAGGTTATAAATTATGCTGAATTACAAACGTACTATTTCATCTAGCAATGACAACAAGGAATATTCAAGTTATCCCACTGTTGTATGAGGTCACACCAACTCACACAGATACAGTGGCAATCTCAAATGTTAAAAATGCTATCCTATAGTCACAGTTGTGTCACACCTTAAGTCAGATATCGCACTAACATCAACAAAATTTAGTAGTGGTTTTTAAGTTGTAGTTGAATTTAACTGAAGCTAATTTTGCATGTAAAATGCTCAATTACGGTAATGTAAATGCTTACAGCAAGACAACCAATGAATATTGTATAATGCATGTTTACGATGATGTATCAATCATAAAATTGACATACACAAACATGACTGGCTAGGCATGCAAACATATTTTGATGGTTTGCTTTTATTTAAAATGCCTCTTCAGCAGCAAGGCAAGCAATTGTTTCACAGTGACAAATTAAATTAAGTCTCAATGTTGCTACACGCTGCTGTGATGAGTTGGGAATCAGCAATCAGCGTGAATAAAAGTTTATACAGAGTTGTCATGAAGTTGCAACTGCCATATAAGAGAAACCTCTTAAAATAAAACAAACGCTGAGAGCTGCCAGTGTATGTAATGGTAAACAGGTAAATCACATGGCAGGGCCGTAGGAATAGGTCGCTGTACAGGTTTTGAAAGTCAGTTTTAAAAGACTAAGCATGCGCATGCATATATTTTAAGCGCTACGAAATTTATGTTATTCAATGGCGAATGAAGACGATTGACAAGAAGCCAACCTGACTACGTACCCCATCATTAATTCCCGAAACAATCATTCGGGTAGGGTGTATCACTCGCCAGTTACCAGCTGCGTGGTTCAGTTGATCAGTGACGATGGTTGCATTACCAATTCTTCAGATGTTTTTAGCATTCTGATTTACCTGTACGTAGGCAATTAAGACAGGGAAAATGAAGTACGAAAGATTTTTCTTTCAGTTTTCAATGGTTTCCACAGCTGGAAAGAAACCGTCGGATGCTTAAACAAACATGAACAAACGTCTGCACACAAGAGAGCCACAGAAAGCTCTCCCTATGAGATCCTGCATCTATCTGTATGGCTTCAACAATTTCACCATGGCTGTATCTATGGTCCTGCATGGGCACCACTGCTATCCTTATTACATCACTCAGCACTTACAAACCCATTACACAGCAAAGAAATATAAGCGGTTTTATTCTTGCTGCCATGACTGTTACCTAACGTAGAAGATAGTAGATGCTGTATCAATATGTTGAAGAGTACTATAACCTTCCACAATTCTTTTATGAAGAAAAGTGCTCGAGAAATTAAATTGTATTTTTTTAAATAAAATGGTCCAAACCAATCCAATACGTTTTTAATGTGCTTCATTGTAATTTCACTGTGACTACAAGGCCACTCCGAACGGTACGATTTATACATACCCACACACATCATCACACTTATGATGGGTATTAAAAAGAATCTACCCTCAAAACACGGTATGAACGTTATAGTAAGAGTAAAACACACCGCGGGTATGGTTTAAATATACGCTATCAGTTTTTATTTAGACATTAAAAACAATAAACAGTCGAAAAGAACTGTAAAGTGTAGAACATCAATGGGATGTGGTCAAAATCTATATACTACGTAGAACACATTTACGACATACACTTTACTTACGAAACAAGTGGTGTTTTACTGGTGTAAGTGTACCGAATGTTCCCTTTATTTAATAATTAATCATCCTCGAGTTCCTTGATACAATCTCACGTGATTAGTAATGTAAAAATTTCCCCAAGCCTAGACCTACTGCGCCTGCCTGCATTACAAACAAACAGGTTCGAAAGTGTCGAAAGTGCAAACAGATCACATGCAAAAGACCAGCTAGCATACCTAATGATAAAAAAAATATACTTTTTGTTAGTCTGGATCTTCACATTATTTTTGGGCCTGAAACCCTACCGGAATTGTTTCAGAGTGGAGTTCGGAATACGCGGGATGATCGGGGGATGATGCATATAGAGCGTTTGTTTTTTCATTGTTTATAATCTAGACTATCTAGTTAGGATATGAATGATGCTCGATTTGTTTATGTCGCATGCAGACAGCTGTTCGGTTTCGCAACTAAATCGAGCAGGATTCTCACGTGATCGTAACTGATGACGTAACTACCTGTACATATATATGGGCGGGTAGGTCTCGCTGCCTAGCATTGACAACACAAACAGAGAGTAATTACTTCGTTTTGACTTATTTCGTAGTGTTAGAGAAGTGTATGGTAATCCAGTAAAGCGACACTGTGTTCTATAAAGTGAGTTTGAACTAAAATGGCTCAACAACAACAACAACAAAACCAGGACCGCACGTCACCCGACTTAACGAAATTTGACGAGGACCAAGAAGGAGAAATGTATACTATAATTTCCAGCTATCAGCCGGAATATTCGGATGAACTGAAACTAGAAGCTGGCGAACAAGTCCAAGTGTTTTCCAAGGAGTTTCGCCACTCTGGTAATTTGGGATGGTGGACGGGTAAAACGAACAATGGACAGGTTGGAATTTTCCCTGCCTCGTTGGTGAGGAGTAAAGACAACGCACCCTGCCGGTACGTCGACCCGACTCAAGAAACGGAACCGCTTGCGATCCCTTTCTCGGAATTGACCCTGCACGAGGTCGTAGGCGTTGGGGGATTCGGGATGGTTTACCGCGCGGAGTGGAGGGACAAAGAAGTGGCGGTCAAGATAGCCAAACACGCGACAGTGGCGGAATCGACAAACATTTTAGAAGAGGCCAAAAAGTTCGCGGTGCTATCACACCCAAACATCTGCTCATTGTTATGCACGTGCACAAATCCTCCAACCATGATAATCCAATACGCCGCTGGTGGAAATTTATCAGATGTCCTTCACAAGCAGAAGACACAACTTAATACTTCAACAATTGTCAACTGGGCTTCACAGATAGCAAGTGGTATGAAATACCTTCATGAGGGCCTACGTCAACCCCTGATTCATCGTGATCTGAAGTCCTGCAATAGTGAGTATTTGTGCCAGCTGTTGAGACATTATTGTTTGTTGCACTGAAATCATCATATGATCCATATAAGCTGTGTGCATTCCACAACTAAAACGCTTATCACATGATAGATCATGTGCCCAGCACATTTTATCTGCATCATCATCTTCATGCAACCCATGTATATCTTTGTGTGTGTGCAATAAGTAGAAACAAGATTATGTTGTTTTTTATGTTGTATTTTAGTCCTGCTGGAGCACAAAATTGACTCAGAAAATCTTGCTGCTAATAATCTGTTGATATCCGATTTCGGTCTGGCCCACGAGATCCAGCACACCACACGTGTTAGCGGTGCAGGTACTTATGCTTGGATGGCACCTGAGGCACTCATGTCAACGGTTTCCAAAGGCTCAGATGTGTGGAGGTACGGTTTACATAATACACCATAGGCTTAGGAAGCCACATTCCAGGAAGTCTTCCTTTTTAATTTGAATTCCATAGATGGGTTTTGTGGAATGAGGAAAACAAATTAACTGACCTGCATTACCATGTACTGCCCCATTATTAACGCTATCAATTTTATTGACAGTTATGGTGTTGTCGTTTGGGAGTTATTGACTGGTGAAATACCTTACCAAGGCTTGGAGGGCGTTGCCATTGCTTTTGGAATTGGAACATTCACACTGTCCTTACCAATACCTGAAGACTGTCCGATTGCATTCAAGGAGTTGCTTACTGGTGAGTAGCCTTAAATATGTAGGGCTTTCATAAAGGAATGTTTTGTGTATGTAAGCATATGTTTAGGGCTAGGCTTGTAATGTGGTTTCTGTTAATGCTGCTGCAGTAGATGTTTTGGTGTGCTATGATTCTAATGTGTTTTAAATGGTGGTGTTTTTTAGATTGTTGGAAGCAAGACAGCCACGAGAGGCCTAGCTTTACAGTGATCTTGGATCGGCTATCAAATGTCACATCTGAATTCTTGTCAACGCCTCCAGAAACATTTCAGTCGATACGGATGAACTGGAAAGAAGAAGTGCAGCGCAAATTCCTTGAGTTTAAGGATAAAGAATTGGTGAGCAAGTATTAGCTGTTATATAGATCCAGCATGTGTAACATGCTATAAATAAAGCCACATCAAATAGTCATTGTGGACCCAAGAAATCTGATAATTCTTGACTCAGCTTTCACTTTGCACACATTTTCATGATGTGGTACATCAGGAAATTGATACAGCTCTGGTCGTATTTCTGTAGGCATTACAAGCCCAGCAGAAGGCCCTGGAAGACCTCCGCACAATGGTCAAGCAACAGGAAGAAAAGTTGCAAGAGAAAGAGCGAGAACTGTTGAAGAGGGAACAGGAAGTGAATGAAAAGCTTGCTAGAATGGTAAGTGACCATATAATATCAACAATGCATACTGTGATATTGAGATATTGAAAGTGGCTTTAAGGAAATACTCTCCTTTACAGACAAGTGCAGAAGAATCCAAAGATTCTCCAACAGCCAATATAACACCTCGCCAGCAACCTTCTCCAGCTCCAGTCATGATAAGCCTAATGAAGCGATTGTGGTCCTTTGGTCGTAAAGAAAAGAACAAGAGTAAAACTTCTCCTCATGTGTCGCCAAGAGGCAGTATCAAGAAGCGTCGTGAGTCTACTAAATCTGTAACATCGTCAACATCATCATCAAGCCATCATTCAACACTTACAAGGGATCGTTCAAACTCGGATGCCCCTCAACTCTCACTTGGTAAGGAGAACTAATTGTTTAGCTATCTTATTACATATTCGAAAAAACAAATGTGTTATATTGGCATATTTTCGTAGAATATTGTGAGAAAAAGCTCGCCTCTTTGACAACCGAGGATAGTCTTCGTGAGCGTCTTAGTTTTGATACTAAAAAATCACCTAATAAAAAGAAAAACAGTTTGGATATACCTCTGCAATGTAAGTTGTTTTCTAATGTTTTTGGTTGTCAGTTGGTGATTTGTACCATTTTCTTTCCTTACAGCTATGTCTCTTACAAAATCTAACAGCTTTGGTAGTATTACACCGACACACAGACGACCTGGTGACCTATCATTCAATAGACAGGGAAAATCATACCTGTCCCCTACCACATCGCTACCACCAACAAAAGGATTGGCAATGAGTTCGTCGTCACTTGAGAGAGATTCCGGCAAAGAGAGCGCAGGTCCAGATACACCACACTCGTGTCTTATGCAATTTGATTCGCCAGTCAAGATTCCAGCCAGACCTTTATCTGTGGACGATTTGTTTAAACTGAGCGGAGAGCTTTCTGCAGAATCACCATTTAGCACTACATCAATAGACTCTGCTTACATCGGTGCCTTTCATAATGTAGCAAGTAGTGGTAATGCAAGTCCCTGCCCTCCGCCTGCCTCTCCAACAAGTTCAAAATGTGCGGTAATCCCTAGACCAAAAACTGGTCCCAAGATTGCCAAACTTGATTTGATTCCATGCCCTCCTGGGTTTATTAGAAACTCATCAGTGGAAGGTACCCCTAATTACTCTCTCTCACCTTGTTCAAGCAGATCAGTGTCTCCCTGCACATCAAGAAAGCCCTCAAATTCAGACTGTTCCCCTTGTGGACCAGATCATCCCTTAAATGGTCCAGTCCCACCTTACCTAGATCAACCTTTAATAACAAGCACACCACAAATCGAAACTGGAAGAGACTTTAAATTTCTATTTGACCAGATGGACTATACAACATTTACAACGTTCAAGTAATAATTATACACTACTATTGTAACTATCCTGGCACATGTACATGAATTTATTTTCTTTACTTTTTCTATGACAATGTACCAACACATTTGTGAAACAAGAGTTTATGTGGTTGTATTTTTTTGTTCTGTACAGAATTTCTCAGTCCATTGTGTGTTTATATATGTATACAATTTCAAAAATTTCAAACAAATATTTATATATTAATAATGGTATGCAGTTATATTTCACACTTAATTAAACAAGCGTTTCATTGTCAAGTTTAAGCCAGTACTCCACAGCACTGTAAATCTGCTTAAGTGGCTCTGCAACTTCTTTTAAAAGATGGCATTTAATTTTATCTTCAAATCCAGTCATTTTTGTGACAAATCCCAAGATGTTTGATTTGTCTGGGCCACGAAGGAAGGCCTCTATCTGATTTTTTGGGTAATGTCTTGTAATGAACATTTTCTGCGTGGGGTCGATTAGTGTCACACCCATCGCCGATGCAACAAAAGAAATTTGATTTTTTGGTACGAGTGCAGCACCTGCAGCCACTCCCCCATCTTCAATTGCCTGTAGGGCATCATAAACGGTCGAGCCAGTCACAACTCCCTCCAGAGTGGCAGATCCAACGTAACACATTGTAAATTTAGCATACTCCTCTGGATTGGAAAGCAAGCCGAGATAAGACCTTTTACCTGCAGGAGATGTAACCGGTGAATCACTCTCCCCTCCTCCGTGAATGTGCGACTTAAATGTAGACTCTGCTGGCATAGAGATGGGACTGCTTGGGGTCTTGTCAAAGCTGCCGGTAAGGGTGCCCTTTAGTGTTTTCAAACGTTCTTTCAAAGTTTTTCTATTTGGAACCGGTGAAGGAACAGTGTTGCTTTTTGACTGTCCACTGAAAGATTTCAAAATCTACACAAAAATGATAAATAAGCAGTAAATCAATGACAAGACAAAAACTAATGCTGGATATTACGTACCTCTAAAGCGAATTGTTCATCTTCGTCATCATCATTATCATCCTCCGATTTGATCACCGGTTCTTCATGATCATCATCTCGTCCACTCCACAATGCAACTGACGGATTATTTTCACTGTTCTCACGAAAGGACACTTGACAGGCTTCTCTGAGATAGCTCAGTATTGTGACAACATGCGATAGTGTCTTACAACGCAGAATAACACAGATTATCGGCTGTTTCTTCTCACTATTCCCGACCACTATGCCAAGATAGCGTTTGTCCCGGGCAAGAGTCCCAAACAGCTTTATGTCGGACATGTCGTGCTGGGCAAACAACAATCCAGTGGACACATTGATCAATCTCACTTGATAAATGCTTAACCACAACTGAACTTCTACGGAGTTACTAGGCAAAAGTGTGTGTAGTGAGCTTCCAATAATTTCATTCACGCTGATGGCGGAGCCGACTTTCACATCACCAATAAAAATAGCCGGAAACTTTCTAAACAAATCTGCAACTTTTTGTTGTTCTGATAAACCTTCCAAGCTTCCACTGGAGAGCATACTAGCCTGGGATAAAGGACGCACCTACAACAACAAAAAACCATGTTAACCCACACATACACACACAGCCCACTTATAACCAAGCCAGTGTGATACTTGGAAGACTTCTAATTTCAAGATTACGCAGGCAGGTGAAGAAGCCAGATGCACACTGACTACCTCAGCATCATCACCTATTGTGACATCAATGCCACTCTATAAATCCAATCATGCAGAAACCACTGCATGTCAGAAACCCTTTAATCAATCACTACCTGGACTAAACAAACCAGCTATGGACAATAGGCCATGTAGTACTCCCCAGCATGCCATTAAGGCAGTAAACAATTTGTGAATCATAATATAGAATTGACAAAATAGCAGCAATTTATAAACAACAAGAGTATGTATACACACACAAGGGAAAGCACCACTACAACAAACATGAATTTTTAACATTTAAGCCTTTTTTAATTTTATGTCAAACATATTCAATTTCGTCTGCTAGTGTCCACGCAGTAGACATTTGTCTGACTTTACATAGTGACAACCTTGTGGTTAAAACACCAGAAGAGTAACTATAAGATTACCAATATGGGAATTTCGGCTAAGACAGATCAATGTTGGAAATAATCTACAACCAAACAAGGAATGTTACAACTCCTATCTGTCTTTATATATGGTTGAATATTTCATTTCCAATGGTGGGTTGGCTGGAAATCAGCCTTACTGCTATCAAAATACAATATTGTTTGGTATATTTTATTAGAGAGGTCAGGGGTTAATATGTGATTTATACGTTTAATTTAATGCATGTAGTTACTAGGGGTGAGGCGATATACGGGATTATAAGAACAATTGTGATGTGCTTATCATAATTGTGATGGTGATGTTATGTAATACTATGAAGAATTCTGCCTTAGTAGCACAATTTTTTTCCTTGCTTAGTTGTGTTCCAACAACTCTTGGAACTAGTAATGCAACTAGCCATAGCATCAACTACCATATGCATCACTACAGATTATACATCAACTGGCTGTTACAACATATTGCATCGCTAATGGAATTAAATGGATTTTATACAGCTTGTTTGTACCAAATATGTATGGGCATTATATGTTCTCACAATCGTAATGTATGTACGTGATGCCTCAAAATCTCACAATCCCTTACCCCTACATGTTACGTATAGTTATAAGTTTGTGGGGACAAAGGACAGGTGCCCCAATCATTAAAGTCTTTATCTAAGGTGTTGTTGAGATCAGCCATATCTGTGGATTACTTTAAGCAACAACAGAAATTGAAAATACACACTTACAACCTTAACATATGGTGAGGCATAAATAGTAGCATTAAACCACCAGACACTACTCGTGGGAGGAAATTTAAAACTATTTGATGTAATATCCTTTTGATTCATGTATACACTCCTAGGGCACCCATCAACTAAAAGCAACTAAATCGCTTTTGATAATGTTAAAATTGCTAACACATTAATTTTAATAAGACGTATAATTATAAGGCTGCATGTCCAAGAATGTTGAGGTGGTACTTTCAACAGGACCAACATTAAAATAAATTATAATAATATTTTGGCACTCCATATAAAGAGTAAATATATCCCTTTGTGTGGGTGACATCAAAGCCTTGTATAACAGATGCCTTATATATAATATGTATGCACTTACGGGATTTTACTTGTGGGATGTGTTTTAGGCTTGAAGTTCAGTAAGTTTTTAGGCAGAGACGCTAGGATAATAATGCCGAGGAAATTAGGTATTAATGACATCTTAACCAATACTGAGTCAAAGAGCATCTAATAAACAATTTCACCTGAGTTGACATTGCTATCAGGCGCCTTTAACTTTTCACGAAGTAGGCCTATGTAAATGCTATTCCACAGCTTCGCTCAGAATTTGACTGTTATATACGGACTCTCCTTTGGGAGCCATATATATATATTAGTCAAAACCCTTGCTGCTGTCAGTGTTATAACATATACAACTATGGTGCATCTTTGAGCTCAGGGTTTATCAATGCCAAACCTTTTCTGACTTCAGGTTGTATATTTGGTATATATGCACATCCAATAGCTGTGGTATATATTATGCGTATAACAATGCATACAATTACACTACAAGCAGTAATGATAATGATGCTGTTATAAAACCTATGGAATTTATTTTGTTGGGTGTGTGTATGTGTGTGTGTGTGTGTGTGTGTGTGTGTGTGTGTGTGTGTGTGTGTGTGTGTGTGTGTGTGTGTGTGTGTGTGTGTGTGTGTGTGTGTGTGTGTGTGTGTGTGTGTGTGTGTGTGTGTGTGTGTGTGTGTGTGTGTGTGTGTGTGTGTGTGTGTGTGTGTGTGTGTGTGTGTGTGTGTGTGTGTGTGTGTGTGTGTGTGTGTGTGTGTGTGTGTGTGTGTGTGTGTGTGTTGATACTGAAACATAAAATGACAAGTTTAAAGAATTATAGAAGATAGAAAAGACACAACAAAAAAGATGATACTGTGAAGTATGAATGGATGGAATGTTCTGATGACAAGACAACTAAGGTTACCAGCGAGAGTAATGAACACTTCATTTATCAAATACTTAGCAGTTATTTATGAATGTTAGTAAACTGCTTAAAGTTGTAATTTCATGCCCCATTAATTTTGTGGAATAAATCTTTGTCTATGTATGGCTACGTGTGTGTGTGTGTGTGTGTGTGTGTGTGTGTGTGTGTGCGTGTGTGTGTGTACGTGCGCATGTGTGTGTGTGTGTGCAGAGCTTGAAATAGCAGTTGGCTATCGGCCATTTTCTGACCAATTTCAGGATTTGGCCGACCAAAACTGATATGCTAGGACACATTTGCTATACATTTCCAATGGGGAATCCAATGATATGTACCTGTTTTCAACAAATGGCCGACCAATTTGTAATCCTTATTTCAAGCACTGCGTGTGTGTGTACAAGCTGTAAGTGAATATTACAAGATGCACATGTGTGCATGCATATTAAGTTCATGTGAAAATACAACTGCTTTATTAAAGGTGTCATTTCATGCTCCATTAGTTTGTGCAACTCATCATCAAGTTTCACCAATAGCTATTGTACACACGCACATACATCTACATGTCATAGTGGCACAGCCAAGGTAGCCACAGTGCCAACCAACTCTTTCAGTACCCAATCAACTTCACTGTTGATTGGTCGTGTTACAGATTTGTCTAAGCATTTAAGCATTATATTGATCTAACCAATGAGGTGCCCAACCGCAATAGCACAGCTATGCAGCTGTGTGTGATAGGTGTGTACAATCCAAGCATGTGTACATGTACTACAAATGCATATGTAACACTTTGCGTGGGCGACATCAAAGCCTCGAGCTGTGGTATATAACTGATATACCACAGTTTGCCGTGGTATATCAGAATATACCACAGTTGCAAGGTTATGTACCACAGTTGCCTTATACAGCCTGTCTGGCTTTAATGAGATTACAAAGTGTATAATAAACCCGTTACGTGACATACGCATTTGCTTGTGGGTTTCGTTTTTAGGCCTGAAGTTTAATAAGTTTTTAGGCGATTATCTTCGAGACGGTAGTTTAATAATGTCGAAGAAACTAAGTATTAATGAAATCTTGGCTGATACCATGCCGGAGAGCATCTAATGAAGCAACTCACAATGGTCGCCATTCTACCAGAGGCGCCTTTGACTTTTCGCCAGGTAGGCCTAAGCAAAGTGTAAATGTTATAACACAGCTTTGCTCGAGATTTGACTGATGTATACACATTCTCCCTCGGGCGCTACATGCCCTCCGGAGTTGTGCGTATATATCAGTCGCGGCTGTGTTATAATATATTAATGTACATCATATGTATCTGTGTATATGAGTGCATGCCTATGGAGAACTCCTAAACAAGGAGAGGTGTTGATAAACCTTGAAGCCATAAATGGGACATAATTTTAGCAAACATACACTTAAGATGTGTAAAATTCACATTGGCATGCTTTTGCAATGTGGAAGGCTATATTATTCAAACATTTGAAATATGTTTATGATACTGTAAGGGGATTCCAGACTAACAGCACTTAACATTAATGTTGAAGATTGGCGAGACAAAAATATGGCACTACACTAGGAAGAGTACCCTAGCAACACTCATACTTTGTACAAGCACAATAAAAAAGTTATGGCAAAACATTTCCAAGTACTCTTGTCATCTAAGGAGTTTGTAAACAAAGTGTTGATGATCAAAGACAGCAAGCTCAGTGAGCTATAAGACACTATAAACCAATGAGCTTATGAAAGGTGTACCATTTTAATACAATGAACTCTTGATACAGAAATGCATGGTTGATGTCCATGTGTGCACACCAGTGTATTGCCGGACCATTTTAGGCACAGGATCTCATTGCTTGCACTATAAAGCATCCATATCAAAAAGGATTAGTATATTCACTTGAAATGTTGATTATTAAGTAAACATTTGCTTGCTTATTTAGCCTCAGTGCCTAATCTTACATGTGGTCAGGTATCTTTTTCTGTTTATTTGTGATGGCAGAAAAAGGGATCTAGTTATCTCAACTTGTGCTGTAGAATCCACAGCATTTTGTGGAGCGTTGATTGCTGATGACAAGCCATAATCATGTGTTATTTATTGGCTGCCCATACATCACAAGTTCCACCTGTTAACACTTCCTTTTCAGCAATCAACGCTCCCCAAAATCTGGGGATTCTACAGCACAAAAAACCAAGGTAGTAAGGTAACCAGATCCTCTTTCTGCCAACTCAAATACAGAGAACAGCAGTCTGGCCACGCAAGCTAAACAGCTTAGATATACCGACCCAACCAGGTCCATTCAAATATCAAAAAGAAAAATTACATGCAAGACTGACATTACAACACACCTAGTTACCAGATATATGCTACATGCTTGCACACTCATAAACACTAAAATTTAGTCTTAACAACTGATTCACTTTACAAGAAAACACCAAGTCACTTACCTCAGTTATTTCATCACTTTTTACTGTCTCACATGCCATTTGAATGGACTCTAACACACTCCCAGCTACCAGATTATCCGAGCAGCGAATCAAATGCCACGAGGGCAATGTTCGTGACTTCCACACCAGCATGCCAACAATTCTCTTGTTGATAGCACACAAAGTTGTTGCTAGAATATTTTCCACAGCAAAAGACTGAAACAGTACATTGGAGTCCGGTGCCGCAAGGCGTATTTTCTCTGTGGCAATGTACAGGATCATTGGCGAAGCTGCCTTATCAGATAAGTCTCTTGCAATATTATTGATCTGCCCTGCATATTGATCAATCTGTTTGCTACCCATGTACATTGCTGTGACAGTGTTAAGTTCTTTTCCGGCTGAGACAGTCAAAAAGGATGCAGCTCGAACACGGGTAAATGCTGCTTTTGACTTCTCTGGACTCCTTGCAGGAGAAGAGGACAATGACGATCTATTTCTTGGTGGGGCAGCAGGTGGTGATGGTTTTGTTTCTTTATTATTCTGCTTAGCTCTAGGAGTAGGTACAGGGTAGGAAGCTGATGAAAAGCTACCACTTGATGAGTCCATGTAAGCAAGGTTGATTTCAACATCCTCGGTGATTTCTTTTGTGTCTTCAGCTGGTCTTCGAATTCGTGCTGGAGACGTTTCCATATTCTCAATCACCGGTGGGTCAAATGATTGGGAGCTTCTAGGCAGAGGCAAGGGCCGTTTTTTGCTTGGGTAACCATGAAGCGCATTCCCCCTACCAACAGCCATTATCATACTTTCACGGTACCAAAACGGATTTGCACCAGTCTCTTTTCTTTCCCTCGACAACGGGCCATCATCATCAGGTGCATGCTGTTCTATAGTGTTATGATTACTGGTACTATCACTCTCAGGATTTAAAAAAGAACCTCCATTTTGAGTAGTAGCAGCATTCCCTTCCACCAATGGAGATTGTACCTTCCAAAGGGGCCTTCTTGAGCCTTCTGAAGTGGAGTTGCCACCTAATCTCTTCAAGTCGGGAGAGTTATCTGAGGACATCTGATCTGAGTTCCAATCGAGGGCTTCATCAGATACAGTACGTGTAATATATACAGAACCAGACGATTCTGTATCAGCATATTCCGTGATTGGATCGAGCTCTCTGGAAGGTTGACCAAAGAAATCTGGTGGAGTAGTATAGTTGGTAATAACATCAGCGTGCAAATCATTGTCAGCATCTCCATTGTGTTGTTGTTTGATCACTTGCTGTTGATGGAGCGAGCCTTCACTGCTGGAAGTAGAAATCGATGGACTCTCTACCTCAGCTGATTCAACATCACTACCCTGTACTTCAAAAATGACAGGTTTTTGATCACTGGGTGTCCCTGGGGTTGGCAAGGTAGATGACAGAGATGAGGATGGGGGTGGGGGAGGGGGTGGTGGGGTTGCAGGAGGTGAGGTGAGTGGCTTCTTGGCCATAATAAGAGGTGGTGACAAGGGTGTAGTGTTCGAAGCTGCCGTGAATATCTGTTCAGAATTCTCTACTCTTGAGTACATATTATTTTTTTCCAAAACAGGTGGTATTGTGTTTGATTGCTTCTTTGATGTTAAATGTCCTGTGGTTGATGGTATTGGTTGTATTTCGTCCGGGGGTGGAGGAGGCCGAGGAGGGATTTCTCCATTCACTGGTTGTGTTTCATTAGGAGGCGGAGGCGGGGGGATGCTTGATGGTGGTGATTCATCAGGGGGTGGGGGTCGGGGCGGAGGAGTACTTGGCTTTCTAGTTGTCCCAGGAGGGGGTGGTGGAGGTGCCACAGGTTTCTTGAGTTTTTTAGGATATGACTGAGGTAAAGAAGCTGCAGTAAGTTCGCTGGATGCCTCAGGATACATGAGGGGCATCCCAGTAGGCTCAGGTGGTGGGGGAGGCGGTGAATGTGGAGGTGATATGTTTGGTTTCTTCCTAACACTCTTTTTCTTCCCACCCTGCCTCTGATAATGGATGCCTCCATTGCTTCTTGGTGTTTCCTGCTGCTGCTGCTGTTGATTAACGATAGCCTCAACATCAGGATTGCTGTTAACTTTATTCATATCCACATTGTTTGGCTTACAAGATGCTTTATTTAATTTGTTTTCAATTGCTTGCCGTGTTGTTAGAACATTCTCATATGAATGACCATTGCCTCTGTGATGTCCTTCATCACTTCTATGCACTTTTCTTCCTCTCTCTATGTTTTCATATGACTGATAAGAGCGTGGAAATGTACCCAACATTGATGCATTATTTTCATCACATAGCACATTTTCATAACTTAGCGACTGAGCTTTCTTGTGGGATACAAAAAATGTTGAAAAGGTAACATTGTCGTCATCTTTGTCAACATTGATGTATTCAGTTGACTTGTTTGGTGGTGGCGGTGCCTTTCTAACAGGTCGAAGTACCTTTCCTTCCTTAAAAGACGATGTTCTTTTAACTTGATGACCTTGCGGACCAGTTTCCACAATTTCTTTTTCACTACTAAGTGCTCGTCGCTGTTTAGGAGAAAGCGGTGCCAAGTCTACTGCATCTTTGTCATTACCAATACTTTGCTGTAAAGGTCGAGGTGATTTAGATTTTTGTGTAGCTAGCATAACAATTTCTTTATCATTAATTTTTTGTGTGTGCTGGGGTTGCTTGGGAGGGGGTGGCGCTTTTCTGCTGGGCCGTTTTAAACTAAAATTGTTTACAGGTTGTTGCTGATGTTGCAAACGGTCGTCATCAATGGTGTCAGATTCTGAAGCACATCTTGCTTTCATTTTAACGGTTTCTCCTGCTACCGCCGTGTCTACTGGCACAACCATTTGTGCTATAGACTTCGCCTTGAACACTGGCTTTGGTTTTGTGTTAGGCGGCGGCGGCGGTGGTTGCTTCCTTGGTCTCGGCCTGGGTACCGTCCAATCCTCAAAATTGGCATTAACAGTACGACCATCTCTCTTTGTGGTCTCCGCCCGCTGCTCGGTGCCAGCATTGTTAAACTCCACGTCCACGTATTTTAACTTCCCTGCCACGCGGTCCTTCTTCTGGAGCTCCGATATTATTGTATGTTCTTGAAGAAATTCGTTTGACGACTCTCGGGTCTGTCGCGACGGCGAGATATCAGTTGACACCGAAATTGGAGCGACGACTGCATATTGACTGGTGGTATTACCACTGACATCCGTCATCTGGGGACGAAACATAGGTGAGATATTACAGGTATTACTAACCTCAACGTGAACCTCAACTCTATAGCAAAACTAAAATTTACCTGGAATTGAAATTAAGTATTAAAACTGAAAGGCTGAGACCCTCTCCTAAACAGGGCAATGCGTATCAAACTTTAAACAGTCAGAATCTGCGCGCAAAACTCATCGCAATGATGTTAATTCTAAGATATAATATTTATGAGGCGCTTAATTTAGAGTGTAACGTGGGGATAATGATTGCTGCAGGAAAGCGATCAACACCGTCACCTAGTCGACACTGGTTCTCAAAAAGAGGAAAACCATTTATTATAAACGTGAATGCAGCAGGTTAGTCGATTGAACTACTCGATTTTATGAATCAAAGTGATCACGTGCTTTATATTTCACACTTATGTGTTCTTATTCACAGAAAAGGTTTTACAATGCCTTGAAACTAGGGGGGCACTTAATAGAGTAATTGTGGAGGCCAATCCAGGAGTTGGGGTGTTAACAGCAGCACTGTTGAAAGCTGGAGCTGTAGATGTTAGGGTGTTAGAATATCGCAGCAAATGGAAAGAAAAGATGGAGGTAATTTAATACACAAAACAAAATCAATGTATCCCATTAATGTATTATGTTGAAAGAGGTGTTTAGTCAACAACAATAAACAAGTGCTTTTGAGTTACTGAAACTGTCAACTTATAATTGAAGATGACACTTGTTATTATCAGTTGATCTTTTCATTATGACCAGTATACCAGCTGATAATAATTTTTAGAGAGCATATGTGTGTAAGTTACCTTACAGAACTTTCAGGGTGCTTAACCGTCGCTTATGAATAATCCTCCATGTACTAACTTCCTACTAGTAAGCTTTGATACAGCAGTTATCATAGGGTGACCATCCTGTAATGAAGTGGTTCTATTAAATTTGTCTAGATCAATGATGATTGCTCTGGGGCGTGTGCCCACGCATATATACAGCTTCCTTGTTGAAAAGCCTTGCCAGACATCACAAGATTGTGGTGACTGTGGGGAGCACATTAAAAGTCTCTGAGGATATTACAACATGTGGCTTAACTGATGTTATAATTAACGTGTGGCTTTAATCCTGTTAAATGCAAATAGTTAATAGTTACAGATCAGTAAATGCGTAACTTCCTTCCCATGTGTAATGTATGTAGCTTCATTAAATATTTATGTGTATATCTGTGACACAACACTTTAAGTAAGTATTCTGTTTAGCAATGGAATTTACACTTATCCATTAAATTATTGAGTGTAATTGTATCTTAAGGTAATGTGATGCTTGGTATGTGCAAAGTGATTATTAAAGGTAGCATGTGGCTTCAGATTTTGATGATGTGTTCTTTATAGGAACTGAGGTCGCTGTATCCGACAAAATTACAAGTGTTCAATTGCAACCTGACATATTTGGATGGACTAACAAGTACTGCGCAACAGAACACATCAGATTTCATTTTGAAGGATGTTCCCAAAAAAGAGTGGTCAAAGAAAGGTATGGTCTGTAAAAATATTAACTTATCGCTTAAAATTTTTTCATTTACATAACTGAAAGGAATCTGTTTAAAGCAAGTAGCGTTGCAGCTTCAATTTGAATAAGAGTTTACCAATGGGGGAGTAGGTATTGAGGGCAGGGAATAGAATTTTTGTATATAACATAATGTAAACACACGTAGATACAAAAGTGGGCCAGCAAAATTTTCCAGTAGGCACAAACTACAATACACGTATATCTTGACTTTCATATGGAGTGTTTGTTGTCTGTTCCTTAATAATTCTGCGTTTAGGATAGAGATATAGAGCTGTACAATACTATTCGATACTATTCGGTATCGTGATACCACAATGTTAAATTTTTGGTATCGTAGGAATCGATTGTATAATACAACCAGTTGGTTGATTGTTTCATTAGCTGCTTTTCATGAGATATTTTAATTCGATGTAAATGAATCATCAAAAATTTCGTGCCCATCTTTGCTCTCCAGGTTACATGTTTGTTGATTCCTGAAGATTTAGTGGTTACCTAGCTAATACATTCCTTTACATGCAAGTTTGACCTTGAATAATGGCACCATGACTACAAAAAGTTGAGGTAGGTACTGTATTTGCATACTTATCGTAATATTTGGGTTTATCAATTAAGTTGATGTGCACACATGAACGCCTTGCTTCTCATTCTTCCTAAAAGGGTGTACCGCATTGCACTGTTGGTTACATTATTCCCCATGTCTGTTTAACTTAATCTCCTTTTGACAAGACCTTTGTAAATACAGAAACATATATAGAAATTGTTGGCTGTGTAAATACTATCCTGACCACACATACACACGTAACAACATCTTTCTGTGTGTAAATTGCTGTAGTTGTTGGGTTTCTTAATGAATAAAGCCTTAAATAGACTGACACTTGTTTTTTGGCTGTTTTCTCAGCTACCCTACACATGTAGTAATTTGTGATAATATTATATAATTATGCAATGTATTTTGTTGGCTGACCTTTTTAATGTGTTTGCGAATATGTTAGCTCTGAACATGCAGATGTACATGCACATGCACACGCACACGCACACACACACACACACACACACACACACACACACACACACACACACACACACACACACACACACACACACACACACACACACACACACACACACACACACACACACACACGCACACACACACACACATACACACACACACGTCATCTTTTGGAACTGGTAATTTATTTATTCTTCTGGTGTGTTACAGTGCATTGGTGGAGTGATGTTTGCTGGATGAACTAATATAATTGTGTTTATCCTATAATAAGGGGTAGCTCTTCTAACAGACATAATGTTTCCTTATAAGAAGGTATTATATTACAGTGAGATGCATGCTAGTATGGTTTCAAGATAAAATGGTTTGCTATAATATTATCTCCTTGTCATACTTACCAGGGATTGAGTCCAGAAAATGTTGCTAGGTGGGGAAATTTGAAAACTGCAAGGGGACATTGAAGTACTTACTACAGAGGAGCATTAAAAGTATGACTTTAGGGGAGAAAGAACCTATTTAAATGACATGCAAAGCAAAAATTCTCAAAAGGGGGCAAGCCAAAGCCAAAGGGGGCAAATGCTCCCTGCCCCCTATAATAAACCCTGATTATGATATTATTGTGCCCGTGATACTGAATCACATGATAATCACATAATAATCATACCGAAGAAACTTTTATACTCTGTCAATACCGTGATTACTTTAAGGTTTACTGCTCAAATTTGCAACGTCAATAAAATTGCTGCTTTGTTTAATTTGTTCACAATTTCAGTATTTGTAATACTGTTTCTGTTATCAATATGTAACAAAAAAAATTATCATAACTGTAAGCTGTGTTAGTCTCGCGTAGCCAGACCGCTTCTATTGGGGAGGGAAAAGAAGGTCTGGTCCATCGAACAGTAAATTTCTGTGCAGACCTCCAGCCTGAACTGGGTGGGTGATGATTGGTGACAAAGAAACTTCTGAAGAACGCGGGCGCCGTTTTGTTAAACACCTCTTGGAAGTTGCGAATATCACCAATCATCACCCACCCAGTTCAGGGTGGAGGTCTGCACAGAAATTTACTGTTTGATGGACCAGACCTTTCTTTTCCCTCCCCAATATAAAAGAAAAGAAGCGGTCTGGCTATGCAAGACTAAAGCTGTGTTGAGTTGTACACAATAACCTTGACAATCATTTTAATATTAATACCGTCCAACACACAGTTAGCATGCATGTATGTAGATACACACACGCAAGCGCGCACACACACAATGCACATGAATGTACACACACACACGCACGCACACACTTACATTTAAATTATATGCATTTACTATCCAGATGTACTAGGGAGTTTGATATGTACATTCAATGCAAAAGAAGATTACAAAACTATATTCCATCTACTGTACAACTGTCAAACACAGCATGGATTGTTTAGTTGGGGAAGATTTGATATTGTCATGATCTGCAAGGACCAGATAGCCCAGGTGAACTGAACAAGACAGCAATGCAGTTTAATCAAAACTTCCTTATTTTCAGAAGCTTATTGCCACTACTGGATCAAAGTTTTATGGGAGGGTAGCAGTTACCACCCAGCTTAATTGCCATGTGGAACCATTAATTAAAGTAATTGGGTAATAATTATGGAATTACCTATGTATTTGTTGAATTACTTATTAGCTTTCATCACTGGATATTTCACATGACAAGAAACAGCAACAAAAAGTTTGTAATTTCCTTTTGTAACACATGTCGCATGATAAGCATTCTGTAGGATGATGGTGGTTCTTTTGAGGTGTTGAGATTGACACCGAAAATTAACCAACCTTTTGGTGGATACCAAACCTTTTCCACTGAAACGCTACAAACTATTATGGTAGCCAAAAACAAAAAGCTGTATGCTTGCTTAAGGTATTTGCTTGTGGGTTTTTGCTTTATGTATTACTAGACATGTTTCTTGCAGGAATTATCATCCGAATGCAAAAGAATTGTTACAGAAATTATCTATTTCAGTTAACAGACAAGTCAAGAACACTTCACCAGATGAATTTTTACAAATTGTCAGTGAATGTTATAAAATTCGTGATTTACCAAACGAACATGAGTTGTGACGAATTTTGAAAATCACGTGATTGATCTCGACGGCGGAGTCGCATGTTAAATGTTGAGGGGCATAGAAGTGGCTGCTCTACTCGGCGCAGCTTGTTTCACGTGCATCACCGTATATTATGTCCACCACAGCCAAACAGCCGATCGCCAGGTACAAAGCTAATACAAAAATGAATATTCTATTTAATGCCTCCCATTTCAGCGCATGCGTGATGGTGTGCGAATGGATATAGAAAGACAGCGACAAAGACTCGAAAACAAGATAGAATTGGAACGACAAATCGAACTACAAAAGAAACTAGAAGAAAGAGACAAACTAAGACCATAAAATTATTTGTAAACACATCTCGAATTAAAATTATACATAAAACAAAAAGTAGCTAAATGTTTTTATCATATTAAAATATATGTGTGAGGCATACATTTACTTTATGCTACTACCATGTAAACAAACATTATACTATCAGTTCAAGTGCATTTTATAGATAAAACACCACTTATATAAAGCAAGGGACTTAATTTTCCTACTTATCCTCTACTTCTTCATCTTTGCTACTTTCTCCCTTGTCTGATTGTTGTTCTTCTTCAGGTTGAGAGCTTGGTTGGCTGCTCGACTCACCACTGTCCATCAAGGGATCTACACTTCGCTCCTGATATTAAAAAGACAAAGTTAAGAACCCATTCAAGAGATTTCTTGAATTAAGGGTACAGTACATAAAACAGGAAACAGTTGTATTCAAACAATCATAAAAGCAAAGAAAAAAACTTACATATAATGGATTCAATGGATTGCTACCGCTAACATCAGGAATATTATCAAGCTCATCATTAAATTTCTTTTTCCGCAATTCTTGCAAGTGCTCAGATATCCAAGGTCGTCTAACACAAGAACCATTGTAATGTCACAATTTGTATACCGATGTAAAATTTACTTTGCGGCAACCTCAAATTCAGCAGGTAAACTATTGATAAGTTGCTGCATCACGTAAGGCTCATCAACATCAAGCGTATCTCTTGCATTATCAACGTATTCTATAGTTTTCAAACATCATCAAATTTCACCACATTTCCTACAACTTGCCTTGTATTTTCTTCTCAATTTCTTCTCTGGCTTCCTTTTGTAATTTCTCATTCTAACAGAAAGTACAGGTACAAAATAAAGGCACACAGGATTGACATCAACAGTGTTTTTGTCACACGTAAAAGATTTAAAAGGAAGTCCATGTGCCCCAGGCAATGCTGCATAGCAACACAATAGTAAACATCAAATAAAGATGCTCTTGGGCTTGTGGATTTGACTTGCATGCAAAAGTAATACCAGTTGGTTATGGTTAACTTTATATGGTAATGGGTTCAAACCAAATTCCACTTAGTTTGTATTTTAATATAAGTGTTAACATCATGTTTATGTTTTCTTTAAGAAATGAGATCACAAAGGAAACACACATGTGTGACTCAGCTATTTCTTAGCTTACTAGTAAAACCTGTAATGCATCAAAAAAAGGTCACATGAACCACTTCTTAGTTCAAGAAATCAGATGGTACAGAGAGGCAAGAAACTGGACAATTTTTAAATTAAGGCTTGCTGTGAACATTAACAAATTTTACAAGCTAACCTGTTCAATAGCATCTTGTGAAACTTTTGGTGCACTGGGGAACGTGACTAAAATAGCACTCATGTTGTCTCGACTATTCTAAAATAAGAAGCAAATTTAAAAACAGTTTTAATTGAACAGAATATACAATGCTTACCTTGTGTAAGCACAAGTCAAGGAGGCTGCTACATATTTCAGCCAAGTCATCTGTAAGTGTAAGCTGACGTGAAATGTATGCTATTACCTCCTCGTTGCTCATCACATCAAATATACCATCACAAGCAAGAAATAAGAATTCATCTGTTTCTTCTCGTTTATTTACTTCAATGTCCGGTTCAGGTGATACCAGTTGCTCGTTTGGCTTGAGATCCGTGCAACGCTTGTAATCAAAATCCCCTAGGGCCCTGGAAACGGCTAGCGACCCATTAACTCTTTGCATCATGACCGTACCACCTGCTCTTTCTATCCGATCCTTTTCAGAAGTATTGTAAGGCTTGTGATCTTTTGTGGCGTGCTCCAACTTTCCATTACGACATAGGAGACCTCGAGAATCACCACAGTTACCCCAAATAATGTGAGTAGGTGTTATCATCACTGTAATAGCAGTAGTTCCACTGCGATCTTCTCCGCTTGACCATTGGGGTTCTTCCTTTAGGTTTTTATCTGTTGTAAGAAAACCTTCTACTATCCCTTCTTTAGTCTTATCCAAGGTTACAATGTTATCGTCATCTACTTTCTCTTCAAAGTGTTCGACAATGCAGTTTAAAAGATTTTTAGCACAATACAGTGATACTTTAGCACCTGCGTGCCCATCAAACACTCCAAAAAATGCCCACCCTTCTAATGATATTTTTTTAGTGTCTATATTCGTATTACAGACATGTGCATCTTCCATTTCCATTCTCCATCCTTGCATTGCAGATACGCCATATTTTAGACCTTTGCCCTCACCAGAATCTTTGCTTTTATCCGTTTTCGGTTTTTCTAGAAACGCGCCCATTTTTTAACCTTTTCGAGGTGACTGTTTTCGCCGCTCGTGTTGCACAGAAAATTTACCTAACACTTTAACTCACGTGTACCAGTATCATCAATTGGAGATGTTTAGAGGTGAATTTCGCTCACTGTGAGGTGAATCTAGTCGACTGTCGGAATAGTACGATATTATCAATTATTGAGTTCAGACAGCAAATCCTAGCTTTCACACCAGTTATTTTAAAACAGTTATTTCACATAAGGTATTGTAAACGGTGTCAAATACAGCACGCTGTTAAAAAGTAGAAGCCATGTTTATCACGTATCTTGCCGCTTTTTGTCGATTATCATCGGGAAAATACGGTTACGTATTACGTAATATACTATTTATAGATTGTTTTTGAAAATCTTTTTCAGTGACTGGATCTTCTGCTCAACATTACTTCGATGAACGGGTCATGTAAGATATTGTCGTGTGATAAAAACAACGTATAGTTATTGTAAAACTTGGTTTCAAGTTATTTCTAATTCATGCACACCACAGGTCTCAGTTTAGAAGGCTGTCCAGGAAAGTATTGTGGGCGACTGTTGCAAAACAGTACTTACTGTGAACCCACCTGTGGGGTAAAGAACAATGAATCTGTAGTTATGTTTAGTATATACTCCTTTGTATAGGCTTGTCCAACTGGCTATCGATTATCGGCAGGGGATATTTGTTCACCTTGTAATGATGATGCTGGCCCACGGGATTACATGTTTTTTGTGTTTATGGTCCTTGTGACGCTTAGTGGCCATCTTCTTATCCTAGCCATGGAGATGATAAAAGGCAAGAGGACTAGACCTCGAAACATCATGTATGTCAAGTTTTCTCGTATTGTGTATTGCCTCTTAAATTTATTATCCTGGTAGGATTACTGCTTGTATTTGTATCCTGGAGTGTATCCTTGCCAGCATCATTACACTGCTATTATTCGAACCTTATGGTAGGATTTTTAAATTGAACATTTTTCAATGCAAATATATTTTGTTTTAATTGTTTTAGGTAATCTTGTGATTAAATCTTGTGGAGCTAATGAAGTCAGTGATTTTTATCCAATTTTTTACAACCCAGTGCCTGATTTTGTTCATGAAATTGACTGTGTGTCAGAGGTGGTGCACCCGCTGTAAGTTGTAATCATTCAAGTAATTTTCTTTTCATAATAACTTTTTGTTGCTTCAGGTACACCTTCATCTTTGTGTTTTTAGGATTAAATCTTTTATTTCTCTTTGTATTTCGTGTACCGTTGGCCTTTCTCATTCGGCACAGTTTTATTAGCAGAACATCTATCTTTTATTCCTTGATTGGGATTCCATGCCTTGTGCTGTTTCATGCCATCTTTGCTGGTTTATTATGTAAGCACTTGATGTATAGTGACATACGCGAGCATACATTTTTTGTTTGCAGATTTTTCTTTTGAGTATCTTAGCTTGTTAGCTGGTGTTGTAGTGTTTGCAGTTGTATCAGTTAGAGCACAAAGGAAGAAAAAGGTAAACTGACTTTGTATGCTGTGTGTATTATTTTTGTTTTTTGTATTGAAGGAGGTATCGTATAACGAAAGAATTGTTTTTATGGTGAGTTTTACTAATATTTTTTTAAAAAATTGTATCAATTAACCATGTTGCAGTTTGGATTCAAATTGTGGAAGAGCCCACTTTACCTATCATTCAGTGCAATTTGTATTCTTTTTGTTATGGTTGGAATTCTCGGTTTAACCAATGAGATTAATAGTGATGCACTGCGATTACAACTGTTGCCACTAGCTCTAGCTCCATTTCTCAGTTTTCCAATCCTTTCTCTGTTTGCTGAACCAGATCACTACCTCACCGCTTGGGGAGTACCACCGGACGATTACAGTGGACCTCTTGAATGATTTTATAATTTTATACAATTTATAAATTCGATTGTGGTATTAAATAAAATATAATTAAGATGATTTGCTATAGCGTTTCGTTGTTCTGTACGATTTTTCCCATTGTTTTTGTGTCGGTTTTGTTTATGCTTACTTGGAAATGGTTACACGGTGCAAATCCATTGAGTAGCCCGTCGGCGCGTTTTACGTCGAAGCCAAGACGTTCGCAGCATCACCGCGGGACTACTGAAAATAAAACAAATGCCAGTTGGAATAGTGATATATCGTATACAGTGGACGCCTCCTTGCACGTGCCAGTGAGTATAAATGAACTGCATTTTATATAACAGTACCTCTTCACCCCACATTTAGTGTGAAAGCAAAGGGGTTAACTGTGACAGTGTTGTTTCAGTTGTAGAAAGAAAGCTACAAAGACCATGCCTTGTGTAAGACACGTATAAAAATTTCATACTTTAATTTATGCATATAAAGGTGTCGAGCACAAGAAGCTAAAAGAAATTGCAGGTATCTTTGACAGCATGTATATATGGGCAGGATATGTTATTCTCATTAGATATGAAAGGTGTGCCAAGTGTTGTCGTATGGACAAGGAATCAGTGTGTCGAGCACACGGTACAGGTTACGAATCAGCGATTGCTCAAATAGAGCTAGCACTCAGTCATCAATTGTTCTGCGTTGACATAAGGTTAGCAACTTTTGTAAATGTGCTATTTTAAGTGTAACTTCTGGTACCAGCTATGCGCTGATTCAACAGTGTCCTCCTAAGCTGGTAAAGCTTGGCAGCATTCCGGTAGGCTCTTACAACAGCTTAATCATATTATGCAATCATTGTACAAGTTCTTTTCTGTAGCAAAGTTTGAACTTGTCCAACAATCTTCTTGTTGAATTGCCAAGCAAGATTGGAAATCTGTGTAGTTTAGTGGAACTATTTCTACAGTACAACCACTTGAAGTCACTACCAGTTAAGAACTGCTAAATTTAGTGTCATATTTGATCAATTTTGTGTATGTGTGCAGGATTCATTGTGCAACATAGGTAGCTTGGAGGAGTTGGATGCCAAGAACAACAAGTTGACATCACTGCCACATCAAATCGGACAGCTGCACAGTCTCATTGTTCTGACCCTCACCAACAATCAACTTGAGCAAATTCCAAGTAGCATCGGTGACCTTGTGAATCTTGAAGAGCTTAGTTTACAGTAAGAATAGACCTGTAGCTACTAACTGACTAAATAGCTTATAGGGAATAATTCATAAGATGTTTTACATATTTTCAGTATTTTCATCCTTACATTGCATAGTTCTAACTGCTTGACAGAGCTACCTAAGGAACTGTGCAGGTTGAAGAATCTGCAGGTATTAACATAGTGTGGTTGTTTGTGTACTACAAAATATTTAGTGCTATCTAATAAAACAAGGTGCTGTATGTTGGAGAGAACAGGTTGAAATGTTTGCCAGATGATATTGGGGAGTTGTCTGGTCTGTCTGAGTTTGATGTTGCTAGTTGCCAACTCAGTGCCTTGCCGGAAAGTTTAGCCAATTGTACGGCTCTCACTAAGCTGTGGGTATCACGTAACAGGTTTGTCCACACACACGCACACACACACGCACACGCACACACACACACACACACACACACACACACACACACACACACACACACACACACACACACACACAATATTCACACAATATTCACACGTGTCCATTAGGGCTGGGCGATAGCATGCTGCATCAAATATCGTGATAGTTGGTCGAGTATCGTAACTCCTGGTGGCCAGGAAGCCATATTTTGTGTAAACATTGAGGCTATATAACACTTGGATGTTTCAAATAAATACCAGTATGTTGCCAATATGTACTTACAATCGGATGAGATGAGAGGGCACTGGCTCATTGGTTAGATCAAAGGCTGGATCCAATCAATAGTGAAGTTGGTTGGGCCTGTGCCTTATCAGTACTCACTTTGGCTATACCACTGGCATTCACTATATCACCCAGCCCTAATGTCCATGTACACATCATGTATGCACACACACGCAACACTACCCATACTTGTAGGTTAACAAGACTGCCAGCCAGAATTGGAAACCTGAAGGAACTTAAAGAACTTCACTTACGAACAAACCAATTGAGATATTATCCATTTTCCATTAGTGAGTTGGATGTTTATACTGTTAATGGTAAGCTGACTATACATTAGGATATATATTGCTATGACCTACCATGTCCCTTGGGCAGCACTTTACAACCCACTCTTAGATGATTCAGACACCAAAACAATTCAAAATTTAACCAGAACACCCTCACAGCCAATTCCTACCCTAGTTGAACTATCAGGTAGGGCAGTATTTAAGCACAGCTTACAATGGAAGCCAGGAGATCTTCCAAAACAACTTGAAGGTAAAAAAATATTAGAAAGAATAAATTTTTGAGGTGCTTTCCTTCAGTGATGCTACGCAACAGAGAATGGTGTACTCGTTGTGGAGGGGCAGTATTCAATCACTACTGGTCCAAAATAACTTTTGGTTGTGTCGGAATATTCCGTGTCCCTCTGTATTCAGTAACCTGCTCACTACAATGCCAATCGTAACATTTTTAACGACAATATTTTATATGTGTATATCCAATGCCAAGTTACTTATAATTATTCAGTGTATTTCTATGTGTTTTCAGAATATTTCCTAAGAATTTATTCTGGAATGCATACATAGTGCTATGTGACAGTGGTAATGTTAAGGGGCCCATATAACAATATCGTATGGCTTCATAGTGATTTTTCTATCCAGCATTCTTCATTGACAACAAACTTCTATACTTTTAACTACTACAAATATAGCCCAAATTAGACTGTCAGAGCTTGAAATAACGGTCGGACATTGGACATTTTCCGACCACAAGTACCGGACATTTTGAATTTTGGTCGGACAATTTTTTTTGTTGATTTTTAATTATTTCACACTATTTTGTCTGAACAAATTTCTAAATGTCTGATCAAAATCAGTTTATTTCTGACACTATGTCTTAGCATTTTTTTCAGCTAATTTCGGGCTCTGGACTGTGAAGCTACTCAGAATATGCAAGATACAAGGCGATTTATTTAATCTCATTTATGAAAGTATGATTGTAATGTTTTTATTTGTACATTATATCATTTATATCAAATTGGTGTTAATTTTAATTCACGAACAAAGTAGATGTTTTGTATTTTTATTTTTTATTTTTCTTGCTTCCAAACTTCCAGTAGAGTACGCCTGCCAAAATTAGTAATTCACAAAGAATTACTATAATTACTATTATCCTGTTTTTAAATATCCTGTTGGGAGAACACACGTGTATAATTGAATGTGATCTTTGTAACGTTACCGGCAGCTGATCTCTGTGATCAGTCTTCTCGATCTATTTACCTCTTCATCTGTTTCAGATAGCTACAATGTATTCTAATAAATGCCACACATACACGAATGCTGTTATTCTTTACTCACCTTATCTTTTGTTCTGATCAAAGCGGCCCTCTGGTTGTGCAACTCTCCCATTACATCAACTGCAATGTCATCTGCAGGAGCACATAAAATGATGTGATATGTGATAAGGTGTCCACTTTTTCTGATACTTATGATACCAAGTACAAAGGCTATACCTTATATTACCGATATTGATCTATATACAATATTCTCACTGATAAAACCCGGATGCATCAATTCTTAATATTCATGTATGCATATAAAATAACAAAGGTGTTATTTTAAATACCGATTTTTAACCGATACTGATACTTTCCGATACCAGTATTGGTTCATCTCTAATATGTGATTGTAAGGTTTGTAACATAGCGTTGTTACCTGTTTCTTGTGTTATTACTTGCGTTCTTGCTAGGGCGTCTGATGCAGCGTGAAGTGTACTTGTATTCTTGAGTAATCTCTGCCGTTGGTTTTCATCGATTTCCTAAAAATGCATATTTTTGCACAAACACAGCATTCACACACACATACATACACAGTCACACACACATGCATGTACATGCACACAAACAGAGGTAAAGATAGGGATCCATCAAATGCATTTTAAAAATTGTCCTAGGAAAACACCCTATGGGATAAAAATTTTCCTAGGACAAAATCAAAAATTTATCCTAGGACAAAAATCTTCTAAAAATATCTGCCATACAAGTATATTCTATGCAGCGTGTAATTGTCATGAAGGTCACCTTCATTTTTGTTTCATGATCATCAAGAAATAGTTGTCCACGATCTGATTGTTGTCTCTGTATACAACAAATAGTAACAAAGTCCTCTAATACGTGTGGTGAAATTCTCACTATATTCTTTCTCAATCTGTTCAATTCCTCTCTGTATCGGATGAGCCTTCGATTAACCTCATTTTGATAGCTCACTGGTGCAGTCTGCAGCTCCAACTCAATGTCACGAAGCTACATACAACATTGCAATCAAAACCATAACTACCCCCTTATACTCCCTCTCCCCCTAAAAACTTTAAAAAGCCATATTATGCGAACGTGTGAAAATTTTGTTAGGAGGGCAGGGCATGAAATAAGGGTTAAAAGTGCTTGGAAATTTGTTCTCGACATTAACAAAATGGTCAAGCATTAGCATTATTACAATGTACTGCAATGGTATCATTTTGTCCAAACAGCTTGGGATTTGTGCTAAAGTGCTCAAAGTATTATTAATTAAGAGTTTGTTCAAGGAAGCATTTAATTGTATCAACGAGTCAAGAGAGTTATTAGGTGGCCTATAAAACGTCTGGATTTAAAGCAAAGTTTTGCCCAAACAAGTTCTGCATAGTTCTGTATACTACATAAGCTGACTTGGAGAATCAGGACCCAAACCTGAAGGCATCAATATTACAATCATGGTAGGGACCAAACGAGGAGTCCCATACAAAATATTAGGATAAAAAATTATACCATTACAAACAGAAATTTACACGTGACTTCTAGTATTAAATGCAGTTACTTATCACTTACAAATCCATTTGCCTCTTCTAAAAGTCGTTCAGCTGAGCGAATTTCCTGCCTCCGCCGTTCTAAAACATACAATTTAAAAATTATCAGTACACTAGCGAGATACCTCCACGAAGTTCAGGTAGCTGATGATAAAGTATTGTTTTGAGTTCGTCAAATACTCTAGTCACTCCGTCCTCCAAGTTTTCTAATATTTCAGAAGACATTTTAGTGAATGAAACTAATAGAATACGACTTTTGTCGCTCAGAGTGGCGCTTATCGATTGGAGATAATAAGCGCCCCATCGGCACCATGCGAGGATAATAGTGTGGTTCCAGAGGACTAGTTCATAGCGTGACGGTAGCACCATAGTAGGTATGATATATTAGTACCAAGAGTTATATCAATACTCTCTAATAGAACGGTCAGGTTATAGTAAAATAACCTAATAGAACACTCACTAATTAATCCATTTCATGAGATTTAAAATTACGTATAAATGGAATTACGGTATTCTACAACCATATTATTCTAATAGGACAATTGAATGATAAAGCTACTACAATATTGCTCCAGTAAAAGTAATGGCACACCCTTCAACATGCAGTTATCGAGTGCTTCTGCTATGATGTCATTATCATCACTCATGTAAAGCTCCTGTAGTGAATAATTAACCATCATCATTTTACTGACATTGATCAGTGTCACCTGCATGTGGACACATAACTAGTTAAATGTTGTGACTGATCAGAATAGTTAGATATCATCTTATACATATACATACATACATACATACATACATACATGCATACACAAGTAAATATTGATACCAGACAAAATGTGGCTAATATCTCAACCATGCAGCTATATAACTCTGAATACACTATAAAGGTATTGTCCTACAAACATCATAGTGTTTCAGTCTTTCGCCTCTGTCCTTTTCCCACACATTCAAATCATGTAATGGCAAAAGTTCCTTCATAACCTTCTGCATTAACAGGTCACAGTCACCAAAGACTCTCACTCCCAGTTGCTCACCATTATGAGTGGAATAACAGATATCATCTAAACCAGTTTTCTGTCTATTACACATAACAAGACGCAGTGGTTTCTTCCCACTCTCGACAAGTTCGCAAGCTGGTGTAACTTGCAAGGTGGTCCCCAGGCATAAGCACAGATCACTGTTCTTAGCGTGCCCCTCAGCATTAGAGAAAATGTCATCTTCAAGATTATCACCAAAGTTGATGATGGTGTCCTTTAGGAAGCCTTTACAACTTGGCTGATCGCATCTTCTTCCTGTACAATGACTCAATCCGCATGTCTCACACTGCTTGGCATGCTTGGGCTTTTTAATATTAACAGCTCCATTATCTTGCAACTGCTCATAATAAAGACTGGCATTATCATCCAGTACATACGATGAACGGTGATACCTGTGGCCACATTTTTCACACACTTCAATGAACACGTTACCGTGTAATTCTGACAGCTTTTCTTCAGGAACACCTGACAACCCATGCAGCCCGTCACCATTTTGACTGATGATGTGGTGTAAAAGTCCCATGTTGATTAGTTTTGCAAGAGCTTCGTGTGTGTATGTGGGTCGTAAAGATTCATATTGGACACCATCGTCAGTAGCTGAGGATTCACTTGACATCTTGCGTAGTGAAGCAAGGCTGCTAGTAGAGGAGCAAGTTATTTGATCTTGAAGTGATTCAACAACCTGTTCTCTGTCCTGTTCTGTCCACTTTCCACTCTTCCCCCTGTAATCTCCAATACCAGCAGCTGTAGAAATCCCTGCACCAGTGAATGCAATGCAGTGTCGAGCTTGCTGGATCAATTCTGCTATTCTTTTAGCTTTCTTTGTCGTTTCCTCAACTGAATCGTGATACTCCACTGTCTTGGCCGCGTCCTTAACCATCAATTTCTCTTCACTGGACATTTTGTACTTCGCCTTTTTAACGTTTCTAACCCTAGACGCCTTCAACACTTCTTCCCAACACGATGCATGAAATTGTGCAGCTCCGTCGTCACTCCATGCAACAACGCAAGTACCGATGATTCCACTAAGCCCTCGTTTGGGTATCGCGGCTTGTATTTCTACGTACTCTTCTGAAGAGGATAGTTTCGACCCTTTTAGGCAGTATCGAAACTTGCAATTTTGAGTCAATACATCGAAACCTTTTGTATCATTCTGCTTGACTTTTTTGATCACTTTGTCTCCGCATCCAAAGTCGCCGGACATACTTCGCTTTGCCATCATTCAAAATGCCCATAGCACGTGACGGAATTCCCCGCGTGACTGATTACGTTATTTTTAAAAATTCATTAAATGAAAAAGAATTGGTCAAGCTTTTTTCGGTGGTGGAAAAGCACATTCGACATCACCATGAGAGTTCCAAATCTTGTACACTCTGGACTGACATTCCCGACCTGTGCGAAACAGATTACATTTTATATCCGACAATTATGAAGATGACATACTCATGATTAGTTTGTATTTGGCCTGTGGAAACAATGATATGGACTTCTGATCAATGTTACAGCCACTGCACATGTAATCGGTTTGTTTAAAGTGTACCTTAACCAAAAATCAGTTTATAAACTAACAGTGGTTGTCATTTGGTGCTTACTTCAGCATAAGAATTTAGTCCAACACAGAATGGATCTTGTACAACACCTTCTGGTAGAGGGGGAATTACCTCATTGAAATGCACTGAAGCTTGAAGAAACAATTCTAAACTTTTGGCGGGAAACTTCTGTCCTGTTTGTCACAATCAGAATATTATCCTACTTGTACTTGCACACAAACATCATTCAAATATACTAAAAAGTATTTAATTTACATACTGAGTAATTCAAATACTGCCCATAAGCTAGAAATCTTTGAGTAGGACTCAAACAAATAGCTACTTCATTAATTTTTGAAAAACAGTCACTTTACTGACAAGAAATCAACCATTCTTTATTGGGTATTTATATGCACCGGGATAATGTATTCAATTTACTGTGATATTTCCTGTAAGATCAAACCGTATTGTAAATGTTGTTGTCACACACTAACAGCTAACAGTAAAATGAATATTAAAATTGTATTGAATATGAATATCTGTTGAATAGACAAATATTTGTTTGAGCCCTACTTTTAAGGGAGAAAATTTTTGTGGACCAGCTATCGAAAAGAATTCATGAAAATTTTCCAAAGATGAGGCTAGGCCATTGGTACGATGCAAAATTCTGTCTGGACTTCTGAATTGTGTTATTTAGCTCACAGCCATTACTGCTCAAAATTAAATTTAAAAAATGGAGGATAGAAATTTTTGAAAACCTTCAAAAATTTGCATTAAATAAGTACTGACCAATATTCCATATAACTTTATATTTGTTAGGAGACAGTGTGAGTTGAACAGAAGAAGGTGAAATGTTGTCAACCTTTTCAATAGGGCCTCTGTTAAGACTCCATGTTACATAGCGTATAATGAACTGCTCACTGACCTGTGATAAAACGGCAAGTGTACTTCACACTTATCAAAACTGTTCTTTACACTTTGGTCTAGTTTAAGTTGAAGTAGCAACTTAAGAACAGTATCACCCTACATAAGAATTCCTGTTGTGATCACATGACCATCTTGCGATCACATGATTGTCTTGTGATCACATGACACCTTGTAACCACATGAGATGATTAACATGACAGCATTCTTGTGATCACATGACATCTTGTGATACAAAGCTTTTTCCAATACCATTTTACCTTCATTTGGTAAAATCCTCTTATTGGTAAAAATGAAAGGTCAGACAAGGTGTAACTACAGAGTGTAAATTGCTCTAAAGGTGGTGAGAAACGGAATTTACGATTGAGTATTGGCTGTGCAACTGCCGAGATGGTGGCACCCTAAAAAACAGCACAAGGTCATCATATAATAGTGTACATACATACATATGTACGTATGTACCTGCATCATGATGGGATTAGTGTCACCTGATGTGACACAGGAGTGAATTACAAAGTTGTCTAGTGGGGGACAGTTTGGAGGTATGGTCAACGCAAGTTGCACATCAGGACACCCTTCAAGTTCTGCCTACAATATATATGTACACACTAACTCAAAAGGGCACAGTTGAAAGTAGCATCACCTTGCATGTGATGGAGCCGAAGACCTCTCCAACATCCGGAATGGCGGAATTGTCATATTGCATAGTGTTTATTTCTTCTTTGATGGTTAAAATAAGCCTTGACGTGCCTTTGTACATGACAGGCCTCCAAGCAGGCACCTGTAACATACAAAGATACAAGTGCCATATAGAGCATACAAGCTATAATATCTATATATGTAAACAGAGGTAATAAGTCCTTACTTTTTGTCGGGGCATTGGTCCTTGAGGGTAGCCATTAGCCATGAGGCATTTAGTGTTTGTCACACTGCTATCAAGTAGTGTCCCGAACGGTGCAACCATACAAAGGTATTGATAAAGCTCGGACATCTTTGCGTGAGACTGTCAGGGGAGAGAGCACACATACAGTGGCCATATACGAGGCCATATGTGATGCAACACTTTGACATACCGAACTATATGACTCGGTGCTCAGGCCCAACAACTCGGCTGTACTCTCTAACAACGATAGTGCAACTGGAACACCTGGTCTGTGGTATGGAGAGAAAAATCATAACCTCCGACATCCCCTTGATATGCTCTCTAGGAGAAACTACAAAGGGAACCTCTTGCAAAAGTACATAAAAATGTATCAACTATATATAGGGCTAAATCCAGAAAATGCAGCTAAGGACAGTAGGGAGGGGCAAATTGTACGTTTTCAAAATGTAGAGGAGGGGCTTATCTTGTAAGCACTAATACTATTATAGTCTATAATCTTTTTAACATAGTTATAGAATTATTCCAAGACCTGGGGGGGGGGGGCAAGAATTAACCTAGCAGGGGCGAATACCCTCCCTGCCCCCTTAACTGCAGCCCTGATACATGCATACAGAGAATACATCCATTACATGTTTAATAAATCTGATTTATCTTCCACAAATGACTCCACAAGTGGTACAGCACAGTATATCAAACCATTCTAAAATATGGATGGAATGATTGTGGGTATTGGATTGTATGTGGAGACCTTTTCTATGCAGACAACCGGCCAAAGTTTTCCAGAACACAAAGAGTAGACTGGCTTCTGATTGAAAATGGCACAATCATCTCGTTCTTCAATAAACTATCAAGAAATGAGAATTACTAGAATACAGATATTTACTGTTGCATACTTGTTCATCTGCTTTGCTGCATTTCTTCACAGCTTCGACACCGATAACTGTGTCCTCTGGCAGTGGAAAATAATTTTCAGGTTTTAACCCTTTAGCATATCTTACTCTTCTCTCAACCGTGGGATAACGTCTGCACAGAAACACATACAACTTTCTCTACGAGTAAACGCGCAGGCGCTTAATCAAACAACAGCACGAGCCACGTCAACTGCTCTTGTCAGATTAAAATTCTTACCTAGAAAATATAACTTCATAGGTCGGAGTACCACTTTTGCCCTTTCTTATTACCCACAATCCCCGAACACTCATTGTGGTGCACTTTAATTAAAATAGGCTACATGGTGCGCACTAGTTAGATTTTAAAGTTTTTACTTCATGTCTCTGACGGGAACATCACTGAGAAGTTTGTCGAATGTACATACAATATTTTGTGCTTACTTTGTGTGAGCTTATAAATTTTTTACTTCACAATTTTATTGTCCTAAAGCTTTGTGGTCAGCGAAGAGTGGGTGCACCAGGGGGTGTGTTAGGTGCTATGGATTTTTGATTGGCCCACCAGATCCTGTCTCGAACATTCGACCGGTCAAATCAGATCAACCAGGATCAAATGAAGCCGTAAGACATTCATGCATGTTTCTCCAACAGCATCCTTTCAAGATGTATGTATATGTGTGTATTAGGAAATACAGTTATTGGAGTTGAGGAATAAGATGCACGCAGTCAATCACAGCTTCTGGAAGCAACAGAACACTAAATATGAAAAGGTGTGGGCAAGCAAAGGATCTATAGTTTACAATATTGTGTGATTGTTTCAGGAAAAACAATTATTTATAGCACAACAATTCCGAAGAAAGGGTAAAAGTGAAACTTCAGGTGTGCTTATGCATTCACTGTACCACGAGTATCTATGCTCTGTGTGCCATTAGGAGCCAAGTTGAGTGCAGAGGAGTTATCCACTTTTTATGAACGTTTTCTCAATGAAAATCACAACAAGCAACTGGAATACTTCAAGTAAGCTGTATACAAGGTTTTGCCTTCTCGTTTGATTCTATTGTTTCACTTTACTTAGGAAATGGAATATGATGAACATCAAGTATATACTTTTGTCACTTAGAGTAAATGTCGCTAAATGGTTTAGACACAAAAAATGAATTGCCGTCTAACAGAGCTCCCCATCCAGCAGACTATAACATCTATGCATGCAAAAAGTCATTAGTACAACTTTGTGGAAATTTTTGAGTGACATAAAATTCATGAATTTCACTGTAAGCTTGCTGAGATCTGCAGTGGCTTAGGGAAACAATATTCAACTTGATATCAGTGAAAATCCTTTTAGACTTAAATGTAAGTCCCTGAAAATTTTTTGTGGATACAGTACTAATATTGACTATAAACAAGTGATATTTGATTTTTCTTTTGTACTATAAGACAGTAACATGCGACCATGAATAGTTGTCAATATGTGTAAATTGCCTTTTTAAACTTCACATTACAACATGGAAAACACAACTTTGTTAAAAACAGACATTCAATATTATCATATCAAATATAATGATGTAAGAGTAAACTGTTCAAAGTTGCCGCCGAATACGCTGGTTTGCTTGCTTCAAGTGCATATCGTGCACCTGTGCCTTATTATCCAATCGATCAATCTGTTTATTCTGCCTATCAAGTTCGCTGCCCATTTCTTGTGCCATTCCTTTCAAGTTTCCCAATACACCCCCAACAACTCTATAGAAGTGAATTTCAATACATATGGAAAATGAAATATTACTACTCACTCCAAATTTTCATCCATTTCATCCTCTCTTTCATCATTTGTAACTCTTTGCACATAACCACCATCACCGCCCCTCTTGTTACGCCGTGGTTGTTCTGTCACAGGATCATCATAATATTGTTCTGTGCTGCCATAGGCTTTTTTGTATTCTTTTGTCCGTGCCACGCTTCTTACCCTATTCCATGGACACACACAACAACCACAGCACTTCTCAATTTCGTGAAGATGGCGATCCGTCTCTGTTTAAAAGTAAATCACATGACGTCATGATTACGAAATTTCTTTTATACCGTGTAAATCAGCTCCAATAGTGTCTAGTCGATTTTCAACATTCTCTAGTTGTTCTCCCTGTTCATTTAGCGTCACTAACGTATCAACACCGATTTGATTCGTCTCCTCTGCCACTTGTCGTATTCTACGCGTGGCGTCCAGTGTCTCATCGGTAACCATATCAATCCGCTGTTCAAGACGGTCCCTTTCGTAATCCATTGTGGCTACAATACGTTCTTATCTTTTACCACACTAATCTGTCTACTGGTAACTTTCACGTGATTTTATATCTAACTAAAGCACATCATGAACCGGATGTCATGGCAGAGTAACCAAATGAGCTGATAATAAGATGGTATCAACAATCGTAAGGGTAGCTCAACACTTCTATTATAAACCTATTACGTATTCTTCTGTAATAACGTGTTTCTAGAGTAGTGTGTTGACATATTTAAACTTTTATTACATTGTTTAAACATCTATATGGTAAAGCAGGTATTGAAACAATGGTTCAATACCTGCTATGCCATGCAATTTATGATGCACGTGGCAGGTTTATCGAGACATGTAAATACCACACTTCATTAATGAATCACATTTGATATAATTGTGTACCTGTATTTGAAACAAACAGTAACAACAACTGGTCTGAGGGTAGCTATTACCTTGCCGTGAAACGCCTACTAAATGTTCTGTGCGATCTAAATGTACTGGATTATTATAAAGGGGCATATAGCATCCCGCAGGATTGGAAACTGTGACGTTAAATATCCTCCCTGAGTCCCTGTATCAGTTTAGTTGTATTTTTGGGGTTTGTAAAGGTTCCAAGCTTTGAATGTTAAATTTAACCTGTTTATTAGGAGTATGTTGGTGATGTGTGCAGTCCTGCTCCCTCTGCACTTAAAATTACTGGCTACACAGGACTGGCTTACATGATTTAAATGTAACTTTAGCGCATGCATTATCAATAAAAAATAGTGATATCCCTTCAGTTGTAATCATGATGATAAGCTCCAATGCAGAAACCTTGCATTGTATTATCAAGACTCATAATAGTGAGTCGTGATGCCAAGAAGAAGCAGCAGTATGCGACAACTGAGTGAGTTATTTACATATCAATAGCACCGCTCAAAAATTTGCAGACGCTGTAGCTAAGCCATCATAAAAGCTATTGCTTAGTTATCACAGACCTAGTACGTTCTTACTATATAAAATCAATACACTGACAATGGAGAAGATCAGCGTTGCTATTTCTGAGTACCAGCCATTGTGAGTTATATGGCGCTCGTTTGTGAGACTAGCACAAATCAATAGATACTCTCTAATAGGACACTCACAGGTATTTTATGACTGCTATATTAGAGAGTATTACAAATCCACCTGGATATGCGGATTGACCCATATCTATAGACATTAAATTTATATTTTTATTCATGGCAATGCATGAAAGGGCACTGTGCTGTTAGCTATGATGGAGGACTCAGGTGAAGGTGCATGGCTAACTCAATAGACTGTACAATTAAGCTAAAAGATGTTTCTATTGCAAAATCAGAAATTAGGTGGGGCTGCACCTTCATAGCCCACCCTTTCCACCACCTATGATGTAATCATGTTCATGTTGGCATGGAATAAGTGAACAAAAATTAAAAGCAAAAAATTATCCAAAAAGTATGATATTTAGACCTGAGTCATGCATTTGGTGTAATAATTAGCTAATGTGATTTGGTGAGGTCACCTCACCAAATCACCCACTCAACAATTTGAAGTCATTTCTTTAGTATTCAGTTTCAAATACCACATATACTCAAGCCTTATACAGTTAGCTAACAATGTTCATGATGTGATCAAAGGTTTCCATCACTTATAGGAGGAAAAGTCTTATATCTGGCTAGTTTGCATGCATCACACGTATACCAGTATATTTTTATGCATGGTTATAAATGAGAAGAATTGTGAACTTAATTAAGCTGTCGTCGAATCCGTTGGTTAATTGGTATTATATGATCATTTTGAACTTGCGCCTTGTAGTTTAATCGTTCAATCTGTTTATTCTGCCTGTCCAGTTCATTGCCCATATCTTGTGCAAGCCCCTTCAAGTTTCCCAGCACATTTGTAACAGCTCTAAGTATAATACAGATATGTTTAGTAACTAACTGATTCTTTGGCTCACTCCAGATTTTCATCAATTTCATCTTCACGTTCATCGTTTGTCACTCTTTGTATATATCCTCCTCCACTGCCTGTGGTGACCCCTCCTTTGCCGTTACCACTGTGTCTCGGCTGATTTGTGATCACCGGTGGATGCCCTTCCCTACTACCATTACCTTGTTTGTGTGCTTTTACCTTTGTTGTGCTTCTTACACGATTCCATGGGCACACACAGCAGCCGCAACACTTTTCAATCTCATGAAGATATTTGTCAGCATCTGTATGTTTAGTATAGGAACCATACAACTGACATAGTTGCTGAGTACATTCATATCTAGATAACTATAAATTATAAATTTGTACCATTCAAATCAACTTCAATTTTGTCTACTTGATTCTCAATGCGATCCAGTTGTTCTCCCTGGCCCTGGAGAGTCTCCACAGTATCTACACCAATTTGGTTCGTCTCCTCCGCTACTTGTCGTATTCTGTGTGTGGCAGCCAAGCTTTCATCAGTGACTACATTGATACGATGTTCAAGCCGATCCGCCTCGTAATCCATAGCGGCTCGACCGCCTGTAGCTACTTCACTATGCACTAAAGTATAATTATAGCTATCAACGATTGTCGCGTGATGCCTGCTAATAATTAGATAAAGCCACACTATGTAGGGGAGTTTTATTTTAGTGCTAGGTTGTTAACATTACAAGTTACGGCAGGATAACATTTTCCTGTAACTGAAATAAAGTTATAGAATATAGACTGCATACTATAGTGCTACGCGCCCCCCATCACATGGATTGAGTAAAACCATATGGTAAAACGGAGTAACTCGGAGCAGGGCATACGGACCTTTAGAATACACGTAACCACTCTACGGTAAAATCACGCCCACTCGCATAGATTAAATCTGGCTCAAGTACTGAAACCCCGTGAAACCTCGACTGAAATAATCACAAGCGTGAAAATTGGGAAATGGATGCGGAGGAGACAACTCCACTCGTCACTAGTAAGCATTCAGTACTTTACACACTTCAACAGCTCGTATATGCACTCTGTGTTTGTTGAGTACAGAGGAAGGAGGATGTAATTCCAACCAGGAAGCTCCACCAAATTACGATGCTGTAATGAAAGGTAACGTACATGCAGTACTCACTGTGACAAGGGGGAGGCCACGCAAAAATCACTGATAAAACTGATATAATGCCGAGTATAATGCACCTATCAACGTTTTGGCATGGTCTCGCGTAGCCAGACCCTCTACGCCCAGGCGCTTATCGATTAGAGATTATAAGCGCCGGGCTACTAGCTTATAATCTCTAATCGATAAGCGCCTGGGCGTAGAGGGTCTGGCTACGCGAGACTAGTTTTGACCCACGTCAGGAGATTTATAACCTACCAAGAAGTCCATGTGCTTTACAGACTACTCAGTTTTGTCAATCTAGCCTCCAAGGCCGTAATGATCTATATGTATTACTTAAAGCACTGCCGCCAGTTTGTATGAAATATACAGCTCGAGGTGAGAGTCGAGTGGCAAATATAGTAGGAGGCGAAGCCGAGTGCTTTATTTGTCACGAGACCCTCACCAAGAGCTGTATATTTCATACAAACGAAGCAGCAATGCTTTAAGTGTTTTATTGTATTTTACACTACTGATGTGTGAATAAAACACAAATGAATGATTTTCTTTGATGAAAAGTGTCAATGAGCTACCATTCTATAACTACTCTATCATTCTATAACTACCCAACCACAGTTCTATAACTACCTGTTGACACATTATGGTAGTTATAGAACAGTTGTACCCTTTGATCCGCCCACGCAAAATACAATATATGTTATAGTTGTAAAGACTGTCCTCCCCCGTTTTCAAAAATCTATATCCGTCCCTTACACTAGCTACATATGCAAGGAAACTCTGTGTCCTTATGTATAGCTACCTAGCATGGGAATGCGAGAAAAATTTGTCTGACACTAGGGGATATCTATACGTTACTAGGGTCTGGGGATGACATGCCACCTAGAAATTTTTGAAAAATTGCTCCTGAGCCTCTAAGGTTGAATTTGAAATGTTTTTTGCAACCCCTCTCCAAGTGCGTCATATCAACATGCTAATGCTATTATAATAATGTTATAGACCTTTTTCCTGACCTGTTGCACTACTGTTTATGTCTGTTTGATGGCCACCATTTTGGTGGTCATGATTACACATACGTATATACATACAAATGGTATCTTCCAATAGAGCTGCCCTGCTGCCCTGCTGCACGATTATTTACCGATTGACATGCTTGGCCTTAAAATTCAGACCCAGGTTTGTATAAAACGAAGCCTTCACCCTGCATGCAGGACACAACTTTAGTCTAATCCCATGGTTAACCACTTCTTTTCCTGCATGCGGGAGTAGGGGAAAAACTTCGTTTAATAATGCAATTTTTTTGCCAAAAGTAGAAATCAAGATTTTTATATACTAAAAGGAGGGAGGGTCCTTGTTTTCTATTATTATATATGTATATATATGAATGACATGCATAGTCTGGTATATATACAAGTAAAATATCAGGTCAAGTTAGCTATCTGTGTTGTACTTGTAGAGCAAACACAACCAGTAGTGCCATCAGCTCCACCAGCAAGTTATGGTCAACAGCCATGCCAACTTGATGCTTACCCACCTCAACCAGTTCCAACAGATCCTAATGCAAGAAATACTACAACAACCACAACCTATGTCACTACTACAGAAACAGTTAGTTACTACTATTTGTAAGGCCATTGGAACAAATTTAGAATGGTGGGGTCCATCAAATTTCCAAAATATGTCTTAATTCACAGAGCAATTAGAATATGCAATTTTAATCCACCACCTCTGCTTAATTAACAGAGCTCGTGGCTCTAGATTTGATTATAGTACAACTTTGATGATGTCACTATCCATAGTAAATTTCTATTTCTATTGACTGCTCTATTAGGGGATGGAGACTGTTATATTAGAGTATTTTGAACGTATATTATAGTGAATGTATGACATCGCAATTCTTATTTTTGGAGGAGAGCCCCTCCTCCAGTCCCCATTTCACTGCCACTGTTTTTACAGTCCTGCATGCAAACACTATTAGTGATGATCATGAAAGTTATTCAAGTGTTCAAAATATATTCCCAGATCTGGATATCCTAAAAATTTGGATATTTGTTTCAGCCCTAGAATACAGGTGTTTTCATTATCAAGTGCTATGTTTTTAACTATAGGTTTTTACAAAATCATTAATATCAACACTCGATGGATAAAACTTGTGAGGTTATACAGGCCTTTACAGCTTCATGTGCTACCTACAGCCTTGTATAGTTAACTACTGTATTTATTTGGTTAAACGCCGCACCTTCAATATTATAGTCACACTTGATCAGTGCCACAATCGATTTCAAAATTATATGGGTGTAAACAACATCTTCCAGTATCGAGTAGTGGTCACGCTTGAATAGTTACCACATCACTTTTTTGAACTAAGCTAATAATGCTGCGGCGTTTAACCAAGTAATATAGCTAATCAGTAAATTTTTTACTTTATAGCGCACAAGAGAAAGTTCATGCTGTCCAGATACGTACTGTCCAGGTTTCATTTTCTGCTTTTTTGTCCCCACACCTTGCCCTGCTGATTGCGATTGTAACTGTCTACCACCAACCACTCACTGTTGTGGGCCAGGATGTCTCTGTAATGATTGTGATTGTGGAATAAGAGGCATTGGACCTCTAGGCATCATTCTGATATTGATTATGTTGGCATTACTTCTTGTTGCTCTCATTGGCATCATCGCTTTTCTCATTTATCGACTGGTTAGCTAACTCAGTACTAGTATAAGCTCATATTATCAAGTGTTAACTTGTCTTGTGTAGGGTGATGACAAACCGCCAGCTATCGCAAAACGATATCGTATATTTGCTGTTGTGTTTGCAATAGTGGCCTATGCCATACTGATAGGAGGTGTAATTGCTGCAGGAGTTATCTACTATCCTAAGCTAAACCTTTGACTGTCACCATAATAATGTGAATGTTGTAATTCTATTTATCTAGCTATATATAGTGTATATAGCTATAGCTGTCTAGAGACTAGTCCATAGTAGTCTCGCGTGGCCAGACCGCTATTTCCGCGCAGGGCGCTTATACTGCAAGCGATAAACGCCCTGCGCGGAAATAGCGGTCTGGCCACGCGAGACTAAGTCCATAGCAAGGCTTTAAGGTCAATAGATAGACTTTATAAACTTTCATAATCATAATTCTAGACATTCATGGGCATGGAATTATAGAATGTTTACTACTTCAAAAAATTAGTTTGGTCAAATCTGAGGACTATAATTTTTGAAGATTAATTTTTTAAGAGATCTAACTAAGTGATAAATCCATGAAATTTATTGCCCTCGAAAATTCCCATTGTACGCTATCTGCATAAACTCACTTTTCTTCGTAGGGCGCTTATCCATTAGTCTGGTAGCCAACCCTTTTATGCGGCGCCCTCCAGACTGCTTGCTAAATTAATTTGGTGGGGCGCTCGCATCCGCATACGCGATGGATTGCAGCCTGCAGACTAATCGATAAGCGTCCTGCGTAGTGATTATGATAGTGATACAATACTTGAACCGATCCACCTGGTAATCCATAGTGGTTTCATCTGATAGCCTGAAATACCATTGTCACGTGATGCGTTCTAATTAAACAACATCATCGGTGAGAGGTTCGATAGCGTAATAATGCCAGTAAACATTGTTATAACTGGACTGAAAACAGTACTGTTTTTATCAAGCGACGCTTCAGACAGTATTCCTGTTCTTTCATTAAAGAGTCAGATTGAGTTAAGAAAAGTAAGCTGGGTGTATGGTAATGTATACAATAATAATTTCATGAAGCTTGTGTCCAACTAGGGAGTCAGAGGAAAAGACTATTATCTTGTTCAAGATGGTCAAATACTGAATGATGGTGATAGAGTGGAACTCCCACAAGATGAAGTGACCGTGATTATAAATGCCTTCCCTCGCATTCTAGGGGGAAAAGGAGGTTAGAAATTACTAATTTTAGTGAAGGGCCATTATTTTATTTTTCATAGGATTCGGATCTCTAATTCGTGCTATGGGAAAGTCAACACAGAAAAGTCAGAACACTGAAGCTTGCCGGGATTTGAGTGGAAGAAGAATGAGAGATGTCAGTACTGAGAAAAAGTATGTAATTGTAAAAATCACTAGGAAATTAAAATTTCATTAGCTATTTTGTGTAGTGTAAACTACACAAGACCAAAAGTAGATATTATTTTCCATTACTGTGTAACTTCACAGAGTGAAGGTGTTTTTGATAGGACTGTGTACCCAGTTGAATGGCTAAAAACCGACTGTAGAAAAAGGGATATGTTTTGTTTTAGATTAGCCCAGTGGATTAAGGATGCTGCTGAGAAAAAGAAAGAGGCTGAAGATGAGAAAAAGGCTCGACAAGACAGGCGAAGAGCTGGACCAAAACACGTCTTCACTGACCACGAGTACATGAACCAAATACAGGCAAACGCTGAGAACATAGATGATGCACTAAAGCAAGGTGAATGGTACAAATACCTCTACTGATGTGCATCACCTGTGTGCTGTCACTGTAGGACTGGCAGCTTCAAGTAGTAGTAGTAGTAGCAGTAGTAGCAGCAGTAGTAGTAGTAATGCTTCAGGTATCAAAAGACCTTCCACAGTAGAGCCATCTGTAAAGCCCAAGAAGATACACTTCTGGTAATAATCAAGTTACTTAGTGTGTGTACCATACCATCTTGTTATTACACAGGTCTGGCGTTGATGACCTAAGTGATGAAGAAATAGATAAAGAATTGGAAGAAAATCATTGTCAGGGCAGTGACAATGAAGGTACTCATACAGAGCTACCACCATCAACAGCTGAGAAGATAGAAACTGATTCTAGCGAGGGTGACACCATCAGCAAATCAAGTGATGATGGCCCAGTTGTTAGTGATGTAAAGACAGAGGATGACAAGACCACTAAATCTGCTTCTCCACCACCAGAGAGCAGTAAAGATGAGAGTAAAGAAATTAAAGACGAAAAGGTTACAGAAACTAATGGGTGCATTAGTGACAATAAGTCATCAGTAGAAAACACAGCCATTCCAACACTTGACACATTTGAGGTTAGTTCAATAAAAAACCCATCGTGACTAATATCATTTCACATCCATAGCCAATCGATTTGGAGAAGTATGCAACAGCTGAAGAACTCATTTCAGCAGTGACGCCCGAACACTTGAAGGTGTGCCTTCAGAAACTAGGCCTGAAGTGTGGAGGCACTCCAGCTCAAAGAGGAGATAGACTGTTTGCAACTAAAGGCAAATCACTTAGTGAACTGGATCCATCAATGTTTGCAAAACCCAAAAAACAAAAGAAATGATGTATAATCACATATATATGTATAAATATTGTCTTGTCATCTTTATGGTTCGCCCCCTAATGATTGGTTTAGAAAATTTAGAAGCTGTTCACGGTTTTTGTCCCTCTAAAATACAGATAAAATATTACACAAGCAACTTGGCTTAGTGAGTCAAACAAACCTCTTTGTCTTTGCGGCTTTTCTTTACTTTCATTTTGATAACCCTGCCTGTTACAGAGCTTCTGGGAACACCTGATTTTCTTTCTTTCATGTACTAAAACAGACCAGTCATAGATAGGTACATCATGTGCAAACCGTTTGGTACCTCTGACATTTTAACTGGTCCTTTTTTATCGTCACTGTATTTCATTTTCTTGCTTTTATTTTTCTTCTTTTTTGACTTCTTAACTCAAAAGTGTTGTGTATCATTAGCAATGGAAGAAAGGCCACTCAAAGGGGGAAAAGAAAAACAACTTTTCAAAATGTGGTAGCACATTCAAATGTACATAGTGAATGCTAATTTGTAATGTAACATACCAACTTGCTGTATTTCTTGGTTGACTTCTTTTTAATTTCTTCATCTGTTGTGGTTTTCAACAACAAATTAGTACATACAGGCTCCAGTATACAAAAACCTTCACTGCTGTAACTTGAAGAACTAGTAATACTGGTACTTGGTGACCTTAGTTTTTCCTTATGAGCTTTCTTTCTTTCAGGGCCTGTTAGTTATTAAACACTGATTCATATCACGTGATGATGTGCATTACTTGGAGAATGTTTATTATCATTGTCATCTTCATAGCGTCTCCGTTTTCGTTTCTTTTCCTCTGCTTCTGTAAAGGTAGATTTGACTATAGGTCTACATTAACAACTCGAATACTTTCTTACCCATAACTTCTTATGAATCGCACGTGCGCAATTTCTATATTAGGGAAAACAACGCGATAGGCCAGATGTTTTACGCGGTCAAATTTCTCGCGGGTAAAATTTAAGAGAGCGCGACAGTACAAGATGATGCTAGGAAGAGGTCCCGAGCCACCCAGGAAGAAACTGCTCACAATGGACCAACGAAACAGCAGCCAAGACATATTTATTTCGATTAGCGGATTAATTGGTAGTCTAGGCTATTGCCAAACTTCACTTTACCATTTAGCATTGAAATTTTGTTTTAGGCGCTGGTAAATCGACGCTCGCTACAAAACTAGCAGAAAAGATGGGACTTCCGTGTTTCTATGAGCCGGTGGCCGACAACGAGTATTTAAATGATTTTTACAGAGATCCATCAAGATACAGCTTTCCCCTCCAAGTTAGTACTGTTGTAAAAACCTTTATAATGATTATTTGCATTATCTATTAGGTTTATTTACTGAACAGGCGATTTCAACAGCATCAGCAAATAATATGGCAAGGCAAGGGAGGTGTACAAGATCGTACTATCTATGAAGACTCCGTGTTTGCCCGTGTGCTAAGGGAAACGGGACAAATGGAACCGCGAGAATATGAAACATACTTGTCTCTATTCAGCAACATGTCTAATTTTATGTAAGCAATCAAAAGCATAATGGTATTATCATCTAAATTTACTGCAGGAAGAAGCCAAATCTAATAGTCCATCTTGATGTGAGCCCAGAAGAGAGCTTGAGAAGGATTAAAATGCGGAGCAGGGATTGCGAAGTGGGAATCAAACTCGACTATCTCCGGGATCTTCACAAAGCTTATGAAGAATTCCTGCAAGACATCTCCAGGATAATCCCTGTGATAAAAGTGAACTACGAGCAATTCCACACTACCGATGAAATGGCAGACATGATTGTGAGGTATGTTGAGTTGATTTGTGTGGTAGAAAATCATTGATGGTTTCAATCCTTCACAGAGAATATGCTGAAATGACATCCATCAGATATGTTGATTTAAAGATGGAAAATGATAATGGTTGTTATGTCCCTACAGCTCCATCCACTGTAAATGTCGAACAATAATAATTTATAATATTTTTTTATACTAAATAAACATTAACTCTTGTATATCAAAACTATTGTCATTCATAAACTTGTCATGTCTTAGAGAAAATAGGATGTATTGTAAAAATAGATAACTATTTTTCACACAATTGTACTAAGCTTCAAGGCATCAGATGCACACAGCTCTTGTAATGTTTTGAACCACCTAAAGCAGCAGGAATACCCAAGTACATTGGCTTAGGTAAGTGAAAAACTACCTATTGAATTCATATTCACTTAACAGCTGGAAATAATATGGTCGCTTTGTCGGGTGTGTCAGCTTGAAAACCAGTTGACGACTAACTCCATCAGCCTGGCAACCACAATACTTAACATTACATGAATATCACACGCTCACCACATCTGGCAATGAGACATGATAACCTGATAAAGGTAATGCTCCACTGGGCACTTCTCTCTGTTGAAAACTTTAAAAATAAGTTTATGTCATGTTAGTTTGTACCGTGTGATCCTCAAAGCACACTAGCAACCAGTTTGTCAAAATAAACCACCTCCTTCTCCAGACATCGCGGCATATTGATTTCTGGTTGAGGTAAGCACTTAGACGATTATCCAAGCACGGAACCAATATCTGAATATTGAGAATAGCATAATAAAGAACACAAAACAAAGATGTATGTACCGTTCCTGTGGAATAGCCATCTTGTACATCATCAGCCACAAACTCCGTTGTCATATCGATTGTAGCATCATCAACATCATCTTCTTTTTGCAGCTGGGGAGAGTTTGGGACCTTTCTTAGCCGACGCACGGATCGTCTGAATGAACGCCGCAACCAATTTGATTCCCTTATTTCAATACTAGGGTCTTCAGACAGCACCTCAACAGCAGCTATATGTGCATTAGACAAAGCAGTTGTAAATCTTAAACACTATACATGTATGCATGTATGTATGTACGTACTTTTAACATGAGGGTCTGAATAAAGCTTTGGAAACTCAACGTCAAAGTCGTAAGTCCTTCTACGACCACACTCATCAGCAACCACCAAGTGGAGTTTCCTTGTCCATAGATCCCTTTCTTCTTCACTTCTATAAGCAAAACACAACCACATCCATTAGCCATAAATGCATAACTGAAAACTATGTATATTTCTAATGTATGGAAATCATGAGTGTACGTACGTACGTATGTATATATGTATGTATGTATGTATGTATACACAGCACATATATAATACTTACTGAGCTTGAAATCTAAATGCTTTGTTGAGATTGGGAACAGCGATCACAAAACCATTCTCACACACCGAGGACTCCAAGTTGGACACCTAGAGTTTAGAAAACTAGAAAACACGTACCAGTAGGTGGTACTGAACAATACCCTCATGTCGACTAATGCCAACTTCTGTTTAATCTTGTAACTCCCGGTGGCTGTTACCATGGTGATGAGAAGAATATCAGAGAACTGTAGGAAACATTCTTAATACTACACATATGTATGTGCATAATTATTTTTGTACATACCAAAAATATGACACACTGTCTAAATTTAAGTCGTCCATGGCCAGTAATCATAAGCACCGGACCTCTACCAACATAATACTAAAGACAAATAAAATCAGAAACATAAAAAGGTGGTTTAAAATCTTACTCTTCCAGATTCAACAATGTTCTCCTTTCCAGCAAAGCTCTTTTGTATACGAATGATACGAGCTTGATTTTCCTGTAATGTACATTGGCATTAAAGCAAATTATTTTACCCTAAATATTGCATACCAGTTGTTTTATCTGATTGTTCATTTGGTCGGCTGCTAGTGATACTGTTTGTAAAGCAACTAAATAACAAAAAATCAACTTGTGACTTTCAGTAACTTAAATAACAAGAATTTAACAACAGTAAAATTTGTTACCACACAGCTAAAATCGAAGTACTCAATTTTGTATATAATTAACAGATACTTGTCAACATAAATTACACAAATAGTTGCTGTACACATACACACATAGGCATGGACACACACATATAGATGTATGCACACCTGCCACCCACACACTTGTATGTAAACACACACTACACACGCGCAAATGCACACACATGCACATGTGCACGCACGCACACAAACAAACAAACACTACACACGCACATGCACACACACTCACACTACACACACACACGCACGCACACACGCATACACACACACACGCATCCACCTTCAGCACTTTGGTGATCAGGTGCTCCAGGTGCAAGATTCTGAAGGTAATCTGTTGTTGAAGATAATAACACTTTGGTCAATGTCGTCTAGTCCCTCACCAAGTAGTAGCAGTCGGTAGCGTGGTACTCGTTGGATTGGCATTAACATGTAGCTTGATAATGGCATCCCCATACATACTGGACTAGTCTATAACAATATGAGTATTCCATGTATGCATGTATGTACGTATGTGTGTGTGTGTGTGTGTGTGTGTGTGTGTGTGTGTGTGTGTGTGTGTGTGTGTGTGTGTATGTGTGTGTGTGTGTGTGTGTGTGTGTGTATGTATGTATGTATGTATGTATGTATGTTATTGTATATGATGTATGTGGAAATATGTATATTGTTATACACAGATAATTTGTGTTGTATTACTGTAAACATGACCACCATATGATGCAATTACCATGGGTAAGAATGTAAGAAAATCACTATGGTTACAAATAGTTAGTCAGGTTTCACATTAAAAACATGACACCTCAGTATCCCTGTATCTATTATATCATACTTCAATGAGTTGTACTAATTCTTTGAATCCTCTGTTCTTCCTTAGCAACTTGCTGTATTCCATTTGGGCTGCTTCAAAATTTGAACTGTACATTGAGTACAACTGAAAAGAACAATATATACATGTAACTTAGTAGTGCTTGGAGAATAATATGTACCTTAAAGTAAGGGCCTCTCTTGATAAGAATATCCGTGACAGTGGGTGTTTTATCCCTGTACAAATTGAACATCACATTTGGTATTATTCCTGTAATAGATACCAATTCTCCATTCTCTGTTCCAGTTCTTGTAGTAGGTCAAAGCTCATTGTATAAATTTCTGCAATATTCAACACAATATCCTTCATAGATTTTTCAGGCAATATCGATCGATTAGTCTTCAAGGTTGTCTTCAGTGCACCATGCAACACCTAAAATAAAATATAAAACAATTGTAATGTAACTTTCAAAATATATTTTTGCATACCTTCTCAACTATGTGAAGACCCCTGACATACCTGAATAAACACAGTCGACATGTACAATGTTTTCTATCAGTTAGCTAAGCTTACGTTCTTTCTGTGGTCAGGAGTTCCATTGCAATGTGGAACTGCTTTGCCGTCGGCTGAGGAACAGGCAATCCTTCATCCTAGCAAAAAGCAATGTTCCTTTGATATTAATACCTACAGTATTATCTAAAATTCACAGCCAATATAGAAACCCTTCAAGGCCAAGCAAACAACTTCCTCTATGTGTCATAGTAAGATGACCTTGCATGCCAACCAAATGACACCTTTACTACAAGAATATTATCTTATTGTGTAGTGTGCAGGTATAAGATTACATCACATTACAACCTTTTCATTGTCAAGAAGTTAGAACAGATACACTCCTTTATTTCCAAGTTTAAAAAAATAAAACTATAAAACTTACGTAGATCAGTGAACTGGAGTGCTTGCTGCCTGGTGTACTAGCATCATCACCAATTGTGACGTCATCTTCTTCTTCCATGTCTGGTTTTAAATGTTGGCTGGAGACAGTGCTTGAGACCAGGCTGACGGCCAAGCTGGATCTTTGGTCCTTCAGTACCCCGACTTCTACGAAGCTAGTCCTCTTTGGGTCGATCTTCATGCCGTCTGGGGTGTCAACTGCCGCGTCTTTATCATCACACACACTAGCCAAAATAGCTTGAACAGTTTTGTCACCCCCTTTGTTGTCTGGAGGTTTTTTATCAAAATACGGATCATCTTCCAATTTTTCCGGCCATAAAAACTATATAATAGTATTTCATTGTACGCCTTGAATGTATTTTAACTATGGTTTTGACACTGGTACCTTGGCATTAATCGATAAAGAGAGATTGTGGTACGGTTCTTCTGGATCTGAATCTTCATCAGAATTCCACTCAAAATTTGCTATCATCTTTTCTAACTCTTCATTGCTTATCGATGTTTCCTTGGACATTGCGCCTTCAATTCCTCTATTAACGGTGTCGTAATTTTTTGATTGTGGGTTTCAGAAGTGTTTTTCACAAATATGTGGTCCTTAAAGTTTATGGTTTTGATTCTTGGCGGAATTTTCTTAGTTATTTATAGCCTGTCTTTGTATATGTTGGCGAGCTTTTTCAAGTGTGAACAAAAAACATTTTCCGCGGATGCGGCAGCTCCGCAAATCACTTCGATGCCGTTTCGCAGTGGACTGCTCGACCAGGTGTCCACGGCAAACGGTCGCCCCCCGCTGGTTCGCTTTCGTTGGTACACAAAAAGCGGCGGACCGATACACATCGGGTAAGATAACAGCTTTGAGGGCGGGGCTGGAATTTATACATGTGCAATTTACTTTAGATACGGTGGGAAAACTGGCATGGCTGTCTTAGCTCCTTTTGGCTTCAAGGAAACAACTTCAGATGATTGGGTACATGCATTATAAATGTTCCCTATACATTTTACTATCCCTACACAGGATCTTCTGTGGACTATGTTCCCCCAGTGGAATTACATTAGTCAACAATCCATTGCTGTACCAAATTATTGGCAGATACACAATCACTGTTTTACACTCCAGGACAACCAGGGGATATCAGGAACAAAGATCTCTCAATGGGAACACTACAAGTCTATGAGGGACAAATACGGACCAGACGCCTTCTGGTACATGCCGGAAACATTAGTGCTACCAAGGTTATCTCTAAATACACGTAGTTATTGTTTTTTAGAACGTATGAATTTTATAGTGATGCGGAGTTGTTAAAGAAAGAGTTGCTTGCAAATCCAGAACCTTGGATACTGAAGCCATCTCTTGGAAAACAAGGCGTTGGAATCTTTTTAGTGACAACACCACAAATCATTCCAACAATCGGTAAATATGTTGCACAGAAGTACATCACAAATCCACTGCTTGTGCTTGGAAGAAAATTCCACCTTAGATTGTATTTAGCTGTGACAAATTTGCACCCACTGCGGATCCTTTTACACAAGGAAGGGTTGGTACTGTTTGCGAGCATGAATTATACAACTGATGCAAACAGTTTTAATATGTTATCGATGCATTTGACGAATGCCGCTGTGGCAGACAGAGCCAGGACAATAACTCGGCAAAACTCCATGCTTCTCACTGATCTCTGGCTTCTGCTTGAAGCACAAAAAATTGACACCCATGCAATCTGGAATAAAATAATCGATGCCATGATTAAACTTGTATTCAGTGAACAATGTAAAAGAGACTATGAGAAAAGGATCTCCGGTACGTGTTTTGACTTGATGGGGGTTGATGTTTTGATCGATTCTCACCTTACACCTTACATAATGGAGGCCAATAATGGACCAGAATTGTATACTGCCAATCCTGATGTGAGGAAGGCCAACGATGCAGCCCACAAGGCTGTATTGAATGACCTTATTCCTCTAGTCATGAGGACAAAGCCAATTGACAAAGAGAAGTTTCAGAAAAAGTAAGTGTAGGTAGGGTTAAATTTGGGTGTTCTGATTACCAAAGTTTTTTTGTAAGGTTGATTGCATTTATCAATGTTTACAATATCTCTATGTGTCGTGAGTTGGGTGGTGGTTTGAGTGGCGTTTGTCTAAGTGAACCAGACATTGCAGAATTGTGGAGACTCCATTATGAGGTAAATACATTATTCACTGGGTATTCTGTCTTAATCTTGATACACAGGAAACCAACCTTGGTGATCTGCAGAGGATATTTCCAGCCAAAGGTTACAGTCACGTGTACCACCAATATTTTTCCAGCGGGGTATCAAAAATTGATGAATTAGCTGCAAAATGGGCTGAACTGTAAACGCGTTTGATTAGCTGGTCATGCCAATCTGTTAACAAAGTGTAGCCAGAAGAGATTATCGAGAGAATCCGAGAGAGACTTTAAATATTACATCAATGACGTCATTGTAGTTTTAGTATTTTTGTGTATTTCAAATTACGTATCCTACTGAAATACTGAACACCACAATTCATAGATATCGAGTTATTTATAAGACTTTCTTCTCTCTTTGTCATGTGTACCGTGTGCTCTAACTGTGGTGGAGCCGAAATAGAGTATGACCAATCGCGCGGGGATGCGGTGTGCGTGCAGTGTGGGTCAGTATTGGAGGATAATATCATCGTATCCGAAGTAAGCTTCCAGGAACAAAGTAGCGGAGCGACTTCCGTAATCGGTCAATTCGTTTCATCAGAAGGTAAGCATGGAATAAAATTTGTCATAATCATTGCTAACCTTTAGGTCAAAACTCTGCGTCTTTGAGTAGATCAACTTTTCACCATGGCATGGGAAAGGGATCTCGTGAGATAACGTTAATAAATGGTAAGAGAATTGATTCTGTGTGTTCCTTCCATGATATAAAGAAAGTGTCCATCACAGCCAAGCGACGCATTGCTAAGCTTGGCAATATGATGAAATTAAACCAACATCGTATCGACTCGGCATTTACATTCTTCAAGATGGCATTAAACCATAACCTAACTAAGGGCCGTAGGGCCAGCCTAGTTGATACCGCTTGTCTCTACATGGTCTGTCGTACTGAAGGGACTCCACGTATCCTAATACTCTTAATAACTATATAGAGTCTTGTGTTAACCCTTAACATTACCATTTAGATTTATTGTTGGACTTCAGTGATGTATTACAGGTGATTGTGTTGTCACATTAAGATTAATTGTAAACGTTATCAATTTGTATGCTTGCCATAGACATATGCACACCTGTATATTTTAAATATTTTATAGATTAATGTATATGCACTTGGGAGGGCATTTCTAAGGCTCAGCGATGCCCTGCATATCAGTCCACCTGCCATTGATCCTTGTCTCTATATTCACCGGTTTGCGCACAAGTTGGAGTTGGGAGATAAGGAGCATGAGGTGTCGAAGACAGCGTTACGACTTGTTGCCCGCATGAAACGTGACTGGCTCCACCATGGCCGACGACCTTCAGGACTTTGTGGAGCAGGTAAGGTGTTCATTATAACTTATTTGAATTATGTAAACCTTTATTTTTTAGCTTTATTGGTAGCCGCAAGGTTGCATAATTTTAATCGGACTATCAAGGAGGTCTCAAAAGTGGTTAAAGTCAATCAAGCCACCATCAGAAATAGGTATTCCTGGGATGCATTGATCTATCCATAGTCTTATTGTTCTTTAGACTGTGTGACTTTAAAGACACACCATCCAGCCGACTAACAATTGAGGATTTTCTTCAGATCAACTTGGAGCAGGAGCATGATCCCCCTAGCTATTCAGAAGCAAGAAAAAAACCTAAATTAGCAACTAACAATGAACCTGAGGTAGTATAACATACTATATTGATTCTGAACACCTTAAATGTTGAACCAGCTATGTACTATATGTGACTGACTCTGCGAAAACCCTCCATATTCGCATATTTTACATAGCCTCACAAAAATAGGTGTAAAATCCTGATAGTTTCACCAATTTTTAAATACTTTGTATTAAAATGTAGCTGGATAATTTGTCAACAAATATGCAAATTTTTACAACATTATAATAAATGGTTAGATAGTTATGACACTTCAAAGTTCTAAAAATGGGTCAAAATTTGCATGAAAACATGGAGGGTTTTTACAGAGCCGGTCACATATGGTTGTGAGTTTTGGGGACCATGAATAAAATATTGAGGTGTCCAGAACATCTAGCCTTATTGTGGGTCTTAAACATCTGTCTGGGCAATGGTTTAGGCTGAAGAGTTTTCAACAACTCCAGAATGCAGTTTACTTATGGGTGACATACTGGAAGACAACAGTGACTCATTTCTTGGTGCCGGGATCAGCTTGCAGTCAGTTGAGAACACAATAGCGAAGGCACAGGCCACGGAACAGTTCAGAACAAATGTACCCTCACTGGGTGAGGATCTGGTGTCGTTAGCAAAATATGCTGAGGAAACTTCTGAAGAATATGCCACTCAAACAGCAAATGGTGAAGATTCAGATATAACTGAAATTGATGACAATGAAATCAACGCAGTAAGTTAGATTAATAATACTCTACTGCCTTTTAAGTATCTATAACCTAAGATGTTGCTGGATCCTGAAGAAGTACAAATGAAGTCAAAAATCTGGCTTGAAGAGAACGAGGGTTTCTTGAAAGAACAGGAAGGTGAGTAGATATCTTGTAATATTGTGTGTGTAGTTTTTATTTTTTTGTTTTGTCGGAATAGAAAAAAGGCAGAGACACGAAGCAGCACTTGGTGCACAAGGGGTGAAGAAAAAGGTAGATATCAAATTGCAGTGTGCGCATAACAGCCGCAATTGAATACTTTTAGCGGAATTACAAGAAGCGGAAACAAGTGCAGCTTGTGTCAGCCAACTCGGCAGGTGAAGCCATTCAACAGATGCTAGTGGAAAAGAAAATATCCAGCAAGATAAATTACGATGTATTGCGTGAGTTGTCTGATGAAAATTCTAACCAAGATTTGAAGGGAGACACCACCACTACCCTATCAGTTGAAGCAACTCTGCCAATGCAATCTTCTGTGTTCCGTAAAAGAACTTTTTCTTTGCTAGACAATAGTGATGGTAGTACCAGTATTGGCAACAGACCTATATCCAGCAACCATATGCATGTTAACAGTTCTGCGCCTTCGAGGTACTTCGTTTATTGTATAGTCATTTACGACAGGCTGACCTTGTTATTTTGTCATTATGTAGGTTGCCATCATTGAAAGATCCACAGGTAGGCCCATGCATATGTAAATGTACACACACACACATGCACGCACGCACATGCACACACGCACACACACACACACACAACACACACACATACAATTATACGTAAACCACTTAACATACAGCATGCATATTTGTACTTATTAACATCTTTTTTTGTAGGGCTCTGGAATTTCTTTTGGCAACATTTTCTCATCACCAGTACCACTAGGGCTTGATCTAAGACCAGAAAAAGCATCAACATCAACAAATGTTGAAGTACACATATGTTTTCACATACAGATGTACTACATATATACACAGGTGGTTGAAGAGAAAGGTCCTATCAACTATGAAAATGAACTTGAAGGGGATGAGGAGGAACAGAATTCAGATTATGATGACGATGAAATGACGTATCCTGGAGACCCATTGCGTCTCAGTGACCCATTGCATTTCAGTGACTATGAAGATGGTATGGAGTATTTAAAACATATACTGTATTATCTTACTTCCATATAAGGAAATTTTGACGATGGAGATGATTATTGAGTGAAATGATGCTTAGAGTCATGTTAAAATGCTTTTTTAAAAACAAAATGACGACACGTCTCAATGGATTTTTAAACAATATAGAAATTATACTGCATTATAAATTATTGTGTATGGTGTATATATAAAAATTATTTTCCAATTAAAACTATTCCTTCATGTGGTGCCAAATTGATACTCCTCAAGTCAACAGTTTCATTTCTATTGAGTAAAGTGGATACAGCAACATAAAAATCCCTTTTGGGAACATCTGACAACAGAGACAGGTCCTCGGTTACTTCCACACTACCAAAATTTATTAAAACAATGGCAATATCATCTGCATGCTCCTTGTCTCGTTTGAAAGCATAAACATTGTCCGTTGTATTGAGTGGTATATAGCGAGAATATTTCAGGGCTTCATTGTGGCTTCTGAGATCAACTAGTTTACAAAAAAGGTTCAAAATGGATTGGTTGTTATTGCTCTCAACTTCAACATTGACAAGCTTGTAGTTGGTTGCTACGGGCAACCAGGGGGTGCTGTTGGAGAAACCAGAATTGTTCGAAATGTTCCATTGCATGGGTGATCTCTCTGCATCTCTTTCATCGTGGCGTTCAGGTAGGTCAACCAAGTTAGTCATACCAATTTCATCCCCATAGTAAGTAGTTGGAGTACCGGGTAATGCAAGTAGCAATAGGTTGAGGGCTCGTGCCAGGCTGAGACCAGCACGGGTGGCAATGCGGGGATTATCATGATTCCCTAACACCCAGTTGGGCCAAGCACCCTTTGGTAGAGCGTACCACCACTTGTGGACAGCCTCCCTCACCGTTGCGGCATTCCACTCCTGTATACCAATGAGAAAAAAGTTGAAGGGAAAGTCAAACTCGTTTTTCTTTGTACCATAATAGTCCATGACGGTACGTACATCACTGTACACCTCTCCTATGAATACTTTCTCTTGCTCTGGCTCTGAATAACAATCCACAGTTTTACGCCAATCTTCAACAATCGAGTGCACACCTCTCACATTTGTAGTATAAATGTGTTGCAGCGAATTGTAATCAGTATCATTGGTACCATTAAAATCAGGGTTTTCTGGCTCATCCCTGAATTCAAGATCTTCTAACAGAAAAGAGACTGCATCAACCCTGAAACCATCTACCCCCTTGTCCAGCCAGAACTTCAACACTTTCTTCATTTCTTCTTTAACTTTCTTATTCCGATGATTCAGATCTGGTTGTGCCGGATAGAATTGATGGAGGTAGTATTGTTGTCTTTCTTCTGAGTAAGTCCATGCGCTCCCATTAAAAACGCTTAACCAATTGTTGGGTGGCCCACTGTCAACACCTTCCCTCCAAACGTAACGGTCACAATATTCACTGTTACTATTGTTAACACAGTTCTGAAACCATGGGTGCTGATCTGATGTGTGATTCGGCACAAAATCCATTATCAGTTTCATGTCACGACTGTGCAGTGCACCCAGGAGTGCATCAAAGTCTTGCATTGTACCATAAAGTGAGTTAATAGTATAATAATCACTAACATCGTATCCATTATCAACCATTGGTGAAGCATAAATGGGATTAATCCACACGGCAGTGACACCGAGAGTATTTTTAAGATAATCCAATCGACTAATAATTCCCTTGAGATCACCGTAAGCTGATGATATATTTTCACCTGTGTCCGTGTGTTGAAAAGACTGCGGATAAACTTGATATATGACTGCAGTTTGCCACCAAGTAAGTTGTGGCGGGCATGAAGGTGATGTAATGATTAGAACAACAGAACCAGCAATGAGACCAATCACAATTACAAATATCAAAACAGTCAATACGATTCTGGCTATCTTGAAGGCAGGAGCAGCTGCACTGGCTGTGGTAGACTGGTGTAAATCATCTTCATCATTTTCTCCTTCACTATTTTCACCACTGTCTGGTTCTTTGTCTGGGATAATTTTGTTGATCAAATCACTAGTAATATCAGGATCATCCAGGCTGCTACCAAAATGTGCTAAAGGAGTAGTAGAATGTGTATCCTCTTCTTTCTCCTTAGGATATTCCGAGGGGTATTCTTCGCTTGTTAGTGGTCGGTAAGTCATGTTAAGCGCCACTTAAATTACTGGTTGAAAATGAAAAACACGATAATCACCATATATTACACATTATACTTCACAAAAATTGAACGTTACAATTGTTACAATGGTTACAATGTACAATACACACCTAGCCGTTCTTAGGACATCTGCGTCGGAACGCACAAAATGCACGTGACAAAACAGGTATTTATAAATATGTAATATTTAATTTTGAATTAGCAATCCCTTGACATGGAATTAGCTGGTATTCCAACGGATGATAGGAACGCTGGGTACATAGACGAGGACGAGAGTGATATAGAGTATTCTGATTTTGAGGAGGGTGATTGGGACGCAGATAGGTAATTTACTTGCTGGCCTAATTTATTTAATGCACACCACATTTTATGCTTTCCATTGTCCAGTTCTGATGAAGAAGAAAGATGGCAGTATTTGCATGAAAAGCTTTCTGGTGTTTCGGGCAACGAAGAGGATGACTTTGACAAGTGTATGGATGACGAACTCACATTAGCCTTGGACGCATACATCAAAGGATTTGATGAAACAATTAAGGATCAATCTATTAAGAATACCAGTGATGCATTAAGCACAGTTGATACACAAGAAGTGAAAGAAGAAGCCCAAACTGGCAAAGAAACTGAAATAACTTCAAATACTGGATTACACAACCAGAGTGGTGAATTCAGCGATAAGGCTGCCAGTAACAAAGATAAAAAGGAGGAATTTTACGATGATATATATTTCAGCTCAGCATCTAGTGAAGGCATGTCAGATGGAGGAGATGGAGATAATGGGAAGAAGAAGCAAAAGAAGAAAAATAAGCGAAGAAAGTTAACAAATGATGAACTACTCTATGATCCAAATATGGACAAGGAAGACGAGAGATGGGTCAATCGTCAACGAATGGCTTATCGTAATGGTATACAGACACATTAGTAATAGCAGTAATTCTATAGTAAATTCTTTGCAGGCAACATACGGTGTCCAAAAAGCCATAAAACTTTTAATGTATTAAATTTCCTCGTCAATCTCAAGAAGCGTTTATTCAATTAGAGTTGTACAGTCAGATTGCCTAATTGTTTAATTTTAATAACATCATCCTCTAGCTTTTTATACTGCTTGACCCCAAGCAATATTTTGTTTTTTATTTATTTAGTTCACGTCTCACAGAAATTAGAAAACCAAAAGAAGCAACATAAGAACTCTGCTGGTGGTAGCAATGAAGGAGCTGTGGGAAACAGTAATATTAATCCTGATCAAAAGGAACCAACGCCTACAGCCAAGCCTCTAAAATCAGACGCCATTTTAAGTTGCCCAGCATGTATGTCAACCCTATGCATAGACTGTCAAAGGTAATACTTGTAATGTATGTAAATTTAACCTTTAATTTATTCATTCACGCAGACATGTATTTTACAAGAACCAGTACAGAGCCATGTTTGTATTGAACTGTACCATTTTACGCGATCAAGTTTTGCATGTTAAACCATCCAAGAAAGGACAAAAACAACAGAAAAGAAAGAAGGTCCAAAGTGAAGTTGATGGGGAAGATGATTCCGGACCTTACCATCCAGTGCAGTGCACCATATGTAGCACAGAAGTAGCAGTTTATGACAATAACGAAATTTTTCACTTTTTTAATGTATTGCCTAGCGCGTCATAATTGTCATAACAATGTAATCCGGTAACTACGAATTTCCGTGGATATCCGACAAAAGTAATTGGCGGTGTTTATTGAAATTGAATCGTCCGTATTTGTAAACAACTCTCCGTGTTCTACTGACACCAATGGCTGAGAAAATTCGCGTGGCTGGATGTAAGGGTGTTTACGATAATTGAAACGATTTGATTTGTTATAACAGAACGTATATCTTATGCGTGAAATATAGTGGTATACGATTAATGAATGTGTGAGTGAAATATTCGTGCCTTCATTACAAAGTGGGATAAATTGCTATCAAATAGGAAGATATATTGATAACTACGTAAGGAAAAGATAAAAAATGAACAAAGCGGAACAGTTTATGGACTCTCCGCTGGTGGCCTGGGTAAGTCGGGATTTCGTGTTGTCCACATGGTAGGTAAAGATGCTCTGCTTTGTCCGGACACACTAGGTCATGACTTTTGACGAGTTTCCCACTGTGAACACTGTTGTTGACCTGGCTGATGGGATATTGTTGAACCGAGTGATGAATGCAGTGTATGTTAAAAGAACACACCAATGTTATTAATACACCAAAGTTAATATCATCTTGTATTGTAGTGACTCAGTTGAATATACTATGACTAAAGTTAATCATACCGTCGGGGATGACTTACAATTGAGACTGCAGAATCTTCAACTACTGGTACAACGAATACTCCATTTTTACGAGGTAATCCTTTACATGGAAATATTTACAAATTACTTAATTGTCTCTGCCATCAGAATGCATTACAATTCCTTGTCATAACTCCATTACCGAATGTCACTATCATAAGCCAGGAACCGGAGGGAGGTTAGTTTGAAACCATTTCATATTTTAATGGAAACCTGCAAGTACCAATATGTTGCATATCTATAAGTGAATATGTTGTCATGGAGAGGGTGGTTGTTAATGATATAATCACTGCTAGACTATAGCTTGGATGAGCTGGAGAAATTGATGATGTTGCTCCTGGGATGTGTTGTCATGTGCGAAGGCAAGGGCCCGCTGATAGAGAAGATGAAAAGCATGGGGCTCCTGCAACAGCAGGCACTGGTGGCCCACATACAACAGGTTGGAATTATTATAGAACCTCCCTTATATTTTTAGGATGGGTTTTATGGTGGTGTTTGTGTATGTGTTGGTGGTTGTTTGTATGGTATATATGTTTTACTGTGTATCCTCCAGATTACTGACACAACAGAATATGTTTGTTCAGTCGATTGGACTGAGCTAGATGATCTCCCTAAATCGTGAGTTTATCATAAACCAACAACTACTACACTATTGTAAAACATGAAGGACCTATTCATAATCAATACAATGTGAATGGACTGCACAAAATATCTTGTTTTGTAGTTTTGTGAACTTGTATATTTGGCCAAGTAATGTGATAGTGGATGTGTGTAAAGTTTTGGATTACATTTGGATGCCTCCTGATGTTAGCCTCTTCACTGGGAACTGTTACATTAGCAGTTTAATTGCCCATATGGTAGGGCTTACTTTATAACAAAAACAGCAGTTTTGGCAGCAAGTACAGTTGATACTGTGTACAAAATCCAATTATACTAACCATCACTTGAAGAAGCACCATAAAATTTTAAAAATATCATTTTTGCTGAAAGTTTGATTAGCTGTTGTAGCATCATCTTCATGGGGTACCAAATTGTTTTTATTCCACTTAATGTAGTGGTTTTGTGGTCTGTAAAGTTTGCTTTATTAAATGATATGATATAATGTGATGTTAAGGTTACATCAGTTTCCTATGCAACATGTATAGTAATGTGGAGGCATTGTGTCGACAAGTCTACCTGTATCTACAACGGGTGGCTAAAGAAAGGGATCGTCATTATGAGGTATGATGTGTGCGTGTGTTTTTCTTCTGTGTGGTGTTGTTAGCTTGAGCGTTGTTCCATATTAAGGCTGTTATCGAGCTGAGTCAGGAAAGAGATTTCTACAAGTCACAACAGGTCTGTTATTTAAATGTGCTATCCTGTCTTGTATGCGCACATAATACACACACATGTTTGTACACACGCATACACCGACACACATGCTGCTCACACACTCACATGCACACATCAGTAACAGCCCTCATGTAACATAAGCTGTGTGATGTCAAATCTCTCATGTGAAATGCAGTCTTAGCAAATATGCAATTTAGTGTTACAAGTGCTATATTACATAAATACTGATCAACTACTACTACTAAGTCTATCGTGCTGTGTTGTATACCTAAATATTTCATGGGTTCTAACCACATGCCTCTATCACTGTAATAGCAGAGCTCAAAATAATAGTGTGTCACTGGTCATTTTCCAACCCACTTTAGTATATGACCAAGCAAAGTCCAATTTGGTAGGACAAATTTACTGTACGTTTCCAATGGGGAAGCTGATGATAGTTTATAATAATGCTCCTATTTTGAATGAATGACCAACCAACTTTCAACCTTTATTTTGAGCACTGCTATTGTGTGCATGAAAACATACTGCTTACGTACATACATTACGTAGTTACGTACATACATTATGTAGCTTATATCCACACGCGTACACTAGAGATGCAACAATATATTGATATATCTCCATATCATGATACACTTTTTAATATTGAATATTATAATATTAAGATTGTACGTATATGTACAGTATTGACTGATGGTGTGGTTGTATATTATGGTTGCCAATTTTATAGCTCTTAGTGCTTACGGAAATTTATAGTTGTGGAAAATAATTCCATATATCCATCTGTAAATTGTGATACAAAAGTGGCAATATATCAATACACCCAAATTGTGTAGCATTAGCCTCTAGTCTGCATGCACGCAAGTACACAAACTGACTGTGCAGCCAAAATCCAGGCAATTTGCAAAATTAATATTTTCTGGTCAGTCGTTTTGTATAGCTATAGGTGAAACTGGTTTTTGAAATTTTTCACATTCGGCTTTACAGCACAATTGTTACATATGGATGTACATTTATTTGTAGTTGGATGCGATGAGTGCTGATGGTAGTGCAACCGAGGTCGCCAGCACAAGGTCGTCGCTGCTCTACAGCCCGATGGTCCAGGGGCCACAGATCAACCAGGAACTCCTGGAGACCAAAGGAAAATTGCGCATCCTCCAAGATCAAATGTAAATTTCCTTATTATAAAGTATCAATATGGTTTCTTCACACATGTTTATATTATCTAACATGAATAGACATCTATTATGAAAACTATAGCCTTAGTATATACATATATATGTGTATGTATATAGTCGCCCATCAAGTCTGTCCAATTGCTTTTTGAAAACTGAACATTAGTGTAATTGTATTTATAGGCAATATAAAGTACATAATTTGTCTAGCGGATGAAGTCAGGGTGCCAGCCTGGTTAATACACTGCATTGTGTGGTTTCTGTTGTCATTTGATGCGAGGCACAGTTTGCATTGTGGTCATTTTGTTGTGCATGCAGCTGTGCAAGCTTCTTGCCTATGACCCAAGCCATTTCTTCTTTCATATATGCCATGATGTGTGT
>OZ005753.1:5030735-5090735 GCA_963930835.1 Spongia lamella
TAGAAGCAAAAGACCTGATCTGGCTTTCAGGCTAATAGAGCCAACCTTGTGTCATCAAGAAGTCAAAGGAAGAAGCAGAAAGGCATTTTAAAGTTGACCCTGTGGTTTAATAAATGTAATACCTTCTGACTAAGCCTTTTCTGTTATAAAAAGTTCCAATCAATTGGCACACGTACAACTTGATGGAAACACCAGCAGTGACTAGACCTATGGAAATAAATGTCTGTTTTTGATTAAAAGCCTTCCTCATTTAAATACTGGTTATTAGATACTGGGAAGGAAACAAGGGCTTTAATTCATGGGAATGATTATAATATGAGGTTTGAAGGTTTCAACATAGTTATTTAATTGTATTTGTATTTTACTCAGGAGTACCACCTATACCACCTCCCAGAAGTCCAGATAATATACTGACCAAGTCTGAAATGTATGTTACTGTATAGTATGCGACTGTGTGTTTGTTTCTGTTACATGTACTCCAGTTGTGAGTGTTCATTCACAGAGGTTTTTAAACTACACATCTACACATGTACATACATGCACGCGTGCGTGTGCACACACACACACACACACACACACACACACACACACACACACACACACACACACACACACACACACACACACATACACATACACACCTTACTGGCATACACCAAGCCCCAATGCATACAAGTAAACAAAGTGGTATTTGATCGCTCGTTCATATGTAAACTGTTCAGGGTGACAAAGGCAAAACTGCTACGGCTGGAGAGTTACAATAAGGAATTGGAGAAGAACCTTGAAGTGTTCAGAAGAAGTGGCAGCCCAGCACCTGATGAAGCAGACAAGCTGGCAAGAAGAGCATCAATAATTGGAACACAAGACCGAAAGGAACTGTCAAAATTGAGAGATGTAAGTCCCAACTATTCTACGTAAAATGTCTGAAAGGGTTTCCCTAAAGAGTGATAGAGTAGTGAAAAGCACTGCTCTACTTTTCTTGATGTGGTCAAAAAATGATAAATATTTGATGTTGGTGGTAAAAAGACAATTTTACCACTCTACTTTTCATTCTGGGGAAAACCCTGGTGATCATGAATAACTTCTGATTTGGTAATGCATATGTACATAACAAATTGTACATGGACACCTCTTTATTGAGGGAGTCAGCTAAGTGCAGAGCTTTAAATAAATGGCAGTCAGCAGTCTACCATTTTCTGACCAATTTGGCTAAGCTAATCTGATATACTATATAGCCAGAGATGGGATAGTTACTTTGTAAAAGTAACTCGTTACTAATTACCATTACCTGTAACAAAAAGTAATTTGTTACAGTGACATATTACCAAGAGTTAATAATATATATATATAGAGGAGAGTATCCTACTCCCCAATACCCCTGTAGAAACGCGTAGCGTAAAGCGATGACGTAACATTTCCGAATTTATCCGTTTCTTCCTGTATAACGAGTGACGTCAACAACTGAACATGGTATCGTTAAAAATCGATTTTGCTCGATGGTTTAGCGCACAGCTTAAGTTCAGATTATCAGGCTAGTTATTTATATGGTTTGCACCACGTAACTAACCCAGTACTTACTTGAAAGAGAAACGCCGTAAGTCATCGCGTAGTACGAATTTTTGTATCGTTACTATGGCGTCGCGTGCACTAATTCATTGTTGCTACAGATATTTTTGGGGCTTCACAAACGTCATAACACAAGAACAAGTGTCGTTACGTCATCACTTTACGCTACGCTCTTCTACAGGGGTATTGGGGAGTAGGATACTCTCCTCTATATATATATATATATTATTAACTTTTGATATTACCCATCAAATAAAGTAACTATAACAATATTACATATTATATTACTTTTGAAAACAACTCGACAATTTCTTATTTTTATACCAACAATGGCCAAATAGCTATGCCTGTGCTTCCCATTGGTAGCTGGAAGTTGCAGTTTTTGCTCCTGTACTTATACTGACAATTGACACTTAATTGTAGCTCTCTTTCAGCCATTCTGAAGTTAAACAAACTACCAGAAACTGTCTAACCAACTGACCAATGCCAAAAATATGTCGGCATAGATCCAGGAGTGACGGTTGTAAATTAATAAAGCATTTCCTGCTACTAACTTCCTAGCTCATATGAATTTCGTTACTTTGGTAGTAATAATATTAATGTATTTTGTAATATTACTTCATTACCACAAAAAGTAATAATATTATGTAATGCGTTATACTGTTACCCCCAACACTGTATATGGAGAATCTAATGATAATGTTCCTACTTTTTTAATGAAGGTGAATTAAGGTCCAGGGGTTTCAAAATCACTATAAATAAAAAAATGATTGATGAATCATTGAGGACTATATAGTTCAAGGGAACAAAATTATTTTAGAGAGGATGAATCGTCCCCTTGAAATCCTAAAAAAATCTTTGTAGGGAGTTTTATGCATAATGTGTGTGATTTTTATTTGGTGCTAAACTTTTGTAGGAATTGAAGGCTGAGAGATCACACGTGAGTCACTTGAAGAGTGAGATGGCAAAACTGCGGGAGCAACTACGCAAGGAGAGAGAAAACTCGATATCTGAGGACAAAGATCGCTACAAACAACTGGAAAACAAGAAGGGCGAAGCTTTAACTCAGAGCCTGGCCAACAAGGAAGAGCGGATACAAGTTTTAGAGGAAAGGCTTGAGCAAGTCACAGCCAAATCTACAAAGCATTTAGAAGAATTACAGAGCACAAAAAAGCAAAATGAAAAACTTAAACAACTTGCAAAGAATTCTGGATACAATAGTTTGCGCAGGTGGGGTTTGGTTCTTATGCATCAACTTGTCTACCTGACATTTTTCCAGGGATTCCACTCCTTCAAAGTATGCACTGAGTGATGCGGAGCTTACAAAACTAAAGGAGAAAGCCAAGGAGCTGTCCAGGGTTAGGGAAAAAATGCGAGCACTGCAAGATGAGGTGAGTTCATGCCATGCAACAGTAGAACATCCAAGTATGGCATTATTTAGAACAACACTTTGTTACATGAAATGATGGAGAGCAAACAGTTGGTGATGGAACTAGAGGCACAGAACACCAAGCTGTCTAGTCGTGTAGAGGTTAGCATGACAGCTCTTTAAACTCATCACTGTGATGTTTAAGACTTACCATATTCCTTCATATCTCAGATGCAAGATCAGTTAATTCACACTCTGGAAGAAGAAAACAAACAGTTACTCCACCAGACAAACAAGTTGCTTGAACAGGTAAATGTTTGGTGCAATTGTATAAAAATATTCTATCATTTTAAAATATCAGAATCAAGAATTGTTGGTAAAAACATTGCAGACAAAAGACCGGTGCCTCGAGGATGAAAAGTTGTTCAGGTATGATGGTTAATGTATGGTATAACTGTCATCTTTATTTTATGATGTGGTTCCCATAGTGACAAGTTGGGCGAGTTAGAGAGAGACAAACTGAGATTAGCGGAGCAAGTGCAGTCACAGCAGAGACAAGTTCTGGAAATAGAAATTGAAAAATTGAAGCATCAACAGTTAAGTTAATCACTGTAGACTTTGCATGTTAACTTTGTCTTCTAGGAAAAAGAAGGGTGTACTGAAAAGAAGTATAAAAAGAATCAAAGGACGTTTTAAAGTTTGTAATTTTTTGACTGTAAAATGTATGTCTAACTTTTCTTTGTTTTGGAATAGGGTGGCGGTACCAAAATGTTGGAGAATCCGGAGAATGGCAGTATAATTGTTACAACTAGCAACTCATCTATTTCGCCATCTTCTAGTACTCGTTTCTCAATCGCTGCTGTAGATGGCAGCCCCAATTCACCAGTGTCCTCCTCCTCAAAAAACTCTGAACAAGAACAACCGCCATTATTGTTGGAATCCAGTCCACAAGGCAGAAGGAACAAATATAATACGATAGGAACAACATCACATCTACATTCAGAATCTGTTATGACGCTTGAAGACTTTTTACTTGAAAGCAACAAGACGCCAAAATCTAGGGTATGTTATAGTGTCATAGAGATTACTCACAAATGTGTCTTTTTGTAGCGTAAATATGTTGAAATGCATTCGGCAATGGCAACTTATTCGGGTAATGGTCCCGAGCCAGTTGCTAACAACAGACGAAGTGAAGGCTTCCAACCACGATCGGACAATATTGAAATACCAACATTCCTTCGTCAAAATTCACCTGTTGTGTCTTTAGAATCAGAAGAAGGCATGAAAGGAGTTTATACACAACTGTCACAAACAGACTCGGAATCCAGTTCACTGAAAAATCGTTCAGATTTCAGTTTAGGTAGTGTGGGACTCAACCACAACTTAAATAATAACAACGGAAACAACAACAGCAACAACAGTGTGTTTAGTGATAGTACCAGTCGTCCTCCACCACCTCGTCGTCGGACTACCAGCCCCGGAGATCTTGTAAAACCATCTCTGGCACCTCATAACAAAACAAACATGCGTCTTCGTAGTGAGTCGTTCATGCCATTTGTGAAAAGGTACATGCCTGTGAAAACATCGGATGGGCCCGGTGCTTCGGCTGTGATGCAGAAGAGTGCGTCTTTACCGAGGAGTTATAGCTCTGATGAGTTGGCTGCAGAGACGGCTATCATTGAAGGGAACTTGCAGCGAAAGAAGAGCTCTTCGATGGAACTATTGGATAGTGAATCATCAACCACTGCTGTGCATAAACATAATCATAATAACAGTCGGACAACAGGCAAGCCCCCGCTATCTGGCAAACAGCGGGCGCCGTTACGTCACCGATACAGCTCACCAATCTTGGACATTTCACAGACTTCACAAAAATCAGATGACTCATTTTGGTTCGAATATGGATGTGTGTAAAGAAGACCCTCACTGGTACATTCTTGTCAGCCTTGATTTGCTGACATTTTATATTAAACACCTGCTCACCTAGTGTGGTGTATATTTATAGCCAAATTGAATAAATCCATGTATTATTTTTCTGTTTACTTGGGTGTATCATTTTTGCTCTGTAATTATGGTCTGATGTATTTCAATAAATATTTTGTTATTTGAAATGAATTATAAATATTATACTGAAATAAGTGATGACGACAAGGGTGTTGATGCTTTTACTGCTGTGGTCCTATAGCAGCCATTCGTATCGAGAGAACCCTTTTCTGTCATTTAAATCTAGAGGTACTTCAATTTCATTGGATACCTGCTTTTGCGAGGTAAGAAACTGACCGATTGAGTGGGGGGATGAAAATGTTGCGTGTTTACGCCAGCTGAAAGGTCCGGTTGAAGAATGCTGCTGCGACGTGGACACGGTGAATAGGCTAAACCAATTGGAGATATACCCGCTGACGAATTATCTCACCGGAATGAGTTACTTCAGATTTTTCAAAGTATACTTATTCAATTTGTGTTGTGGAAGTTCAAAGTTTAATAATCATTTAGCAATAGCCAATTATTTAACTATATAAATTTATTTTTTGGTAGGTTGATCTGTTGAAAGAGTGCCCATTTTGGTTTGATGACAGCAAATGTGTCCTGAAAGGATGCCACGTTGAATCCTGTCCCGAGGTTTTGTCAATAAAATATTGCATCAGTGCAGTAGCTACATATACATTATAGGAAGAAGTGCCGGTGTTTTTGAAGGCATCAGAAGCTGTAAGAAATGCCAAGATGTCAACAACAATAAATGCTTTTTTCTTCAATTTGTATTTGTAGACATATTCAAAGTCTCAACAACAAGATTGTGTACCGTCTTCTTGTCCATGTGAGAATTCTCCGTTTTTGGATGAACAGCAAAAGGAATTGGGAGCCATTGATTCCACCATAAGGTTTAATAACACTTGTTGTGAACTGACTGCTCTATTAGGATGTTTTGTATTTTACATGCCTTTATTAATACAGTTCACAACAGCAGGAGGCATTTGATAAGTGGCAAGAATTTGATGATTCTGAGGCAAACTTCTGTGAGCTTGATGGTGGGTGCACTTTCTTTAACAACCATAGTGTTACCATGCAACCGTGCCGTCAATGTAGATGAACAATCCCGTTCACTATCTTATGTTGATTTGAGCCTCAATCCTGAAAGATATACTGGCTATGCGGGGCCATCTGCTGAAAGAATATGGAAGGCCGTTTATCAGGAGAATTGCTTCCTGTAAGTTTCTGTTAACTTTTAAAGGAGATAGTTTTTTATGATCTTGTGCATGTGTGTGGGTTGAAACACTGTGATAACTTGGTAAGACTCCCAGTCACGTATGTAATCTATAAATAATAAATAGAATTTATTTTTGGATTTTCAGACCTGATGATGATTCAACAGGGCACAGTCCATTAGTCCTACATGTTGACTCCATTCACTTACAAGGTGATATACATGCATACATGCATACATACATACATACATACATACATACACACACACACACGTACATACGTACATACATACATACATACACACACACACACACACACACACACACACACACACACACACACACACACACACACACACATGTACGTACGTACATACATACACACATACATACACACACACACACACACACACACACACACACACACACACACACACACACACACACACACACACACACACACATACATACGTATCAGCAGCATCTTGTGGTTTGCGTAATATATAGCCATGTGTTTGGAGAAGAGAGCATTCTATCGGCTGATATCGGGCATGCATACCAGCATCACCATTCATCTTACCGCTCACTACCTTCTGTCTGGTAAATGGATAGTCTTGTGCGCCAGATCCTATAGGCTCTGAATACAATGCCAAGTCCAGACTTCCAGATTCGGCAGTCACCAATCAGATTCAAGATCCACATGTACATCATCATTTAAGATTGTTGATTTAAGCCAATCATTTCACAACTATATGCTTTGCTGGACTTGATGTTGTATTGACCCTTTATTTTTAGGATCTGGCATGCAAGATTAGCATATGGATGCATTCTCAATAGCTCTATTTCAAATAGAAACGTCTTCAACTGATCCTAAATTTGGTCCCAACTTCAAAGAGTTCAAAAATAGATTTGATCCTCAAAAAACCTCCTCACAAGGTTGGTTTTCAAATTTTTTACTTATTGTAAATTTCAATTCTATCATTACTCAGGTCCTCTATGGCTTAAAAATCTCTACTTCACTTACTTATTGGTGTTGAGGGCTATCACTAAGGGAGAGTCACTCTGGGAATCAGAATCGTTTTTTACTGACAATCAACTTGATGAGAGAATTGTGAAGCAAACAATTCGGCAGATAGTGAGAGCTGCAAAGTAAATTATTTGTAATTACAGTTTTATTTGTAATTGTAGTTTCATTAAATGAAATACAATTACCAGTTTTGTAGTGAATCTTACTTATATTTAAAACTGTATTGTAATTTTTAATAAAGGTCATGCCCCAGTTTGTTTGATGAGACACAAATGTTTAATGATGATTCTTCAGCCGAACTGAAGGTAGATATATAATGTCTTGCATTTAGCAGTAGTGATATGTGAATTTCCACAGAGTCAATTTAAACAACATTTTCGGAACATTTCGAGAATTATGGATTGTGTTGGCTGTGAGAAGTGCCGACTGTGGGGGAAACTACAGGTAACAAAATGAAATTTTAAAAGCAAAACGTAGACCATTTTCACTATTATATAGTTGGAATGTATGATATAAATGGTTTAAATTTTTGCAGGTTCGTGGGATTGGTACAGCACTAAAGATATTGTTTAATGATGTAGAGAAACTGAAGCTTCGCAGAACAGAAATTGTAGCTCTTTTTAATGCCTTAGGAAGGTGGGTATATATTGTAAAATATTGGTGTTGTATAGTCATTAGCAAACTTTTAATTACTCTATTAAAGCAGTCACAATTATAATGATCACATGTGATTTACACAAACCCGCAATTGATTGTCATAGTTATGGTATGGTATGGCTGAAGGTGTCTGTCATAGTAAATATGTACACAAAAGATTTCCTAGGGGAGTACCAACTCCCACGCCCCCTTATTCTTACGCCACTGAAATTTGTATAAGAAGTTTTATTGTATCATCATATGTGACCAGATTTGTGAAAATGTACATTGTTCGCACATTTATAAATATTATTTTGATGAAATATTTTCAATTCGTAATATCTCAAGGGTGCTTTAAGCTGCTTGTACACAATTCTCCACAAATCTGTAGTTATACAAGATGATTCAATGGATGTACTCTTCAATGGCTTACTAGCTGAATTGCCTGCCATTTTAGAGTTTTTTAACAGTACCACAAGTAATTTATTTTGTTTGCAGATTTTCCAGCAGTATAAATCAGTTAAATCATTTTAGAGCTAATGTGGTAAGCTGTTAAAATCTGTACCAAATGTAATGACCCTGTGAATGTCTTTAATGACAGAGGGACCAGACAGTGGAAAACACATGAACGAACATTTCTCACCACATGGAACAAGTTCATAATTAATACTCAGTATATTAATTATATTATAGGATATGATGAAGCTATTGCACAATGCATAGATATAGATAGCTACACTGGGGTTGAAACTGGGTCAGGTCAATCTACATATGGGTCACTTTTTCTCTGGATCAAGCTCTAAGGTAAGCCTTCTCACAGGTCCCTAGTGGGATAGTATTTATGATAAAAATCCGGATATGACCTGGGTTTGTAACATACACTATTGATGTAATAGCCAAGGGGGAAAAGTTTAGTATTACTAAAAATGAGCCTCACTCTCACTATAAAAACGTGTTTTACAGTTGGAATCTTCTTTCCCTTTAATATATTAAACATAGCTATAGCTAAGGTTATAACCTCTACATCTAGCAAGAATATTGGGCAAATTTGGCAAACAAACTAGCTAGCTAACTATGTTTTGCCAAACTAAAAACTATCCAATCTGCAATTAAAGACACCGTGTACCTATATAGTAAACACCATTCACCAAACTTGACCGGTCATCCTTGATTCGGAAACACTGGAATTTCACACTTAACAGTATAACATTCATATACTGCATGTGTAAGCAATGAGACATCAGCCATATACTTCTCCTCTAGACATTATATAGCTATACATCATTATATTACAACATTGCTAAAATATCAAGATCCACAGAAATGATCATGAATTTATAAATTCACTTCAAGCACATCATTTATACAACCACACACTCATGAAGAATATTTTTGCTACTTATGTTATAATTAATACTGAAGCCATATCAATCATCCTTTAGGTGTTTATGCATGATTTGTTTGTTCGGTTGACCTCTCTGTTTATAGTACAGCTGTGTGATGGTCAAGTATAACCAGAACATTAGGAATAGTATACAAGAATATCCTGAGATCAGTACTGGAAACAGATCTGGCAGATGATGGGGTGGCGTGATCACATGACTAGCAGCACACAATATCAATAGACCAACAAATGAGCTTGCACACTGAAGAGAGAGAGAGAGATGAATAAATTTTGTGACTGCATGATTCTACAAAGTCCCTCCAAGTTTGTGTAAATATTGACCTATTTTTACAACTTTAAAATAATCTCTCTATAACTGTTTCTTGTAATGCATGTCTGTCAAATGCATTTCAATATAAAAACTGATGCAACTACCAGGATTTTACAGAAGCTATGTAAAATATGCAAACATGGCTGGTTTTGCAGAGCCAGTCACATAACATCATTAAGTAACTGTATGGTGTACTTAGTAGGGATTGACAAGGAAAACTACAGCTTCAAAAATGCACCCGAAAACAACCTATGCATTCTAAGAACTAGCCATATATTTATTGGCACATCATTGTGTTATCAATGGTATGAATGTATTACAACATTAAATACATAATGAGCCAAAGTAGGTATAATTTGTGTCTATACCCATGGCCAGTTGTGATGGTAACCAATAGATACAGTGGCAAATCAGAGTTGAAACTGGGTCAGGTCATACAGATGATCTGGGTCACATGGGTCACTTTCCCTGGATCATATATCAAGTAAAGTTCATACAACTCTCTAATAATAGCAATTACAAACAATATTAGTGACTGCTCTATTAGAAAGTATTAATCTTGTTGGTTTTAGTCTGGGTCATTTGCCGGTCACTGGATCTAAGCCTAATGGGTCAGCGGGTCAACAGGATCAATGCCTTTGATCCTGTTTTCAATGCTTTTGATCCTGTTTCAATGCCGTAACCAATATTGGTAACTGATTTCTGTCTTGTTTCTTTGTTTTACAAAGAGATCAAATTTTTTTCTTTTCTTACCGAGAGCATAGTCAATTTTGGTTGCTTCATTATGGGCAGTGAGTAGAGAGAAGTCAAATAGAAGATACCAGCTAGGGCCCAGCATGATAGGACCAGTCCATCCTTCACTAGTAATGGGTACATACTAGAAAAGGTATATATACACAACAAATTTAACATGATCTTAAAAATCACAAAATTGATGATAAAAAAGGTACAAAGAGGTAATATTTTAGAAGCCAATGCGTACCTGTATAGCTGGGTTTTTCAATATTCACAAAAATTTTACAGGTTTTTATTCATGTTGTATTGGTGATGCTTTCCATAGAATTTGTATAGCAGAATAAATGTTAGCGGAATTAATTTTAGCATTTTAGGCTCATACCAAAAATAAAAACCTAGCAAAAATAACCCTCTATATGGTATTTTAGCTTTTTACTGTTTTCGATAACACTGGTATCTACACTGATACCGATATTGATACCAACATGTAACTGTTGATTAATGTATTATTCAATACTGGCTAACCTGAACAAGGAAATGAGACTAAACCATGTCACTGTGAGGGGGTGTGAGAATGACAACAGACTAGCTGGCCTACAGTGACACACACACACACACATAGAGGGTAACAATTACACAACAATGGTCACAGAGCAGTGACATAGATACACACATACAGGGTAACAATTACACAGGATTACTCGTATTAGTCTCACATGGCCAGACTGCTATATCACTTTTTTGATTGTGATGTCATTGGTTGGCGATATAGGGCTGGTGAAGTTTCACAGGTTGAGTTGTACTCGTAGGAAAAAATATTTTCAGCTTGTTACCAAAGCTGTAGTCACATCTGCCACAAATAAGCCCAAAAGATCTGTTGTATTCAATAAGGATTACGGGTAAAAGCATGTCAACATGCAACTAGCCAATATCAAATCCACCAAAATTCAATGGAAAAGTATGACTCTACCTGGAACTTCACCAGACCCCTATTCCACCAACCAAATGACATCACAGATGATATAGCAGTCTGGCCCCGCAAGACTATACTCACATGACAGCCAGCAGAATACTCTTCTCATGAACTTGAAATGAGAAGAGAAAAAATGACATTGAACAATTCACCTACAACGATTGATATACACAACAGCGAATTATTACAATAGAACACACACTCAATATGCAGTCTTAAAATACACCATAATTTGGGAAAATATTGCCATTAAAATTTTTCATCAGTAGTATGTAATGACAAAAAGTGAACACAAATATTTTTTACCACTGAGTAAATAGAGAAGACAAAGGTTTAATGATGTAATCACAAGTTTCATGCAATGGATGGCTTAATGCAATTAATTATAAAGAACACTTTGAGTCTTCACCTATTCACCACGAGCGATAGTAGGAGGTACATACGCAATACGTGAGTGCGTGCACCCATGTGCATGTGCACACAACACACACACGCATGTACACAAACACACACGCACACACAGTACATTACATATACGATACACACAGAGTAAATATCAACCCACTAGTGCCAACAAGAAGCAGTAAGGTGTTGGGTTTAACAGAAGGTGAACACAAGATGGCAGGGTAGCCACCAGTGTAGAAACAGTTGCCAACAACGTCAATGACTGTAATGTCATCCACTGCCGTAACTTCACCATCACTGATGCCGTACACCAAACATTGGCCACCTTATCCTCATACAGTCCTCGTGAGAACGGAAACAGTCTATGCAGTACCTGTAGCATATCATCCATCTTGGACATGTATGGCAACCAGCTAGTGGTAAATACAAATTAATATTTCAAATACTGTAAATACAAAACAAATATTTCAAATACTGTAAATACAAAACAAATATTTCAAATACTGTAAATACAACAACCGGTACTTAATAAGACATACCACAGTACAAAAACTGCGATCACTGTTACACCTAGCTTAGCAATTTTTCTTATCCTAATAAGGAAATGGATGGTATTACATAAATGACATCATCAGTTACTCTACTATACACCTGTGTTTTGACTGGAAGCTTTTGCCTAACAAATAAAAGAAAAATGGCAGCGCATGATACAGCTCCATCTGTTTGTAGTTCAGTGCCATGCTGAACGCTGTTGAGCCAATCACGTCCCAGTCGTGCACCACAGCAACCACTCCAAATAATGCCAACCCCAAACTGATACAATTATACTGGAAATGTCCATGATCGATAATGACCACTGAAGGCTGCAGTAGCAATAACAGAGATAGTCCAAGCTAAAGGGAGCACAACATAACACAGCGTGCTCCATCAGAATACCGTATAGCACATTTTTTGATGACAGATTTGACACTAAGCTGACAATGGATTAAAAATTTCCCTTTCAATAATTTCCAGCAGTATAGCTAATACAGGCGGCCTAGGATGCCGTCTGTCAATATTTTTCCAGTCAAATTTCTCGATGAAGTACATCCATCAGTATTTTCCCGTCAAAAAATTGCGCTATACGGTGACTACTAAACACACCCTCTCCGACTGCGTCCATTCGGATGTACAGGTGACAACAAATATAAACACAGCCGAAAAGTAGATGATAACATCAGCAATAACAACTGCATCATGGAGGAAGGGAATAAGATAATTAATTTAGCTATACAATATGACAATTACACATAGTACCTTAAGCTGAGTTATATTAACATTGCACAAGTAACTGCAAATTGCTGAGGTATAATAATTTGATTAATCTATTCTAATAAAGCAGTCAGTCGTTGGTGACTGCTCTATTAGAGAGTGTTGGTGTAAATTTATTACTAAATTTAGTGCATTGATAATATTTACTCGGCTTAAGGCTTACACTTCATGGAATCTGAATTTGTAATCTGTCAACTTTCTGATAGGGAAAACAGTACACAACACCTAAGCTATGAACATAGAGTGTGACTCCTGTATGATTTAATTGTTTTTCAGTAATATACAAATATACCTTATGATTTTATAGTATCAAAACTGATATTTCCTTATTGAAAAATTCCTTTGATATCGGTTATTGTGGCACTGAATTCATGAATTGTTAAACGCTACTTTCTGATGAAGTTAACTGTATAGTAGTAATTTGTAGATGATCAACTCACCTGTATATCTCATGAATAGTTTGTGTTGATAACTCTCGTAGCCACGCGATACATTTAATGCCACCCAGTCGGGATTGAAATGATGAGCACTAAATGGTATGGTCTATAACAATGATCACATTACACTTGGTCAGCTCACATGATCCCGCAGAGCCAACTATGGTAGGCAGTTAATGGAGGATAATCTAGTCCCCAATATTGTAGATCATTATTACTAACATTGCAATACCTACGATATAGTTAATTCATGTATACACATGTAATACAGGCATAGATTACTATACCAAGTATTAAAGGTATATTAATAATCTATATACAGGTCAATATCTATGGATGTTGTATATCTATATACACACCATTTATTAACTGGCACATTGATAGTAATTTCCATCCAGTGTCTTTGTGCTTCGTAGTCTCCATACATGGGCGGCTTACCGGCTCCTGCAATCCCGGCATCACGTGTGCTAAATCCCAACTATCTGACAACTCACCGGAATATCCACCAAGCCCAACTGATACTCTGACTAATATTGCAAATGCTATAATTACTAATCCACACAGCGACAGCGAGTCCTTTCCTATTACTTTACACCCCTCCATTCTCCGGTATCACGTGCTTAGTATGCAGAGCAAGATGGCCGCACTACCGCGCCCGTGTTATCACGTGACATCCTTAGTACGCATCACGATTGTTCACAAGTGAGCTGAGTTTCGTCATGGGGAGTCAAATGGCCGTATGTATGCGTAATGTATATAAGGATCCTTTGACTCAAGACCTCGCTCAAGACCCTGTATCTCAAGATTCACCGCTTCTCGATTTACCTAACGAAGTGCTGGTAAAAATAATATCGTTTTTACCCGAAGCACGCGACAAGGTCAAACTGAGGTACGTGTCACAGAAAATACGAAACGTCAGTGAAACGCCGTCATTATGGCGTGACTTTGTGTGGCCTGATTGCAATCCTCGTGAAGCAGAATGTTTACATAACGTAATGAAAGTCTGCGGAATTCACATCAGGCGACTCTCTTTTCCTCAGCATATAATCCAACCAGTTACCTTACCAACTCCTTCCCGAACAGCCCGAAGATTAGTGGAGATGTCGGAAATGACAAAGATTTTACAATACTGTACAAATCTGACACATCTTGACCTACCAGCTGTTACCTCATCCAGTGGGGAGTTAGATAAACAACTAAAAGCCATAGAAGAGATGAAACATTTGAAAGTGTTAAGCATCTACTGTAACGGTTCGTTTCAGCCATATCTCAACCTTAAGGTTGCTTTAAAGGAGCTTACTGTTCACACAGTAATTCAATCCAGAAAAGATGTTGAGGCTTTTGAAAACTGGACGATAAATGAATTTACTCCACCAAATTTAAACGTCGTCATACTCAATGGCAGCACGTACTCAATAATGGCCAGGTTTATGGAACTTTTAATGCATGCCTGGCAAAGATGGAACTCTCAGATACCCGCTGGTCGTACTGCCTGTTTAAGGTTGTACATTAGGTACAAAGCACCACTAAATCTCTTTCAAAATATGCCAGTGTTACAGCTACGGTATGGTGAAGCAGTTACTCTTCCATTTGTGCAGGCCAGCAGTGTAGGGGTTACTGGTAAGTGGTTGCTGCTCACTGACCGTGATGGTGATGGCAGTAAGATGACCACACACATGGCAAAAGTTTATCCACAACCGCCATACACTATTTACCGTATTATTCGTAACCAAGGACGAGACTGCGATGTTAGTGATCTGAGTTATCTGACAGAGCTTGATCTCAGCAGTAGCAATCTTGACATTAAACAGATAGTTATTGTTTGTCCACAGCTCCAGCGCTTGAGCCTGTATAACAACAAAAGTTTGAAGCTAGAAGATCTGCAGGTGATTGCCACAAGTTGTCATAGCCTCCAAGGATTGAACTTGATGGATATATTAGTAACAGATATACAAATTTGTTTAAAAATGTGGGAAATATTGAGCAGTATGAAGCTGACTCATCTGAGTATGGATGTTTCATTTGTTTGCAGCAATTTAGCAATAGATGATGCACAGAAGAAACAACTTGTTGCTTTGTTTAGACAATGTACAACACTACAAGCGTTAGAGTTACACAGCGATCATATTGCAAATCTTTCTACAGCAAACACCAATTATGCACTGCTGTCCCACTTTCCGTCACTCGAGTACTGCAGATCAAATGATAGCCAACAGTCTACTTGTGTACAAGATATTCTTACCGCCTGTAAAAGGCTTAAATGTTTCTACTGCAGTTGTTCAGTGTTAACAGTGTCATCGGTATGCAATAGCAACTTACAACAGTTGTGTATATCATCCAAAGGGACTTATCTTGATAATAACTTCATGGAGACTGTATCAGCTCATGGTGGTCTGGTTCACGTAGCCTTGTTTGTTCACTCGGTCACTATCAATGGCATTACCTGTCTTATAAAAAATTCACCAAATTTGCTCACTTTCGGCTTACATGAACAGAAACGACACAAAGAAAAGTATTTTGAGTCAATAAGTGCATCGCTTGGCAGGAAATTTGCAGACAGAAAACTTTTTACTTCAGGTTTACTCTGCCTAACACCACAAGCAGGAGATGCAGCAGAGTACAATGAATATGATGAGTGGTTACAGAATACTGATCTCATGTCATTGTGGCCACCAGACCAATTCAGAGACTTATCCATTTTAGAACTATATAGCTAACTCAATTTTAGAAGAATGCATAGTTTGGTAGCATGCATGCGGATGATGTAGATTTGAGTACATGTACACACATGCATGTATAGCTATAGTTGTATTTTAGAGCTATAGCAATTATCAAATATAGCTGGCTACCCATGCACTCGAGAGAAATTTTGATAGTACAGCTATGCAGCTCTCTCTACCTCCACATTGGACTGTGGAAATATGGCTGGGCTGCTGATTATATTTGTTGAGTAAACGAAACAAGGGACTGAATCCAATCAGTCCATCCTTGCCTGCAAGACACGGAATCCGACATTGATGACAAAGATTGTATCTTACCTGTGGTAGTCTACTCAATCAAGGTAAGGCTTTACTTGAAATGACCACCTGCCATACATATGACTTTTGGCTAGTTACGATTACAAATTGCTGTCACATTTTCCATTGCTTGAATATTGTAGCTAGCTAGATTGAGGATTCATGGCCGAGAGCCAACTTGTGTGGAAAATATACTCACTGCTTAATTGTAAGAAACTTATATTTTTCTGCTGCCTCTATTCTATGGAGTTATCACTGCTGGCGGCACACGATAACCTGCGGCAGTTGTGTATATCATCCAAATTCACTGATCTTAATGATAACTTTATGGATATGGTATCAATTCATGGTGGACTGATTCATGTAGCCTTGTTTGTTGGCTCAGTGACACGCAATGGTATCACCACTCTTATAAGGAATTCACCAAATTTACTTACTTTTGCCTTGCGTGAACAAAAAGCAAGAAAAGAAAGCTATTTGAAATCATTAAGTGGGTGGCTCAGTAAGACATTTGCAGGCAGAAAACTTTTTACCTCGGGGGTTTATTCACCTTAGACTGAAGCAGAATATGCAAATTATGAGTGGTTGCAAAATACTGACCTTTTACCATTGTAGCCACCAGATCATTTCTCTGACTTACAAATTAGAATGAGATCCTGGTGATCCTGCTCTACCATGTAGCTATACCAGCTGCGCTAGACAATCAGTTGAACCCCTCTATGTATCTGCCCCCCTGAATTTATTATATGGAAACATCCCCGAACACAAACATTGCAAATATTTTGTCTCAGTGTCATCCGCATATCCGCGCGGGTCAAATGGATCCCTTTTTCTTCAGGATTAACGGGTCAAAATCCAGGTTTGTAATACTCTCTAATATAGCAGTCACAGATAATACTAATGACCGTTCTATTAGAGAATATTGGTATTCTATGGCTAGTTTTTAGTGTCTATGACCTAAGCGAGGGCCTAAGCCAATAGATCACTGAATCGCCATGACTGTGATCTGGTTTCAACTCTCATTAGGTGACTTGATGCGTTTCAGCATAGATAGTACTATGATTTCAGGTACATTATTATTCCGATAGCCGGACTCGCATCATAGATTTATAAACAAGCCCCAGGTACCCAGCATGGGGCTTATAAATCTATGCTCCCATATGTTGTTCCTTATTATCAGAATAACGTCACTGCGCTCACAACACTGAGATCAACTTCCTTTCGAGCTGGCTAAAAACCGTATCGTCACGACTACGTATCACGTGATGCACCGCAGGCTTGAGCATGGAAGCAATATTCTCTCCTGCTCTAAAAATGTTGGGTGGTAGTATCATGATGAAGGTACTGCTTGCAGCAGTCATAGGAGTGGTGCTTTATGCCCTGGGGAAGATGATCAGTTATTGCTGGAAAATGCATCGAACATTTCGCGATGTACCTTCCCACCCGAACACTCACTGGCTCTGGGGACACGCACATCTGGTATGACAGTTAACCGTATAGTACTAGATTTATATAAGAGTCGGATTTTGCATTATGCTAGCCAATGAAGGTGTTTTGTGAAAATTAGTTAGTTTGATCATACTGCATGATGACTTGCATGTTCGTCTGGCCTGGATAAGCAATCGTGATCTCCTAGCTGTGATTTCCCAGGTCAAAGAGTTTATGTATTTCCCGAGGTATTTGCTGCTGGCTAGCTATGCATGTTATAAATCAGTTAATAGCTATAGCTATATTATATAGCCAGTCTCATAAGTCATCATAATTAATTTTAATAGCTGCATAGTATATAATAATTTTCCTAAGTGCTGTGCTGTCTGCTCAGTGATCAAATTGCAGTAATGACACCACTAATGTATATATTAGAAATAATTGAGTGTTTATTAATTTACCCTTTTAGTAACTAGTGTGCTATAAGTGGATAAGTGGCTGACCTTTATAGCTAACTGATGTCTTATTTATTCTATTATGGCTTGCCATGTTATTGTCAATTATAGGTTTGTTGTGACTTTGCACTGTGAATATAAGATTCATAGAAGAGTTTGCATAGCATGCATTTATGATCTCAACCTACATTCATACTTTGTGTATTAGCAGGCAAACAGATTAAAGAAAACAACAATGTTATTGTGTGCATGTGTATCACTTATATCAGAAATTTTATATAGAAACTCATAGCAGTATAGCTAGCAATTTTTGATAGAACAAACAAACTGACTTTTAATTGTAAAGTTTGACTACAAACTTAGAACCAGCTATACATTATCGGGACACACATATAGTTATATTGTATTGTGTGGAAAATCTATTCCTATATGGAATGATAGCTACACTGCAAAATGCGAAGTATGAAATTCATACAAAATTACCACAATGAGCATACCAAACTCAATTTTGGTATGCTCATTGTGGTAATTTTTCATACTTCGCATTTTGCAGTGTATTAGGTATGAGCCGTATGATCTTGATTCTATGCCTATGGTATCAGTTTTTAAAAGAAACTTAACAGAAAAAATTTTGATAAATGGTTGAGTTGTCAAATTCATATTTTTTTGTAAACAATTTATAAAATACTCTCTTTGACCTTGCCATATATAAAAGGTAGTAAATGTTATTGTTGTAGCTTCATTATTCTTTTGTTGGTTGGGATAAGTATGCATCATGTATTTATTCTTACCTACTTGTAGTTCTTTGGTGACCGTAATGAGACTGTTAAGCATTTGGTGGGATGTACTCAATTTTATCCTAAAGCGCATGTGGTGTACCTGGGTTCTGTGATTGGTGTATTGTTTTTGCATCATCCCGACACTGCTAGAACTTTCTTTGGATCAGGTAATGTGCACATTGAGATGGTTGTGTGTGTGTGTGTGTGTGTGTGTCTGTGTGTGTACGCGTGTGCATGTGTGTCTGTGTGTCTGTGTGTGTGCACATGTGCATGCATGCGTATGCGTAACACATTATCATGAAGTATCAGTTCATACGTATGCATCAATCATTTACTTTTACTATTATAGAACCCAAATTGGACCTTTTGTATTATCCCATGATGCCTTGGCTGGGTAAGTGGGCGTAACTACAGTTATAACTCATAACTGATGCATATAATTTATATCTTACTTCAGGTGAATCGCTGTTGACTGGCAGTGGTCCAAAATGGTATCGCACCCGACGCCTACTCACTCCAGCATTTCATTTTGACATATTGAAGCCTTATGTGAAGGTGTACAGTGACTGTGTAGACATCTTACTGGTTAGTTAAAGTACCCGATATCAGTTATGTGTCCACAAAAAGTTATTATCAATTTTTTCTAAACCACACAATATCATAGAAAATCTTTTAAAATAGCTCCACTGTATAGCATTGATCTACCCAGTCCTCACACACTAAGATACATGTAAGTGTAGCTACCATTAATATAATAAACTCCTGAGTTTATTGCAAAGGTTATGACAAAGTGACTCCCTCCTCATACCACCATCAACCCACGCTAGACCTATCACGCCTACCACGCGCGATGAGCATGCATTATGTACAATAGTATTATTTGTTGTAGGAGAAATGGTCTAAGGTCAGAAAGAATGACACAGTGGAATTATTCCAGTCATGCAGTATGTTGACACTTGACGTGATGTTGAGGTGCACATGTAGTTATGAGAGCAACTGTCAGACTACCAAGTGAGTATGTGTGTATATGTATATGTACATGTGTGTAGATATGTGTATGTATATGTATTGTGTATGTGTGTGTATTATGTTAGTAGTGTATAATAATACTGATTACAGGGAACGTAATCCATACATCGAAGCCGTTAATGAGTTGTCAGCATTGATTCTGAAGAGAATTTTGTAAGTTGAAAATTCATATTTTTCAAATTTATAATCAGCATTAATTGAGCATGCATACACTCGATACACTACACAGTGTTTACTATGATCACATGATCTTTCTCACAGGTGTTTCCCCTACTACTTTGACTTCATTTGGTATCTCACTCCACACAGTCGTCGGTTCAAGAAGGCTAGTGATTTCGTACACAAGTTTGCTATGGATATCATCACTAAGAGAAGAAAAGAGCTGGAAGAAGGAGTGGGTGGGGCTATAGTGGGCATGACTCATACACAGTTTTGGACAAAATTCAATAGCTGGGCCCATACATACTAGCAGGAAATTTTCAAGGACAACTGTTTTCATGGATTTTACTCCTTTCTTAATAGATTATTGTAGTAACTACATGCGCAATGATAGTCTAGTAGATTTCAAATTTTAATTTGTGGAATCTTTATCGAGATAGCCCCCCTTGAAAATTTCCAGCTTTACAGGATTTTATTTTGTGAAATTATTCATGAAATACAGCCATGAAAAATCCAGCTAATTCTTATCAAAACTACACATTCATGAATTTACATAATGTAGTCCATTAGTGTTAAATACCATACTAGTTATGGCTTCCATATTTCCATTACAACAATTTATCCACTTATCCTATAATGTGTAGCCATTAGGCATACGACCTTCCAGTTTTTCCGTTTTGAAAATTGAAGCTGCTAATGGCTAATGGCTGGCAGTTATGGATAACGAATTTAGCTGACCAACCATATTTAGCAGTGACATCATATAACGTTGCTACAGGGCATGTAAAATGTTACTGTTTACAGAGAAAGTTTAAGATGTCTTTCTCTTTTATCTTTTATTAGAAAGGCTCTGTTGCAAAAGAAAATGGTGCCCCTCCCACAAAAAGAAGACGATATCTTGATTTTATTGATGTACTGCTCCAAGCAAGGGTACTAATACTATAATTATAATGTTATGAGCATGCTTAGGTGTATAGTCACCTACATGAGAAATGTCTTATACCATACTGTAGTCAACAGAAAATTGAAGCTAAAAATTTCTTAGCTGGTTAGAGGGTCAATATCAGTTGTATGATTTGTACTGGGATATTGACTTTTACACTTTGATGGTTGCACACACCTGTAGAAAACTATACACAAACTCTCAAGTTAATCCAAGGCTGTAAATTTTGTTTCCTTTGTTTTCTATCATCTTATTCCCACACTTGGCATAAATCTCGAGTTCTGTAGTATCATATAAAAGCATCCATTTGACTGTTTTATCAAGTTTGCTGATTTGCCAAACTGTTTAAAAATACTGATTATATCATAAGTAGATTTATATTTTAAGTGTAAATTGCTGGTTTATAGTTACATCTTAATCTGCATGTAGGATGACGATGGTGTTGGATTGACAAATGAAGAGATTAGAGCTGAGGTGGACACGTTTGTGTTTGAGGGACACGACACAACAGCCAGCGGACTATCATGGACACTGTACAACCTTGCCACTTACCCTGAACACCAGCAGAAGTGCAGAGAGGAAGTGGATGCTTTGTTTGACGAGAAAGGCTCAGAGGATATGGAGTGGTGTGTATTTAGTATATTTATAGGATTTAAAATTTATAAGTAAAGAATATTTAAATACTTTAAAATCTTTTCTTATCATGTAGGGATGATTTGAATAGACTGGAATACATTAACTTGTGCATTAAGGAATCGTTGAGATTATATCCACCGGTGTTTGCAGTGGGTCGTAAGATGTCAAAGGATGTTACATTTGATGGTCATGTGATGCCAGAGGGTATGTTTAATTCAGGAGGCATAATGTGTGACAACTTGGCAGATAAGAATTGTGTCTACCTTAAGATAGTTATTTTATAGACAGTATATATGTGTAATGTAACTATTATGAACCTTCATTTTACAGGCACTAATGTACTGTTTGCAATATACCCCCTCCATCATCATCCTGAAGTGTGGGGAGACGATGTGGAGGTATGGTATATATCCGTATTCTCACTATCTTCTGTTTTGCATACACATCGGTACCTATGATACAAACACTTAAGTATGCATAAGTGGTAGAAAGGGTGGGGCTATGGGGCTGCAACCCCACCTGATTTTATGGGTACTCCATAGATTTTTATTATTGCAATAGAAATTTCTTCTTCTGAGAAAATTAGCCCCATCTGATTTAGCCACCTTCCTCCACCACTGTTAAAGTATATTTATATCACATTATAATATAGTATTAGCTGCTGTTATATTTGCATATATCTGTGATACAAGCACTCAAGCATGTGTATATCACTACTATAGTAAATATTCTCTACTGCTATTACATTTGTGAATTGTATACACTATAGGAGTTTAATCCTTTAAGATTTACTGTTGAGAACTCGAAGGATAGGGATCCTTTTGCATATCTTCCTTTTGCAGCTGGTCCCAGGTAATATATACATATGGCATACTCCACTACATTACTGGATATCCTGTGGCCTGTTCAATACTTATAGCTTTACTAATTTGTAACTGTAGCCACTGTGCGTAACTATAAACTAGCTGTGTAAGTAGCCACCCTTGAATATCATATGTACAATGGAAAACAACTTGGGAAATTCTGACAAATTTGGCAAATTTGGGTCTAATAGCCAAACTCACAAAAATCACAGATTATAGTAAGCATTCAGAAATAAATGTACCTATAACCAACTCTAAACATAATTAATAATAGTGATAATATTATTAACTCTTGCTATAGGAATTGTATTGGACAAAACTTTGCTGTGAATGAAGAGAAAGTTGCAATTGCAAAAATACTACGCAGGTTAACTAACCAGAATCAGTTAAATAGCTACATGACATGTTATTATTTAACACAACTAAACTGCAATATCCGTGCAATTGTGTGTCATACCCTAAAGCACAAGTAGCTAGCTATATATAAATTCATTCATGGATTGGCGCTTAAAGCCTATTGACAGGGAGTCAAAAATATTAATACTAAATATATTCACCTGGCTCAGATTAAATACTAGCCTAATATAATAATACAATAATTTATAATTTTAATAATAATAATAATATAATAATTTAATATTTAATACTAACCTGCACGCATGAAACCATGTGCTATTCCATCTTATACATACACTATCTTACGGGTTATTCATCCAGCTATTTTCTTTCCCCAAAATACAAATAGTTGGCTTGCAAGAGTAGAGATGTTTTGTTCAATGACTTATCTTTGTAGCCTTATCATATTTCTGACTCCCCGTCCACAGGGTTTAGCTGGCCTCTTACAGGTCCATAGTAGAATAGTGTTTGTGATTTGGTAAATTTGTGTCACCAGCTATATATTGTTTTTCTTTTGGTGGTAACTTGTAGACACTATATGAGAACTCGCTATGCAATATTCGATGCGTAAATTTATAACTGCATGTATCCAAACATTACTTTTACAGATTTGAATTGGTGCCAGCAGTTGAAGGGGAGGTTCCTCGCAAAGAGTTAGAAATCATTTTGAGAGCAAAGGATGGCATCTATTTAAAGCTTATCCCAAGAAATTTGTCAAACTGAACATGTAACTGGCTACATACATAGTTACCACTCAGAATGAATGTAAATATGAATAACATTCGAGTATATGCAACTATTATTCTTGGCACTATTTATATATGTCATATGATTGCGAATGTTATTCTACTCTTGTAGCTGACTTATAGCTGCATGCACAGAGCTAGTGCTATACTAAGTTATTAGCTCAATTTAGTAAAAGCATAAGGTGGTTGCTTTCTAACAGCTGAGATAACGCATGCTTTACCTGTATAGCTACTTGCTTATATAGAAGTCTAAATATAACTGCTGTTCTATTCTATGATAAATCAGGTAAAAAATTTTTATATATCACTAGCTATCAATGCTCTATATATATAATATAGAACAGTAAATGTTCCAATAAAGTAGTTAGACTTTGGCCATATTACTTTAATATAGCAGTCGGTTTTACAACACTATGCTGAAAGAAATGCATGAATGTATATAATTTATGCAAAATGTTGTCATGTATTGTATATAGCAATATAATTATGGTATGGCTATATCTGAATAGCCTAGGTCACTGATGAATTTTTTACAAATTTTATGGAAAACCATGAAAATGTGCAGCTGTATAGCAACACCTTGTGAACAAAAACATTATTTAATTTTTAAGGTTTTTGCAAATTTTGTCCTGCAAAAAATTTGAACTAGCTATATATGGTAGCTAGCTATATATGGTAGCTAGCTATATATAGCTAGTCGGATCAAGTAAATGTTACACTAGCTAGCCTGTTGTAGTAGCTATAGCTATAGCTGTGCTAGATTTTCAAGGCAGTTGCTGCATGGCTAACTGTATCCATTGCAATACTTGAAGTTGTGCATGCTTTTTCAAGCATTATGTGTGTAAATGATTTATCAGTCAAGTTGTATATAATAATATGACAAGGGTTCACATTACTACTGCCCCCTATATATAGCTATAGCTACTCTACGCATCACTGAATTTTGGTACATTTATGAGTAACATGCAGCAACAGTTCAGAAGTGTATAGCTATTATATAGTTATATCACAGTAGGAGTAGCTAGTAGCTACATCTTTGTATATCTTTGTTATTACATGAGTCTGAGGACGAGTGCTAATGACAAAGATATCTTATGACTACTGTGATATAACTGGCTTCTCAATATCCCACCGAAAGCTTTGACTTTCAAAGAAATTCAGTTGCTGATGTATTAATAACTTATTCAGTTTAATTAAACACCTTGCATCTTACTGTAGTAAAATCCTTTGATGTAGCTATGGCTTCAGGCAGTGGGATGGAATAGAATAGGAAATTGCATGCATGGCAGCTAGCCGGCTATCAGTAGCTGAATATTTTGATGGAGGTATTTTCAAACACGTAGCTCCTGTTGCAATTACTTAATCATATAGATATAATCCTTACAAAAATCTGATATTAGCTATGTGTTATTTATATATAATCACTTGTCATGATAAAACTAGTAGCTAGCTATATAAGTACCTCCACCATATTATAGTTTGGATAACTGAACTGAGAAAAGGTCATGCATGATTGTATGGCTTCAGCATATAGTCTATGTTGCTTCAAAGCATTATCATCAATTAATACTCTTCAAGAGGATAAAAATAGCTTATAATGGATTTGTGATATTAGATTATAGAAGCCACACAAACGCCACAAAGCCATCGCGCCGCGCGCCAGCTGTCAACTTAGTTTACTGAGTACGGGAAGCAGTGATCTCTCCTTCACTAAAAATGCTGGGTGCTAGTTTCGTGATAAAGATACTGGTAACAGCAGTCATAGGAGTGGTTGTTTATTTCCTGGGGAAGCTGATCCATCATTGCTGGAAGACGTACCGAACATTTCGCGGAATACCTTCCCACCCGAACACTCATTGGCTCTGGGGACACGCACATCTGGTATGCAAGTTAGCTAGCACGTGACTGTAGCACTAGATATATAAGAGTCAGCTTTAGCATATGCTGGCCAAGGTGATATCTATTCAGATCGCCATCCTAACAAAAAAGAAACTGCTATATAGACTACATGCAAGCTAGTTGTAATTTTGTTTGTGTGTTTGTTTGTTTGTTCGCCTCTAGCTGGCTGCACAGGGTTACACATGTCGTGTTAGCATGGAATTTGAAGCAATCATTATTTACAGTGCCTGTAGTGTTAGCTAGCTAATAGCTATATAGTTATTAAGAGCGTCTATTATTAATTATAAGTGTAGTGGTACTTAAGCCTAATTGCCTGACCTTTCAATTTTAATGTAACCACTCAAAGTGGTACTTTCTAAAGCTAGCTAGCATGATTATATTTATTTGTTCATGCTAGTCTTGATATGGTTTGCCACTGAGTTTTGTGACCTTTGGTACAGCGACCAGCCGATAATGTGATGCACATCAAAGTTGAAACTGACAAGCCTATAAGGACGTCAACCTGCATGGATGAATGATCCATGTAGTGACCCGTATGATATGACTTCAATAAAATGTTAACCCTAAATCTACAGAACATGCAACACAGCTATTGCAGATCTCTTTCTAATTTTATCAATACTCTCTAATAGAACAGTCATTAGTATTATCTGTGACTGCTTTTTTAGAGAGTATTACAAATCCAGATGCAAGCATGACCTGGTGACCTGGAGGAAAGTGCCATGCAGATACCAAAGTAGCTATTATGATATGATTACAATGTTTATAGGAGATGGTACTAGTGTAACAGGTGGCCTCGCGGTGCTGCTTCAGTCAACGGTTCAGCTCAAGAAGACAGGTATGAAAGGTTCGCCGTGCGCCAACAAGCAACTCACACAATTGACAGTACAAAAGACTTCCTGCCTAGCTGCCTTAGTGGGCATATAAAGTGTATATATAAATATCAAAGGACTAGTTAGCTTAGATACTTAATACACACCTTCAGGTTACAATGTGGTAAAGTGTGTGCTTAAGGTTTCTGTGTCCACTACACTAGGAAGCCATAATCTTTCCAGATATTGCAGCATCTTGGGGTGGTTCTTCCAGAAGTTCTCGTACAATCTGTGTTGTAAAAATATATAGCTATAACCTTGGAAATTTGTATGTAGCTAAATAGCTATGTGCATACCCTAGCTCTCTCCCTTTTCTCAAATGCTGCTTTCTTCTTTTTCAGAGGGATCGACTCTTTTGCTAACGCGGGTCTTTTATAGCCCATAGATGGTCCTTCCTGCAAGTCACCATGACTTGTTGTAGCAGAGGTCCTCAGTATGAAATACCGTAGGAACAGCGTCTGGTTTAAGACGCTTTCTCTTTGTTAAGCCAAACTGAGCTGCTATAAAAGAGTCCTCTTCGAAGCAGTCACTGGTAAAATATTCGCTACAAAGAACAGAATATTCGGTTGCATCCTTCCAATCGGCACAAGTCTTTGTACTTCAGTGTTTATTCCATTGTTGACGCATGCAGCGACTGATTTCGAGGAAAGCGAAACAGGCTTACACCATCGGCATTGGTGTTAGAACAGCCAGCAGCAACACATCGCTTACCCATATCGATCCCTAACTAGTCGCTCTTTGCATATAATTATACCACCAGCCGCGTATTCAACTTGTGACGTATAACCGCAAACCGGAAGAAACCTTAATAGTGTAAAACATGCATTTTGACGTCGTTTTTCAGTTGAATAACATGATTATTTTAAAAAATTATTTAGCACATTGTACAGCAAATCAGTTAAGCTATCTATTGATATAAAATTTGCATATTAAAAAATCCATGTCTCCCTCCCTTTAAATAGTTACATCAATAATCAACCACAAGAGTTGACCCATATGTTTGCTTTATTCCTTCTTGAGAGTTTCTGACTCTACCGTTGGCTGTATTGTTGTTTCTGTTGTGGATATGCTCGAGCCCATTACGCCAGCACAATTTTGAGCATAATAGGATGGCAAAAACATCGAGCTAATGCCGGCCAGCACAAAGGGTAAACTTTTGCCCACAGGCATTGTCATTTTGAAAGTGCTTGTAAGATTTTGAGTGAATCTAAAATGATCATTAATTTTTATCAAATTATGTGATGAACGCAATGATGCAAGACTTCATATAGAAATCATGTCTGATAATGAGTGAAAAGTCAACAAGAATCCCAACTTAAATCTAACATTACCATCAATCATATACAAGTGCATGATGTATATGATGCATGTGTTGCTGATACCAATGCTCCTTCCCATCATGGTTGTTCACCTCAGGCTGTTGGCAGAGGCTAAGTATATGGTGGCTTGTCATGCTGGCCTCACTCTCCTTTGCATTTTTTGATTTAGCTATGGCATGCTTGGATTTTCTATGTCAGCTTGTTGATCGTTTGTCTGCTAAGTAGGAGAAATCATGCAGTGAAGTAATTGGTTGGGTTTGATCAAGACTCTCATTTGCTTTCTTTGGCCACATGCTCTCTGTGTGGGGTACACAATCAACCTGGAGATGTTTGGGCATTGGGATGGAGCATCTATCTGGCTGACATTTTTTAGTTTGTTCGTGTTTTGATGTTTTTGTGTATGTATTTTGTGTTGTAATATGACTTAGTTTACAGTGAATTAGCTACAGATGCCTGAGATTTCAGTTAGTGACAGATGCCTTTCTTCCTAATCAGATTAACATCTTGAAACTGATGTTGATGGACCCCTTGGTATATAGTAGCAAAACCACAATTATTGCATCTAAATTAATCAGATTTGCTATGTTTATGAAATTTAATGCATTAGTGGGAGTTGCCTAATTGGTGCATTAACACTAATGGATTCTAAATGATTGTCTGGTTTCTGGTCCATAGCCCATATCAAATTGCATTATATAACTACTATTGTGTTGTGCATATCAAGATAAATTTTTGTGCAATTTGGTACCTTAATTTTCAAGCTGACTAGTAAAGGTAGCTATTTAGCTTAGTTTGCTATGCACTTTTAATTACTTTGACATCAAATTATTTATGACCATTTCATGGTTTCCATATACCGTATAGCTGGAAAGTTTGGTGAATTCACTGTTTGAGCATTTGGCGGATGGATAGATTCAGTTATTAGGTTAATAATTTTAAGTGAAAATTTGATGGTTTGGCAAATCACAGACAATTTGTCAAGCACCAAACTTTCCTGCTATAGGGCAAAGAATTCATAAATTTTAGTTGCAAATTTTATAAAATGAGCTTGGAATTGGGATGTACTGTATATTATTAGGACACATTTGTATGCCGAAAATCACTTTCTTGTAGTATATGGCTATACTTGACTGGTTTGTCTCTAATTCATCAAATTTTTTTCAATTATTAGATATGATAAATGTTATTATCTAACCTTGTGATTTTTGCGTTGGTTGGGATAAGTATAAATTATAAATCATTTATTTATTGTTGGTTGTAGTTCTTTGGTGATCGCGATGAGACTATTAGGCATTTGGTGGAGTGTACTAAGTTGTATCCTAAAATGCATGTGATGTACATGGGTTCCATGTTTGGTGTGCTGATTTTACATCATCCTGAAACTGCTAAATGTTACTTTGGAACAGGTAATGTATATCACTGTAAGTATATTCATATACATTGTCGCATGTGCGTGTGTGCGTGCCTGTGCACACATGTGTGTCTGTGTGACACACTGTAATGAAGCACTATTGCATAGAATGTTAGCATAACAGTTCACATGTATGCACTTTTACTACTGTAGAGCCCAAACTGGACATCTTGTATTATCCTTTGATACCTTGGATGGGTAAGTGAACATAGTTACAGTCAATGTTGGCTATGTGTATGCGTGGCAAGAACTATTATAACACATTGTTGGTGCACATTAGGTGAATCACTCTTGACTAGTCATGGTCCAAAATGGGCTCGCACTCGACGCTTGCTCACTCCAGCATTTCATTATGACATCTTGAAGCCCTATGCAAAAGTGTTCACTGACTGTGTGGATATCTTACTGGTTAGTACAAGTACATCCCTATTAAGATGCTTCAAAAACCTTCCACCAAGAGTTAATAATATAAGAAGAGAGTGTCCAACGCCGTGTAGGTGTGTAAAATATGATTGCATAAAGTTAAAGAGCTTCTTTACGTATAACTCAGTAATTTCTAGTAAAGTTAATAAGTGTTACGTCAGCAAATTACTAGTCGCACAATGAAGCCATAGAACCCGATAACCATGATATCGTTTCCAAGCAGGGTTGGTGGATACTGTCACACCATATCACTCGTTCAGAGAAACGATAAGTTCAACGTGTCGATAGATACGTAGTACTGGCAGTTTAGCTGCGGAGTGAATAGTACACTCTTCTTCTTACTTGAAAGCTGGCTCCTTTTCCGAATTCTTTTTGGCAGCTGCCTTCCTTTTTATGTTTCATAACAAGCAGTAATAACTTTCTTCTTACTCGACAACGCCGTTTTACAAATACTATTACTCATGTGAACAAATATCGATACTTGTATCTTTAAGTCAAGCGCACGTGGGCACCTTAGCACCTTTACACATCATAAGGGAAGCCCTTTAACTATATGCAATCATATTTTACACACCTATACGGTGTTGGACACTCTCTTCTTATATTATTAACTCTTGCTTCCACCATGAGGTAGGCATACATGTTCATATTCTTATTCGATAGCTAAGTGCTAATCCAAAATCCCTATATCATAGTACAGCAAAAATATAGGACCCCCAACTAGTGTAGTCATTTGTATTCTGTGACGTCTTTTGGTATAAGGCTCATAACATGAATGAATAATAATAGTTGAAAAGTATCGGTGCTATTGCTGTTAAGGTGTAGCTAATTAGTAAAAAATGTTATCCTTGAATTTTTCTAATGCACACAATATTATAGAAGTTGAGTTTTTTCTACAAGATAGCTAAAAAATTTTCTTTCACGGATAACCTTGCCACTATAATGATAGCTACCTTTGCCTACATTTAGACTAAAGTAGAAGTGTTTAATGAGATCATGAAAAAGGTTATGACATCAGCTCTATAATCTACATTAACAATATTCAGACACGAGCATGCATGTCACTATGTGTATACTATTATTTGTCGTAGGACAATTGGTCTAAGCTTGGAAAGAATGACACGGTGGAATTGTTTAGCACATGCAGAATGTTAACGCTTGACGTGATGTTGAGGTGCACGTGCAGTTATGAGAGCAACTGTCAAACTTCCAAGTGAGTATGTTTATGTGCGTGTATATAATTATTTTGTGTGTGTAACTATAGTACCGGTGTGTGCATTGTGTGTTTGTTTGTGTATAGGTATGTATAATTTATTGACGATGGGTTGTTACAGGAAAAGTAATCCATACGTTGAAGCCGTTCATGATTTGACAGAATTAACTTTGAAGAGAATTTTGTAAGTTGAAAATTACATCTATATACAAAATTTTAACTACAAAAAGTTTCAACCGCAATTCATTGAGCATACGTATGCACACAACTTTGATCGTGATCACATGATCTTTTTCATAGGTTTTTCCCCTACTTCTTTGATTTCATTTGGTACCTCTCATCAGACAGTCGTCGATTCAAGAGGGCCTGTGATACAGTACACAAGTTTGCTATGGACATCATTCTTAAGAGAAGAAAAGAGCTGGAAGAAGGAGTGGGTGGAGCTATAGTGGGCATGGCTCATGCATAGTGCTTATATTGGTTATTCATTTTTAAATTTATTTAACAACCATTAGTTTTAGGAAACCATTAACTATATACCAAGCAACATGTTTAGTAATAATTATACTGGGGAAATTATGTAAAATGAACTGTTTGTAAATTGTATATGATCTTTTCTTTTATTAGAAAAGCACTATTGCTAAGGAGAATGGATTTATTCCCACAAAAAGAAAACGATATCTTGATTTTATCGATGTGCTGCTTGAAGCAAGGGTACTTTCTGATACTGTAATGTTATGAGCATGTTAGGGTATAGTCAATATCTAGCAGAAAAGGGAGCTAGCAAAGCTTTACGACCTATAGCTGGTTGGAGGGGTCGATACTGATTTTGCACTTTGCATACATATCTGAATTAACATTAGGGCTTTCACATGCTCTATTTGAAACATTCTTGTAGAAGCAATTAGGTTGCATACAGTCCATACACCAGAAAATTACACACAAACAGGCAAATTCCCAAGTTAAATTATCAAGACACTGTTTCCTTTGCTGTCTGTTACAGTTGGCATTAATGTAAAAGGGCATCTGTTTTGTTGTTTTAAAATTAAATATCCGAGTTTTACCAGTTTGCTCAGTAAATTTATAAGCCATCAATCTATATGTTGCAAGGGTAAGTCCTAGTTTATGATGTTACCTCTTAATCTGCATGTAGGATGACGATGGTGTTGGGTTGACAAACGAAGAGATCAGAGCTGAGGTGGACACGTTTGTGTTTGAGGGACACGATTCAACATCCAGTGGACTATCGTGGACACTGTACAACCTTGCCGCTCACCCCGAACATCAGGAAAAGTGCAGAAAAGAAGCAGATGCTCTGTTTGACGAGAAAGGCTCAGAGGATGTGGAGTGGTATGTATTTAAAATAGATATTTAGGATTTAAAAATATTATTACAAACCTGAACAGCAGGAAGTCTCCTCTATTACTTGGTTATGTATTATAATAATGTAGGGATGATTTGAAGAAACTGGAATACATTACCTTATGCCTTAAGGAATCCTTGAGATTGTTCCCGCCGGTGTTTGCGATAGGTCGTAAGATGTCAAAAGATGTTACATTTGATGGTCATGTGATGCCAGAGGGTACGTTTAATTCAAAAATGTATAGCTAATAGCTTGTAAGATAAGAAACATAATAATTGTTTTATAGAGTATACCTTCATTTTACAGGTACCAGTGTATTATTTCAAATATATGCACTCCATCATCATCCTGACGTGTGGGGAGAAGATGTGGAGGTATAGTACGTATATATATATGCTAAACAAAAACACCCTGGGTGTAAAAAAAGTGCGAGGCCAATCAGAAGCAGCATTGCAAATAGGTATATATGTACGACCAAAAACTTTGATATCAGTTGAGGCCAAGAAATTACTTATCAAAAATCTTTTTAACTACTTGAATGACATACAATAGTTTATAGCATATTGTCACAACTATGATTGGCTTTGTCACTTGGCCACCTTTATTAATAATGATGGTGTGAAAAAGGTGGCCAAGTGACAAAGCCAATCATAGTTGTGACAATATGCTATAAACTATTGTATGTCATTCAAGTAGTTAAAAAGATTTTTGATAAGTAATTTCTTGGCCTCAACTGATATCAAAGTTTTTGGTCGTACATATATACCTATTTGCAATGCTGCTTCTGATTGGCCTCACACTTTTTTTACACCCAGGGTGTTTTTGTTTAGCATATCACTACTTTTTTGGAAGTATAAACAGATGTTATTACTAGCAAGCAGCAGAGAAGTAGTGCATGGGCATAACTTGTACTTGCCTAGCACACAATATTGCAAATTAAACTTTGAAGCTTAATTTTGAAAAACTCAAGCCCGAGATTTTTTTTAAACTTTCACTACAGAGTGATACATCAATATAGATTGTATATCTGAAAGTTTATGCAAATCATTCGAAGGGGGTCCAAGTTATGACAACTATCAACCTGCAGTATAATAGCCCTCCTCAAATACATTCAAGTGTTTACTTCAGACTAATAATTGTATGACAGGTAGAGCATACATAGGAGAAGTGCTGATACAAATTTGGCTGAAATCCATGAAGAAATGAGTGAGTTATTAGATAAACAAGTGGATGTATAAAAAGATAGTTTGAAAATAACTTCCGGGGTTCACGAAAGCTCCCGCAAACCCCTGAAAAAGTGTGCGATGAAAATAAAAGAAACAAGAAACAAAAAACGACTGCCGCGTAAAAATTTTTGTGGTGACAGGAAGGCATTTATAAGGCTGTATCAGAAGAATGGCTGAATCGATGTCTATGAACTTCGGGATATTGATTCTTCAAACAATGAAGGTACTAAATGTCTAGTAAATGGGCGAATTGGGCGGGAAAGGATGGTTCGTCGTACGTAGTCGCACAACGGGTGCCATAAAACTCGCAATGGCTGGTACTTAGGAATGGTGGCGCCTATTTCCTCCATTCTCGGTTTGTTGATTCTATATAGTAAGAACGTTGTGGGTCGGTAATAACTAAGCGATAGCTTTAATGGCGGCTTAGCTAGAGCGTTTGCGAGTTTGAGGGCGGTGCTACGTGTAAATAACTCACTCAGTGGTTGCGTTGCTGCGCTTCTTCTTGGCCTCGCGACTCACTATCGTGAGTCTTGATATATGTATGTGTGTATTCTGTTATGTATATATATCTGTAATACAAGCACCTAACTCAATACTTAGGTATACGTTTATATTACATGTAATATATTGTAATAATAGGACATGCTATGTAGTTAGTTAACTGTTGTGAATTGTATACACTATAGGAATTTAATCCTTTAAGATTTACTGTTGAGAACTCAAAGGATAGGGATCCTTTTGCGTACGTTCCTTTTGCAGCTGGTCCCAGGTAAATTATCCTCCACAACATGCATATACCGCTACCCTGTTGCTTGTTTAACTATAGTTAACCATTGCTACATTTTCTTTAGGAATTGTATTGGACAAAACTTGGCTATTAATGAAGACAAAGTTGCAGTTGCAAAAATACTACGCAGGTAAGATATAGCTACCTAGCCATTATCAGTAGTAGCTATACATAGCATCAAGAGTACATAATATATTATGTACTCTTGATAGCATATATAGCTGAAACATTGGTGACCGTGTTATTAGAGAGCATCAATGTTAATAATGAATAGCAATTTTGCAACCCTCGATAAAATTAGTGTATCGCTAATATTACTTGGCTTGTCGATGCATACGTATGGTCACCAGACCCAATCTGTTTATGCAATGGGGCCTCTCCAAACTAGATACAGTTTACATTTATCACTATCTGTAGCTACTATGTTTACATAGCTATCACACAGAAGTCACAGATAGAGGACACATGGGTGATTTGGTGACTGTACTATTAGAGAGTATTGACACACTACCGTATAACGGGAAACTTGGAAACTTTGATGAATTTGACGAATCAGAGTGAATTCGCCAAAGTTTAACCAATCAATATACCCCAAATAAGTGCCTTTACAATGTTAAGCAAGAGAGAGATGTCAAGCAATCCGTCAAAGTTTATTTCATCAAAGCTGTTGAAGTGAGGATTCGTCAAAGTTTCCCATTGTGTGGTATTAATTTAAACACTATATGAAAACCCACCATGCATTATTTAATGAGCACCATCTCAGTAGCTATAACTGTATCAATATATATACATGAACAATTATTATTGTCTTGTACAGATATGAATTGGAATTAGCAGTTAAGGGGGAGGTTCCTCGGAAAGAGTTTGAGGTTATTTTGAAAGCAAAGGATGGCATTCATGTGAAAGTTATCCCAAGAAATATGTCACATTGAACATGTAACTACTGCTACCATGGTTACCACTCAGAATGAACATTTTATATTATGTAGTGGTTAACAAGCATTTCTAATTAGTTTTTTCTTGACAATTGATGTTATAAGCTAACTCTGTAAAAGGAGTAGATAATGTCATATATACATGATCCCACTAGGGACCTGTAAGAAGGCTATCAGCCTGTGGACAGGGACAGAACTATTTATTTAACAAACTTTGACGATTGAATGAAGAAAAAATCCCCAGACCAGTGGTGATACGGTTACCCCCAACTCTGATCTCATTGCCATGCATGTACATATGTACCGTTACCACTACAAAAAAACTTGGCCACTCTCTCGTATCAGTTTGGACATACCATATGTTTTGTTTGCCTATATAGCTATATATTATAGCTAAATAGCTACTCTGTGAAAATTCAAGAGAGACATTTATAAACTAGCCAGCTAGCTATATGCTATAGCTGTAGCTGTGTGTACATAAGTTTGCTCCTTATCAAGTATACGTATCTGTTTTGATTTCAGTCTCTGAATTATGATTATGATTTTTACCATCATAGCTAGCTTCATGATGTAGCTTGTGTGCATGATGGCAGTAAGTTCTACCTCTTGTCCTTCATATGGAAAGCAGTGAAACCACTTGTACATGCCGGCATAGTGTATAGTTTTCAGTATGCACACATAATCAAATTATTTAGGTAATACTGTGACTTTAATTAAATACTAGGTTTTAGGTTTGTGATATCGATGTGCCATTGTAAATAAAATGTAAATAAAATGGAATTAGGAATAAAATGTAAATAACTTAGCTAGCCATAGATTAACTAATGGCTATAGCTATTTATAGCTAAAGCAAATATCAGTGAAGACACTCTGAGACAAAATATTTGCAACACTTGTATTCAGAGATTTTTCTAGTAGCTATATAGCTAGCTACATAATAAATTTAGGAGGGGACAAATCGAGATTTTCAAAAATACAGGGCAAGATTTCAACTGATTGTCAAGCACAGATACTGACTAAGTGCACTGAGGCCTAACTCAGGGGGACAAAATCATTTCCAGGGGGAAAAGTGCCCCCCTAAAAGAATTCCTGTTTGTGTTCACCAGCTATACAAGCAAATTCAAAATCTGAGCGGCTAATATCTTGAAATATTGTCCAAAAATCTTAAGACGCATGTTATAGCTACATGTAGCTAATTGTAATCAATAGTAATTTAGCTTTCTTCGCAGGCGGCAGGCCAAGAGACTTCCAACAAATTATATAGCTAATTCTGATCACATGCAACATTTGTATAGCCATGCATATAAAAATATGCACACACACACATACACATGCACACACACGCAGGTACGTATAGCTGTCAGAAATACTACTTATACATTATCGTTCTAATTTGTAAGTCAGAGAAATGATCTGATGGCCACAATGGCAAAAGATCAGTATTTGACAACCACTCTGCATCATTTGATTCTTGGGCTAAGGTGAATAAACCTGAGGTAAAAAGTTTTCTGCCTGCAAATGTCTTACTGAGCCACCCACTTAATGATTTCAAATAGCTTTCTTTTCTTGCTTTTTGTTCACGCAAGGCAAAAGTAAGTAAATTTGGTGAATCCCTTATAAGAGTGGTGATACCATTGCATGTCACTGAGCCAACAAACAAGGCTACATGAATCAGTCCACCATGAATTGATACCATATCCATAAAGTTATCATCAATATCAGTGAATTTGGATGATATACACAGCTGCTGCAGATTATTGTGAGCTGCCAGCAGTGATAACTTTGTAGAATAGAGGCAGCAGAAAATTCTAAGCTTCTTACAAGTAGTGAGGATATCTTCCGCACAAGTTGGCTCTCGGCCATGAATCCTACAATATTCAAGCAATGGAAAATGTGACAGCAGTTTGTAGTCGTATCCTTTTCTAAAACTCCGGGATTCATCGTCGAACACGCTTAATGCTTGTAATGTCGTACATTGTTTAAATAAAGCAACAAGCTGTTCCTTATGGACATTATACATAGTATATGAGCAACCTATAAATGAAGCATTCACACTCAAGTGAGTCAACCTCATACCACTCAGAATTTCCCATACTTTCAAACAAAAGTTAATATCTGTTACTGATATTTCCATCAAGTTCAATCCTTGCAGGTTATAACAGCATGTGGCAACCACCTGCAGATCTTCTATCCTCAAACTTTCGTTGTTCCTGAGGTTTAACCGTCGGAGTTGTGGACAATCAGCAACCACTTGTTTAAAGTCAAAGTTATGCCCACTAAGATCAAGTTCTGTGAGATTAGTGATATAATTATTGTGTAGTTGGATTTGGCTATCTAGCCAAAAATCATGCTTAATAGCACGTGTGGCAGGTGGTCGGTTCAAGTAAAGCCTTGCCTTGTGTATCTTTTTACCATCATTGTCAGTCAGTAGTAACCATCGATCAGTGACTTGGTATCCCAAATTACTGGGTTGCACAAATGGAAGAGTTGCTGTTTCACCATATCGCAGCTGAAACACTGGCACACTTTCAAAGAGATTTAGAGGTGCTTTGTAACTAAAGTACAACCTTAAACAGGCAAAATGACCAGCTGGTATCTGAGAGTTCCAGCTAGGCCAGGCAGACAATAAAAACTCTCTAAACATGATCATTGTTGAATCCATGCTCCCGTTGAGTACAATGATATTTAAATTTCGTGGAATAAAACCATTTGTCATCCAATCTTGAAAAATGCCAAAATCTTCCCAGGAATTAATCACTGTGTGGATAGTGAGCTCTTTCAATGCAATCTTAAGGTTAAGGTATGGCTGAACTGAACCACAACAGATGCATGTCCAACGCCTCCAGATGATGCATATCCTGTATGGCTTCCTGCAGCTGCTTATCCGAGCCACCACTGTGTGAACTTAAGTGTCCTAAAGTAACATGTGTTAGATTCCTACAGTACCGCAACATTTTCGCCATCCGTGACATCCTTACTGATTTCTGGGCGACGATCGGTAAGGTACTGGTTGGAAAAGAGAGGCGCCTAATGTGAATTCCGCACGCATTCATTACATTATACAAAACTTTTTTCTTCACGAAGGTTGCAATCTGGCCACACAAACTCGCACCACATCGATGGTGTTCCACTGATGCTTAGCAACTTCCGTGACACATATCGCAGTTTTACCCTATCGCGTGCTTCGGGTAAAAACGACATTATTTTGGCCAACACCTCATTAGGTAAAGATAAGAGATTTGGAGTCTCAGGATATTCTTCTGGCGCATGTTGACTCACAGTCATTCGACATCCCATGACTAACAATAGCCCTCACGATCGATCGAACCGAGATAGCCGGAAACGATGCGAGCACGTGATCTGCTGGTTTGGTTGCTCCGGGTGTCAGTGTTAGCATAGATCATAGATAGTATATTCTCCGTACTATCTATGGTGTTAGCATGACCGACATAGATACCCCATACTTAGTAACTATAAGAAGCAGGGAGTCTGAGCATAGATATTAGACTGAGGCGCGAAGCGCGCCCTCTACTATCTATGGTCTGAGTGAGGGAGTCTGAGTCTTGGGTGGCTTTTTCCTTTTTTCACCACCACGAATAAAAACGGAAAAAAGCGGTCTGGCTTATATTGTCTGTGGATACACGTGGGTACATGGTTCATGCCAGTATTCTTGATTTAAGGTGTGAAAGTGTCACTCATTGCATTTATCTGCTATAGCATATAAATAAAATTAACCAATGAATCTGCAGAATTAGCTTTCCTGAAATGAGACCGCAAAGCATGACGTCATAACGTGAGCAGCTTTTCAGTTGTGATGGCAGTGAGTTCTAGCTCTTGTTCTTCGGAAACCAGTGAAACCCCTTACTCTTCTGACTTCAGCGATGACGACTGTGTGTCTGGGTTATTGACAGGGATGGAGGTGCAGCCTCGTGCAGCCCTACCAATTTGAACCAGAGGCTTCTTCCGACAGCCGCCATTCTTCCGATTCTTCGCCGCCAGATTCTCCTGTCACTAATGCACCGATTACCGGAGCGCCAGACGATTCAAGCGTTGACAGAGCAGGAAATGTTAATTGGTAAGCTTTACGGTGTTACTGATTCCACGCCATTATACTCGTCAAGCCCTGATTATTGTTATCCATAAACTTGAAAGGTTGTAGCGGCCAAAAGGCAATTTCCTGCACGTGGGTTCCCAGCTAGGAGGGCCAAGAGAGAGGCGGTAGTTTGCCCTAGGCTCCAAGATACACAAGGCCTTCTTTTTGCCCCAGACCCCTTGGCAGCCCTGGTGCCGGCTTTCCATAAGATACACAAAATTCACTATTAATGCTTTTAGCTACGTATAATAATCCTTGTGCTTGGCTGTGTAGGTGTACGTGTGGTCACTGTTCTGTAATGTCTACACCACGAGAGTCTATTTGCTGCAAGGAGGTAGACAAGATGAGGAATTTATTGGCAGACCCGGTCCTTGATGCAAAGCCTTCGTGCATCACAGTTCACCCAGAGTTTGCAAGCGTGTGTTTGTGCAGAACCGTTTTGACCATATCTATGCATGCTTATAAATATGAGTATGGATCCAGTGACATTCCTGAGGATGAAAATAGGTATATATATATATATATATATCTACGTATAGAGATTTTTGGTTTCCATAGTTACAGTTTCAATTCGGCCATATTGTTGAACAGACTTCAATGCCCTGACTATTGTAAAAAAGTGTCGAAATGCTTGTTTCACCAAGTTTATGAAAGCACGGTATTGTGATAATATTGTACACATGCATGCATTCTCACCGTCCTTGGCTTTGAAAATTGAAGAGACTGTTTTAATAGATTGTTCAAAAATCATGGCGTAATAACCAGGAAGTTATGAGTGTTTATTCTGGTAACTGAGAATCTCTATAGCTACTGTATAACATTATGCTTTTGTATATTCTGGCAGAAAATTTCAATACTTTGCTCATCGTCAGTTAACTTGGTGGGGCTGGCAAAATTTAGGCAGACACAGAAGAGTCGTGTTACCATCATGTGCAGTTACTAGAATCAAGCAGGAATTTCCCTCTGCTGAATAATATTAAACATGTCATCAAAATCTGCCTGCCAGCTGCATTTTAGTATTAATTAGCTAACACTATAGCTAGCTACATTAATGTTGTGGAAATAATTAATAATTGTGTCTTTATCAGGATCCTTGTATAGCTACTTGCTAGCTAATGATATAAGGCCTATAATAATAATAATAATAATAATAATAATAAGGGAGGCACTGGCAATGTTTAGCTATACTTATCATTCTGGCAGCATTTTTTATTTATTATAGATCACCTGTGTATGCACTTGCATATGGCTACATGCATATATATATCTATATGAGAGGGCCAGCAGTTTTTCTTCTTTAGTCTGGTGATGTGCATGATATACTTGTCATGATAGCTACAACAACCAATCACGATACGATTGTCAGAAAATACTTTTGAGTTGGAAATCTATGCATGCATGAGTATATATACGGAGAATACAGCATGTGACTATTCTATTAAAGTATAATGCTCAACTACCTTAACCATATGACTGTTCTATTAGAGTATATTGCTTTGTCTGCAGTACAATGCTTGAACATAATTGGAGTGGTCCATTTAGGTAGCTATATAGCTACTGTAACCACAGCAGTATATGATCGTGCAGGTATATGCATACATTAAACTGGTAGCCATGACATTACTTACTTATATACAGCATGCTTGATCATGTACAACAGAAATTGTCAAATTGAGGAGTTTTATTTTGTCTAAACAACTATTTCTTTTTAGCGGCAAATTTTTTCTTCTTTTTCTTGTCTCTGTTCTTTTCCCATTCGTGTTGCTGTCTTATCTTACCCGTGGCCTTCAGGTAAGCTTGTTCTTCTGTATCTTGTTTCTTCTCTTTTAATAGCCTACGAGCCTCACGACACTTTGCTCTATATTCTTCTATCATCTTCGGCATCATTCTCATGTTCTCTTCTATTGCTGCAAGCCTATAGGACAGAACCACCTATATATACTACTGTAGTGGGAAATGTTTATTTGGCAGATTTTGGGAGCTTCAATTTGTTGGAGGCCCTAGCTTAGCAATGGAGAAAGGTATGTTTTATACATTTTACATTTTAAAGCATATGACATTTATGGCTATGTCAAACCCAATCAGGACATGCGACTGATTATTTGATTACCCCCAGTGTTCAGTAAGGCCGTTGAAGAAAATATGTACGTACATATACACAAAGGTGATGTTAATAAGTTCCACCATGCTATAGGGTTTAGCATAAATAATATATTCTCCGTATCCGAGAATATACTCTCCATGGGTTTTGTAGTAACACCGTGACACTCCACCAACTGCCTCAGGGAATCTTAATACATGATGCATACATTTCCGATAGATACTCTACTCTCCTTAGTGTTTCCAGTACAACAGTGCTGCATACCTGGCAGGTCTGTTCAATTCTCGTTCGCTAAGCTTAATGGGAGGATCGGCTCCAATGTTTCGGAGCGGTTTTGGTGGCCAGTATTTCCCCGACAAGACCAGTCGTCTTCTGAGCAGTCTTAGCTCCGTATTCGAGATAGCTGGTTTCTGCCATCTGCCACCCACATACGTTGGTCGGCTCAACGCAATCAGTCGTACTACCGTATCCGAGATCTTTCTTTGAGCCATGCCGTGCCGTGTTCAAGCGCGTATAAACTAATTAATTAATCTGCGCGTAAGTCTAGGTCTGTAATGGAATCAGAAATTGACCAACGGTTTTTACACTCAAGAGAATGGACGTTAACCGAGGACGACATTTTTGCCCGTGTAAATTTACTCGTGTCCTTCTTCGCCTGTAAAGCGTTTCGGAATCATCAGTCTGAACCGGAAGAAGTTGTGATAAAGCGTTTCGACTGTTTACTGAAGGAAACGCTGTTTGGCGAGGGCTCAGAGGGATTGTTACAAGGTATTTCTGAGTCTAACTTGACTTCGGTATGCGGAAAGATTTTAAGAAATGGAGAACCCGCTTATTGCTGCAGGTAAAGAACCGGTGAATCCCCTTACGTCATAAATGCGCTATTTTTAGTTACTTATGTAATGCGCTTTTTATTTAAGGGATTGTGAAACTGACCCCACATGTGTCCTGTGTATGGACTGTTTTGAGCACAGCGAACATCGCCAACATCACTACAAAGTAAATGCCTCAAGATGACGTGTACTTTTTTCAATCTCTTGTTTAACAGTTGATTACAAGCTCTGGTTCGGGTTGTTGTGATTGTGGAGACCCAGAGGCATGGCGCAGCGGCGTCCACTGCAAAAAGCACCAGCCCAGTCAAACCTGTTCCAAGGCAAGCCGTAGTGATGTAATGATGCTTAATGTGATGATGTCATGTGATGTCGTAGGATAACCAAACAGATCAGCTTTCGCCTCAACTGGTTGCTAGGGCACAGAGTTTCCTGAAAGCGGTTCTCACATTTTGCCAAGATATTCTTTGTTTAGGAGAGGACGATCAAATACCAAGAGCATGTTTAACAAAAGAAGTTGAAAAATTGTAAGATGGCTGAGTCAGTAGTTGTTGAAGGACTGTTAATACTATTGTTTTAGAGTATCAGAGCAACAGTATGTTACTGTGTTGTATAATGATGAGGTACACTCGTACGATGATGTCATTGGTGCGCTCACCCGACCTGATGTTGGGCTGGATCAAATCGGAGCCGTTGCCATGGCTACCAATGTGGATAGCATGGTGAGTCTGTAGCACAGTTGATGCTAGTAGTGATATTCGGACAATTTTGGGGGACATAGAATGCATATACGCATTAGTGTGCCTGCTTTTTTGCCTGTCATTATTTACCATGTAACAACAATCAATATTGCATCATTTTTCAGGATGTTTTAATTTTACAAATTTTATAGATTCTGTTTATAATTCACCATCAAAAAACTAATGATCCACAAATACAAAAATATTATTCCAGCAAAATTTGAAACCCACAAAATATAATTCTCATTGTATTATTGGAGTTGTATTTTGTGATGATTCGTAGGGGCGGGGATTCACCTGTGTTGCATCAAAAGAAGAATGCGAGAAGCAGAAAATAGCGATCAACGTATGTTCAAGCCGATGACTGCTTCAGTGACAGTTATTTGTTTGACAAATGCAGAGACGACTGAGGGTGCCTCTTACAGTGAAGGTGTTCCCTTCTGTCATCATCAGTTTACAGAAGTGTGCCCTATACCTATTGCTATGGACTAAAGATTTAACTGGAAACTGTGGTAAGTTAAGTGCGCAGGTAGACAGACAGACGCACATACGTACATACACGTATACAGTTGCAAAGTACGTAGCAAATGGATATACATATGGTATAGCCGTCATGCATCTGTACAGTTGGTTTTAAATTATCATGTGCGGATTTAACCAAACAGAATCCTTACTTTGGCATTTCATTGGTTAACATGATAATTTGCATAGTGGACTACCAACTTGAAATTGACTGTACCTGGTATAAAGTGCAAAGTAAAGTCCATGTTTGGACATATGTCAACACAAGATAAAATTTGTTGTGACATTTACCAAAAATGGTGACAAAGCAGTATTGAATCCTGTTGTGCAGACCTGTCAGATTGGCATCAAAATGTTTGGCAAATATCAGGCTGTTGTTTCATGCTCTGCAGTGACGCATGCAATTTTATGGTTTGCAAAGCAAGTTTACTACAACACAAGTTTATTGTTTCAAAACTGCTTCATTAGATCCAGCCACTGTTTGGTTGTTTGGGTTGTATGCATTAAAATGTTATGGGATGTTGTCATTATAGAATTTCTTACAAAGCACAGCTACATAATACGTATTTATAGTATACTCACTACTGGTGATCTATGAAATAAAATTCTTAAGCTTTCCCTCAGGCAAAATTGTTATCCCATAGAAATTGTAATCCCATAGAAATTGTAAGTACATAAACACATGGATATCTTCTGTCTTGTGTTTTAGCTGCCCTGAGGCATGTTGTATCGGAGGTGTTACTGGAGACGGGCCAGTCGGAGGGAGAGGAGAAGCAGTCGATTCTTGACTGCTTCTTTGTCAAAAACTCTTCATTGTGGATAGGTGAGTGATAGAGAGAGTAAGGGCATTAAAAGGTAAGGTTATCATATGTGTTAATGTGTTTATCTGCTGTAGCGGCCAGGATGGGTTGGCAGACCTTGATTATGACCACGTGAGTGCTTATAATTATTAGCTCCTCAAAAAATAATTATCTCACGATATACGTATGTATGCCTGTTAGATATTACATGAATAGTGTTTTAATTTTGAACAGTTCTGTTGAGTTGTTTTACTGTGTGAATCCAATGCAGGATATTCCTGGACCCAGAGCATAAAAAAGACTTAGCAATATCATTGGCTAAGGTGTGTGTATACATACATATGCGCCATTTTATGCGGTCACACACACACACACACACACACTACACACACACACACACACACACACACACATACACACTACACACACATGCACACACTACACCCATACGCATACAAACACATATTTATACATAAACTTGATGTTTGCAGAATTTCTCCTGTGTGCTGAGTGGATACTTTGAGGACTCACATCATTATGAAGTTTCAGTAAGTGCAATTAACTTGGTTACCATGGAGAATCATTTTGTCATTTCTCCTCAGGCTGCTAACCTAACAGTACAATTGTTCACAGTACCATCACTGGTAGGGGAGCATGTAATATGCAGTGTAGTGTTAGTTTTTTCACTGACTTGTAGTGTCATATGTTGGTTGATGAGCATAACCTACTGAAGACTGTTCTACAAACTCTTTATGACATTCTTACTAAATTTAAGAATACATGTATGTATGTATGTATGTATGTATGTATGTATGTATGTATGTATGTATGTATGTATGTATGTATGTATTGTATGTATGTATGTATGTATGTGTGTGTGTATGTGTATGTGTATGTGTGTGTGTGTGTGTCTGTGTGTGTGTGTGTGTGTATGTATGTATGTATGTATGCATGCATGTATACACGTATGTATGCATCTGTGTGTATAAGCATACACGTGCAAGTGTGACTGTGTGCCATATATACATGTCATCATATTGTCATACAGCCACAGGTAAACTAGAGTTAGCACAGAGAGGCTACAGCAGTGGCAGAATGGCCTACATCATTGCGGACATGCGCTACGTCCTACGCAATCGTCCCGCCACTTGGTCACCAAGCCTCCGTACTAGCTTCGTGGAATCATATCAAGTGTTCTTAAAGATCCTCAATCTAATTCAGGTATGACAATATCTTTGCAATGGTAGTAGTAGTAGTAGTAGTAGTAGTAGTATATACATACGTAAATGAGCAAAATTCTGCTGTAGAAATTATATATACGTATGTAGATCATTGTTATTGCTTAGAGCTGAAACAAATAATTCGTATAGGTTGCTCAGTTATGCTGGTATTCAAATGCCAGGAAAATATTTGGATATACAGTGAATGAATTTTCTGCATTACTTTTAGCACTATGACATTGTTGTTCTGGTATTTTGATTAACCGATATTGCTTTTCTGATATTGGTCGAGTTGAAATGTCATGATATCACGATAATCGAATGATTGCCCATCCCTACTACCAGCTGTAATAGTGTGTGCGTGCTTGTGTGTGTGTGTATGTGTGTGTGTGTGTGTGTGTGCACGTGTGTTTGTTTGTGTGTGTGTGTGTGTCTGTGTATGTGTATGTGTGCTGCTGTGCAACTGGTATTCTGGAGACATGGTGGCATATTTGAGAGCAAAGTTAACATCCTATTGGCATGGGGATTTGTATAATTTATGTACACGTTTGTCAGTGTCACTTATACAGTATGCTCTAATTAGAGTATAGATCCAGTGAAGCGTCAACACTACCAGCATGTTGTAATGGAGCCTGAGTGGGAGACATTGTTTAATCTCTGTATCCTCTTGTTGGAGGTCATTGAGCAAATAGTGGAGTGGTGTCAAAGTGATGTAAGTGTGTTTGTATATGTATGCTTATATGTTTCAATCGTGTATGCTTATAATTGGTGTATGCTTATAAATGGATGCTTACGAGTTATTGATGGATGCTTACCAATGGTGTATACTTATCAATAATGTATGCTACGTATAAATGAATACTTATCTTATCAATGATGTATGCTTATCTGTGGTGGGTGCTTGTTATCGAGTATGAAGGGTATTTAAGGGTCATTGAAAAAGATAGAAATAGCCACTGGTGCTTATTATTGGAGGGTGCTTGATTGTTAGCGCCATAAAAATCATTAAAGGCTGCTTACTGTATTTACGCACATTGTAATAATAATGACCATTCTTTAACTACACATGTAGAGTTCTGTCTTGCATCAGACAGTCAGGCTGACTCTTAAACAGATAGAAATGTCGTGTGGATTAAACACAATGAGATTTCAAAATCATCGTAAGCAAAATTGTCAAATTTTGATGGACAATACAATGACGCACGCTCTGTTATGTGTAGCTGTGAGCAAGACTATAGCTGCGGTTGACAACATGGAGTTGATAGAATTTAACATCCAACATGAACCGGTGTCGATTCATCAGCCGTTGCCTAGACTGTTGGCAGGTGGGTATTAAATAGGAAATGATTAAGTAGACAAAGACGTACAAGTGCCCTTTTACCACACAATGGGAAACTTTGACAAATCCCCACTTCACAAAATAAACTTTGACGAATTGTTTGAAATCACTCTCTGCCTTGACATTATAAAGGCGCTTGTATGGGGTATATTGATTGGTTAAAGTTTACTAAAGTTACTCTGATTCGTCAAATTTGTCAAAGTTTCCCTTTGTCAGAGTTTCCCATTGTATGATATACAGAGTGTGTGGATTTTATTCAGGTTTGTTGGCTGGAGCTCATAAGCACAACACCACAATACCAGGATTACTACAGACCCCAGTAACAGTGAGTGTTCTGTTCTTCAGTGTGTGGTGATAACGCTTGTTGATAATCCCTCCCTATCGTTCCTTCAGAGCAGTCGTCAATTTCTGTTCTTGGCAGAGCTCCCGCTTCGTGTCATCGTCATGACATCACAAGTGTTGGCAGGAATGTGGAAAAGGAATGGATATTCTCTTATCAACCAGGTGTGTATGTATGTTAGTTGCTTCTCCATCACTGGCTTGGTTAATGGTGTGCCGTTATTATAATTGTCTGTTTACATGCTTAGACCATCAACTATCGTTACCACTCATGTCGAACACAGATGTATGACAAAGATTTGCTTTTGCTACAGGTACAGGTGTACATGCATACAGTACACACAAACGCACACACACACACACACGCACACACACACACACACACACACACACACACACACACACACACACACACACACACACACACACACACACACACAACACACACACACATAATTATGATGATGTTTTACAGGCCATGGCAGCAGTGATGGACACAAACAAGTTCATGTATGCCCTAATATATCGGTTCAGACTGGAGAACTGGATCAGCACGTAAGTAAAGAGAAAGTGGTAACTACAGATGGTAGACAGTCATGAAGTTTCTAGCAAGTATAGAAACTAGCTGAAGGATTGGTACAGCTAAGTTTGAGCCTTTGAGGACCATCACATTGCATAAAATTATTTCATTGAACCGTACTGAATTGAACCATGCTTGCATGCTGGGTTGTAAATAATGTGTTCTTAGAATTAGGAAAGGAGCAATCAACCCTGCCTCCCTTCCCACTATTTTAATGCACTATCATTAGCATTTGGTATGTGCACAGATCCATTTGTTTTGTTGTTTTAGTCGTGCTCTATAAGATAGCCAATCTGTTAAATGTATTGTGTTAGAAGATTTGTTTCCCTTCTACAGAACTATTAACTATGATCCAGTGGAACGGAAAGAAGTACGTATGCATCCTGTGTTTTATTTGTATGTGTGCGTGTACGTGATATGTGTAGTTTACTCACTATCCAACTTGCAAACTTGCACGTGCATGCACACACACGCGCATACACACATACACACATACACACATACACACATGCACACATACACACATGCACACATACACACATGCACACATACACACATGCACACATACGCGCATGCACACATACACACATACACACATGCACACATACGTGCATGCACACATACACACATGCACACATACACACATGCACACATACGTGCATGCACACATACACACATGCACACATACACACATACACACATGCACACATACGCGCATACACATGCGCATATACATAACACACACACACAACACACTCATAACACACACACAACACACACACATATACACATACACAACACACACATATTATAATCATTGTTATATACTCAGCCAAACAGTGATGCCGTAAGATTCCTATTATCAGAAGCTGAGGAATTTTTCTACCTACTTATCACCATATTTGGTAAGAAAGCAGACTAACATTTTATACTATATATAGACTTGTTCCCCCAATGACAGGAGAGAGGTTCATCCCAGGAGTCAGTGATGTTATTCAGGCAGACTGCCTGAAGCAGGAGATCATACACCAGTTGTACATTGCTCCCCTGTCCCACAGTGAACTGTTGAAAAACCTTAAAGTATGTGAATTCTCTTTATTTATACAGGAGGGTGGGGCATTCCCTCTAGTTTATGTTAAAAGATTATAGACTATTAAGGCTTACAAGATAAGCTCCCCTGAAAAGCTTCAATTTGCCCCCCAGCTGCAATTTCTGGTTCAGCCCTATTATTATCTCACTATTATTGTTCTTACATGTGTAGCTTCATGAAGATAAAGAATTGAAGAAGATTGTCCTAGAAGTGGCAGAGTTCAAGTAATCAACAGTGATCACATATTAAGAACTCTTTTTAAAATTTTTTTATACTAGGAAGCCAACCAGTACGAGCAAGGGTCAATATACATTGAAACCTGAGCTAGAAAAACAGTTCAATCCTTTCTTTTATCACTACAGCAAAGTCCAACTGTCTAAGGTATTTGTATATTCACTTTACAGACTAAAGTAGTAGCTTTTTTTGCTTACAGGCTGAAGAAGCTCATCGGAAGAAGGTCAAGGCTAAGGGTGGAGCTTTTAAAATGCCTTCCATGCCTCCACCAAAGCCTCCGCAGTTTCTTCCGCCTTTTCAGGGGATACTCCGGCTGGTGCAGTGCTCCGTGTTACACCAGGTGTTGCACAGTCTATTCAGTCGGGCGGCAACCCCTGGCCTGAAATACTGGAGTGACAAGTTACTACACGAGGTAAGGCTTGGTATGTACATGCCCTTGTCATGGGATACACATGTGACCGATATGTTTCATTGTGCCTTAGGGTGTAAATTTATTGTCTTAGGATACATCATATGTTTTACTGTGCCTTGGGCTGTGTATGTATTATTGTGCCTTGGGCTCTGTGTATATTAATGTGTCTTGCATTGTTTTTTGTGCTTTAGGCTGTGTATCTTTGTGGGCTGCTGTTGCTTGAGGAGTCACCAAGTGGAAATGACCAGTTCAGTCGTTATGCTGCTGGACTGACAGGCACCTCCAAGGGGGGTAGCATTCTGTCGCTATTGGAGACGATATTGCAGCACAAGCGTGGCGAGGAGTTCTGCTATCTCACACAGTGGGTGGTGCAACAGTTGAAGCTTGTAAGGGACTCCGGTGGCAGAGGTCAACAACAAGGTTAGTTCTATCTTCACTCCCCATTCTCGTTTTTTGCACAAATGCTTTTGTATGAAAACTCACTACTTCTTAGAGCCTTGCCATAAAAGTATTTAAGCAGTGGTGCTGTGAAATACTATTGATACTACATAGTATCGTGAACCACAATGGCATAGATAACTAAATATTTTGGTATTGTGGGTATCGACTGTATAATACAATCAGTTAGTTGATGATTTTGTCACCTGCTTTCCGTGAAATCAAATAGTACTATAGAAACATTAAGAGTAACAACGTGTGGATTGAGAAATCTGTACCAAACCTATAACCATCATTTTGTCCATGTAGTAACAAATATTGACACCTAAAGTACCGTACGTGGGAAAATTTTTGAGTGGGAAAAAATTGGCGAATAGAAGGCCATTCGCCAATTTTTTATCCGCCAATGTTTCTTTTTAGGATCAGTTTTAGCTATACATGTAGCTCATTCGCCAATATTTTACCCTCCAATTGATTCAGATCAGCGCATTCGCCAATGTTTTACCCCGCCAAAATTTTCCCACGTACGGTATATCGTGATATCGTACCCAAGCTAGAATATCGTGACACGCAGATTTAAATACAGTTTAATACTTAGCATCATATGACGAAATGGATACAGCTGAAAGTGATAGCTTGAAGGAGGACAGCAGCAAGGAGCAGAAGCAACAGCAGGCTGCTGCCCAGCGGAGGAAAGTGATGGCAGAGATGGCCGCACTGCAGAAGAAATTTCTTCAGAGCAACCGCCAGGTTCTCTCCGAGATTGAGACAGGAGCAAACATTGATGAGTAAGACAATGCTGCAAAGCCATGTTGTTGTATTCAAAGGGAAGGTGAAGATTTGTGAATAACTTGTCTACCTTATAGAACACCCTAAATTAAGGACACAATACAAAACTTTCCTTATAAGGAGAAACTTGACAATCCCTATGGGACAGCTGTACTAAATTTACTCTAAAATGCACCTATGTAACTTTAAACTGTCTTGTATAATAAGGTCCCACACTACACGTCACTGCAAGTATTTTATCAAGCATGTGTGTATCATTTCAGGGTGGCGACTTCCCCTACAAAAGGGCCGGCGCTGTTGGCAGTTGGCTTACAGTCGGTGTCCATTCAGGCACAGACTCCCATACCTCTACACTGTATCCTCTGCCAGGCGGTAGAGAAGGACGCTGCAGATTGTGAGAAGCAGTTTGTACTAGGAATGAGAGTACAAAGGTAAAAATTCTGCTACAAACAAGGGGGTGGGGGTGGGGGTGTTGGAACACTCCCAACAGGTTTTCTGCTTGCTGTATTAATGTCTCTAGGCTTAGAAATACTATTGCATGTTATACCTTAAACTTACAGGTCCACAGTGCTAAAGAGAACATCTAGAGCCACAAAGCCAAACAAAGAAGGCAAGAAAATGATATGACATCATAATGATGTCATTATTACATCATTTTAGTAGTCATAGATTACCTGTTGAACGATGTAACACTCACTCAAGGCGTCTACAGTAGCAGTTGTGGGCATGGCATGCATATGGAGTGTTGGCGTCGGTTCCATGACAGTCGTATCACTGAATTGCGGCAGTTAGACTTGCTGTTCCAGCGCAGGAGTGCTGTGAACTACGAGACTGGTGAATTTCTGTGCCCCTTGTGCCAGTACTACTGCAACACAATATTGCCCATCCATCCTGACCCTCTGAACCAAAGGTACATGTACGTATGTACGTATGTATGTATGTATGTATGTATGTATGTATGTATGTATGTATGTGTGTGTGTGTATGTGTGTATGTATGTATGTATGTATGTATGTATGTATGTATGTATGTATGTATGTATGTATGTGTGTGTGTGTATGTGTGTGTATGTGTGTGTGTATGTATGTATGTATGTATGTATGTATGTATGTATGTATGTATGTATGTATGTATCTATGTATGAATGCGTGTTTATGTATGACAGTATGTGCCTTAAGAATTGTTCTTGCTCTAAACAGACCAGCTACAACAGATTCTAGTAGTGAAACTGAAGTGATCACATTTGAACAATGGAGGACACGTCTGCATACACTATTGAACTGTGCACTCTCACAGTCCTCACCCAACAGCAGCGGCGCTGGTGGTAGCGTGAGGGCACCGGCCGGCTCCACATCTGGCTCCATCCCCAATAGACTTGCGGAATTGTTTCCAAAATATCTCAAGCTGGAGAGACCCTCGATGGCCACTGGCGACAGTTACAGCCGAAGCAGCAGCACCAGCAGTCAGGGAGGCACTGCTTCATCATACTCACAGGCTGTCTTCACGGTTAGCATATTGCAAAGAAGAGAGAGAGAGAGAGGGACAGGGAGAGAAAAGAGTCAGGGCTGAATTTTATGGGGACAGGTTGGAGCATTTTTTGAAATACAAAATTGAAATTACAGACTATCATAGTATTAGTATTTACAAGATAAGCTGCCCCTACATTTTGAAAAGCTTCAATTTTCTGCATTTTCTCAATTCATCCCTGAGAGTATATTTCCAAGTTTATGCAAATAATTCTCTTTCAACCAGCAGTTTACCTGTTAAAAATGAACAGGCATAGAAAGCAGTGGTGCTCTCTGGGTGCTAGAGTCTCTCCTGTTTTACTGTCACTGCTAGTACCTCCATCTCTGAATAGCTTTTACACCTCTGCAATGGATACCTTGTTTTACCAAGCTTCCATCAAGCTCTCTTCATATTATAAATTTAACACAGCTTATGTCTTTATGCAATCCTCCGTAACATCACAAATACAAGTAAAAGTCTGCACCGACAATAATATTCTATTGTTGTTTAGTGTGCCATTTTCATATTGTTAAAATTTTATCGATGCATTGCATTACAGAGAGGCTACAATACATATCCGAACGAAGCTGATGCCAGAGTACCGATATCCGTATGGGCAACTTGTGCTTACACCATACAATGCTTGGGTAAGCACCTGTAATATATTATCAATGACTGTAGATAATCGCATTGTCAAAGAAACCACAGAGTTCAAAATAAGGAATGGAAAATACATGAGCAAATCCAAATATGTTTGGCTGTTTTATATTTTTATGAATTAGTGTATAAAGTATTGATTAAGTGGTCTGAAAGGATCAAATACTTTCACAAAGTTTCAGTTTTGGTTGGAAGATGGCCAATTGATATTTTGAACTCTAGTACCATCCAAGGCGTCCAGTTTTGCAATTCTGAATATGTGAGAGTGTTTATTATCATTTTAGAGTGTCAAAGTGAAGTTTCAGGAAAGAGCTTACTGACATCACTACATTCAAGACAGGTTGGTTAGGACATGCTATAACTGAGTTTGGATATAATCTTATTCACTGCATTGATTGTGTTGTAGGTGAACTGTTTAAGAGCGATGGTGCGAGCGGCCAGCTGTGCAACATCGGTATGTCCAGCAACAGATCCAGCTGCTTTAGGCAAGCACCTGTCAAAGCTACTCAACAGTAAGGAGACTGATAACTCTGACAAACTGTCTTTTATATTTTTATATTTTGTTCAGCTGTGGTTCCAGTGGGAGGCTGTTTCAGCGAGTTGCCATGTGTGCTGGACCTCGACCCTTTCTCCATCCTGGTGAGCCTTATTGTAACAGCTTTATGTGTGTGTAATTAAAAATGTAGTTGAAATATGTAAATAAATTAGCAATGTACATCACCAATGTTTTATATCACATATTTTGTTGGTTGGTATGACCTCAATAACAAAGCGCTTTATGAAAACCAAGGTTGTGAAGGATCATAGATTGTTGACCTTACATGCCCTCTAATGTCTATGAAGCATTTTAGTTGTTCCACACTAGTCAAAAGACAAGTGCTTCAGTTTAGCATAACTGAAATAATTTTGTATTTCTAAATAGAAATAATTGGCAAGTAAAATATTGGCGAACAATTCACCAAATTTGCCACTCCAAAATTTTCCTGTGCAGTAACAGTGGTATTGTACAGTAATGATCCAGGCTCTCTTTACACACAGGTGAACCTTCACTTTTCTATCATATCATTACTTGATGCAATGGATCCAGAGTATAAGATGGCGCTGCGTGCGCTGATCGCTGTTGATGATCAGCATATTGTGCGGGTTACCGTGGCAATGCAGCTGGTTCAGTATCTACTAACTGTGGAATCTCGTCAGGGAGAAGCGTCTCAGGGCAGTGATAACACTGGAGTTATTGATCTTTGGCAGAAGCTCCATAACTGGACGTTGGGGTGTGTAATGTAATCGTGTGTGCATGTGCACACACGTATATAAACACACATGCTTGCATGCACACACACACACACACACACACACACACACACACACACACACACACACACACACACACACACACACACACACACACACACACACACACACACACACACACACACACACACACACATAAACACACACACACACTACACACATGTACACGCACACGCACACACACACACACACACACACACACACACACACACACACACACATAAACACACACACACTACACACATGTACACGCACACACACACACACACACACACACACACACACACACACACACACACACACACACACACACTACACACACACACATACGCAGTACATAACGTAATATTTTATTTCAGTTCATCTTGTGATAAAGACCAAACTAGCACTCCACCATCTGCTGAGATCCTCCTAGCTGGCTGCCGTGATGCCATCCTACCCTTACTGCAACGTGCAGCCCTCTTCTTCCACTGCTGTAATGGAGTAGAGCTCCCTCAAGAAGGTTCTTAACAAACTAAGCGTGTACAGAAAATATGTGACATTGTGTTTGACAGATCCCATATCCTATGAGACCCTTCTCCGTTACCTTTCTCTTCCTAGCCAAGTGCACAACATCCTGACTGCAGATCATGAGGCGGGGCTTGGTCAGTTGATGCAGACGTAAGCCCCACCTTATTAATGCTTTGTGTCAATATATACTGTATTTCACAGTTGGTGTCAGCATTGGGGTGTGGTTCAACAGATAAGCAGCCTGCAAACGGCAGCCCCGCCCCTTCCCTGCATGCTGGCAAAGGTACAACCTCTCTATTCTCTACCACAGGACTATAGTGAGTTGATAAAAAAAGCATCAAACTTCCGGTAAGCAAAAATAACTCTTAATGGGACACGTATGTTCGTTTTGTCTTGGCATGTGTTGTGTTAGAAATTGAGTGTGGGTCTGTGTTTTTAGGTGTCCAAAATTTCAGAGCTCCAACCGAGACAGCACGGCGGTAATCATGTGTCTCATATGTGGAGAGCTGCTGTGTAGCAACTGCTATCGCTGCATGGTCCCTCCGGAGGACGGCAGCGAAGCCATCGGCAACTTTACCAATCATGTCAGGGAGTAAGTAGTTCACTTCACTGTGCTTTGCTTTACTTTTAAATATTTGTTATTGCATTTTTGATTTTTAAAAAGTGGGTTGCATTAAATAGAGTGTGTGTTGTTGCTAGGTGTGGAGGCAGTGTAGGTATGGGACTGTGGATACTGGAGTGTTACATAGTGTTGATGAATGCCATGGACCTTGAGGACGTACGCGGTTGCATCCTACCCGCCCCATACCTCGATGAGTACGGCGAGAGCGACATAGGACTACGGTGAATATTACATACCAAAATTTATGGCAGTGTGGTTTTATCACAGTGTCTTGTGTAGGTCAGGGAACCCACTGAAATTGAATGATGATTTGTGGAAAGAGTTTCAGCAGTACTGGTACCAGCATACCATAATTGAAAAGATCACGTCTACCAACGACCAAGAGAGAAAATTTGTTGTCTTCTCCTGGTCCAAACTCTAATAAGCCACAATCACTTGTTGCCATATATAGCAATAGCTGCTGTCTTTATTAGAATTTTACCATATAAAGACAGAATGGGAATACTAACAGTAACATTTAAACTGAATAATTATATCCAGTACATATAATTTACAATTCATTATGATTTGTTTCGTGTAGCTTTGGATTGTGGTTTTCATAATACTTAACTTTTATTTTATTGCTGTACAAAAAGGTTGAAATGCACATGGAGGATGCAGCATTGTTTAAGTAATATGCCTAGCATCACATCACACAATGTCTCAACTATCACCACCACCACATTGACTGCTCTATTAGAGTGTAACTCATTGCATGATCCACTCTAGCTTATAAATTTCCCTCTGAAAACATGCTTTCAGGTAACCATACAATTGAGACCACATTTTAATTAAAAATCACATGTATTTGTGTTACGAGTAACTTAGTGTATATGCGAACTAGACATATGATACAGTATATATTATCTTGTCAATGGGATTTCAGCTTTTGATACTTTTGCTTTCTCTTCTCTGGCTTTCTTTGCTTTGGCTTCCATTTTTTCTTTGGCTTGTTTTTGTTTCAGCTTCTTTATCTCGCGTTCTAGAAACCATACTGGTATGCCGCTGTTGTGTATGGCCTTCAGTGTTGTTACCATTTCTCTTCTGTATTCTTCTTCCGCTACAATCTGAGCAGGAGTCAGCTTCTACATACAAAACTGTTATAATTGAGTAATTAATTATAAGGGGGTGCATATTTAAGGAGTCTGGGTGGCTCTTTTAGAAAATCCTTTCAATGCCCCATATATTTTGAAATGATTCAGTTTGCCCCTCCTAGTGAATTTGGTCCAGTGAGTATAGCAACAGTATGCATCATTAAAACTCCTGCCTGTGTGTTCTTTTATATTTGAAGTACCGGTACCCAGCTACAGATACCACTGTGAAGTTTATCTTCAGTGTGGTCTTGTGTTTTAGAGACGGCAAGTTTTTTGAGATTATACTTTGTATACATCAGGGCTGAAACGAATGTAAAATTTAGGGTTTGAATAGTTTGAATGGTAAGGCGAGTGAATATCTGAATAGTTTGAATAAGCCATTTTACTGTTGATATACCGAGTTATCTTTAAATTTGTAGTCAATTACAAAACATGCAAGCAGAAAAATCATTTACTGTACATCCGAATATTCTCTTGGTATTCAAATAGCGTGACTAAAACCTGTTAAATCCATGACAAAATGTAGTGCAACACACACACACACACACACACACACACACACACACACACACACACACACACACACACACACACACACACACACACACACACACACACACACACACACACACACACACACACACACACACACACACACACACACACACACACACACACACACACACACACACACACACACACACACACACACACACACACACACACACACACACACACACACACACACACACACACACACACACACACACACACACACACACACACACACACACACACACACACACACACACACACACACACACACACACACACACACACACACACACACACACACACACACACACACACACACACACACACACACACACACACACACACACACACACACACACACACACACACACACACACACACACACACACACACACACACACACACACACACACACACACACACACACACACACACATTCACACATTCATGGTTATAGATAAAAGTTGTACCTTGCGGAACTTCTCCTCAGACGGTGTAGTGGCTTTCATGATTACCCACCCAGTAAGAACACTGGCTGCCATAGTGAGTACAAATATACTGGTATTACCGAGACCCATATTACCTAACTTTTACTTCGATTGTGGGTTTCAGTTTTTGGATTTGTTTATGTCTGGGGTTTGAAATGAAGCAGAACTGTTCCTTGTGAGTTTCTATGTTTATGTATGTTGTACTTGATGTATGTCGCTAAAAGAATTTGTGTATAAACCGTATGGTGTCAGGAACTCGATCGGGAAATAAGAAAATAATTGTTAATTTGTACGTGCGTTGTTACGTAACGATTCACGAATAAACACTTTTAGTGTAATACTACAGTGAGGATATTGTTTTTAAGTGATGGAAGAGCAGTTGATGGTCTGTGAGTTGGCCAGCTGTACATTGAGAAAGGATTATAAAGAGAAAACCTTGAGGGATACCCTACCAGTGCACATGTGACCCACAAGAAAGTTTGTGTACTCCTACTAACAATCAAACTGTTCCATTAAATTGTAATTGTCTTCTGTAAACGAACAATTTAGAAATTTGTAGTTTTTAATATTTTTCTTCTTAAGTGGTACCGGCAAAATAGCAGTTCTGTTGATGTTGCTCCCCCCAGTAGTGGGTTTTGTATTGTAGTGTTGATTTTAGCAATGCTTTGAGGAAGATGGTTTTTATATACAGCTGGTTTGGGATCAACATCGTTTTGTTGTTGCTACCGGTGGTAACCGTGCACAGCAGTGATTCGGCAGCACAATGCGAGACGCTCATTACACCACTAGAGGGCTATGAAGTACACAAGGACCGTGGGGGGCTGAACGCAATGTGCAAGGCTGCGGAGGGCATGCGATACGACATCATCAAAGATGGATTCCCTTACGACTTCGCTGCACAGCAAGCAAAGTTGTGGTGAGCCTTAATCCAGCACTATATGAAGCTTTAATTGAAACCACAGTGTGTTACATATATGATACTCCAATAACTACTTTCTGTATTTTAGGCATGATACTGGAAGAATAGATGCAGGCGCTGTAGCAGATTATACTTTCTATTATCTCCGAGATATTCTCTACCTTGCTAGTAAGTTTTATAGCTTGGATGAGCCAGATATTTTATCATATTGTTGGGTCACTGTAATAACTCAATAACATTGAAATCATTTGAACTTTAAATTTGGCTAAAGTACATTCATCCAACCATAACAAATGTCATTAACATGCATTGACAAAATGTCCAATAAAGAAAAGTGGGTGATGTGATTGGCTGCAGGAATCTTAATTGACTGGTTACTCAAGTTTTGTCTATCACAACCCTGTAATCAGTTTTGTGTGGTTGAATAACTAGATATTCATTACTGTAATAAATTTATTCAGAACAACATGGACAGTGTTTTGACAGCAAACCAGCATGCATACACACACACACACACACACACACACACACACACACACACACACACACACACACACTCACACTCACACTCACACTCACACTCACACTCACACTCACACTCACACTCACACTCACACTCACACACACACACACACACACACAGACATACATACATATTACAATTCATATACTGTTATATTTTAAATACACTAGTAATCATTGTACTGAACCCAAGACCTAACTCTGTGGTGTATCCTTTCTGTTTGTTTGTTTGTCTGTCTGTCTGTCTGTCTGTCTGTCTGTCTGTCTGTCTGTCTGTGTATGCATATTGTACAATTTTTATTAACAGGTTTCTTTGTGTTCCTGGGAATTGGGATCCCTGCCATGGCCTCCATTTTTTGGTTCCTATGGCGACACTGTGATAAAGATGGCCAAGATGACGAGATGAAAAATGCATCCTATCAGGAGCAAGTGTTTGCATGGGTGTTGGGGGCAGGGCTCCTGTTGTGCTGCATCTGTATGGTTGTGTTTGTGTCGTTGTTGTTGGCGGGAAGCTCTCTAGTCAGTTATGGAGCTATGGATAGTGCTGGTGCAGCAGTTGCTACTATTCCACAAGTGTGTGTGTGTGCGTGTGCGTGCATGCGTGTGTGTGTACGTACGTGCGTGCATGTGTGTCATTTCACTCACTAGACATACACACCCTTGCTCTTGTAGGCCGTGACATTAAGGAACAAAACAATTGATGCCATTAACCTCCGCTTGTTAACGGAGCTCACTGACTTGGCCAACTCATTAAACAGATCATTACCAAGGTTTGTACTACATATCTATTCTATCTTGCAGTGGAGATTATAACTCAACAGAAATAGTCTGACAAAGAAAACACTCAATTTGGTTGAATCTTGATTAGACAGTTCGGCGCTTTCCCTAAGAGTGGTAGAGCAGTGGAGCACCGCTTAAAATGTTTTTGATGTGGTTGAAAAATGATAAAGGTTGATGGCAAAGGGACAATTTTACTG